>JALJCO010003603.1:0-115255 GCA_023101725.1 Atherinomorus stipes
ATGTTTTGAGGTTGTATAAAACAAGTCGTGCTTGTAAAAAAAAAGTTATGAACCCACAGAATCATTTTGTGGTTGTATGAGAAACCTTTGTGTGCAGAAATATTATTTGCAAACATGTAGATCAGTTTTGTAGTTGTGTTTTATTTTTCTGTGTGTGTGAAAATTGAATTTGTACCTGTAAAAGTTTCGCCACACAAAAATATCTGTACGAGTGCGACACCTAGGGCTCGTGTGCGACACTGCACCTACGAGCTCACAAAACAGAAACCTACAACCACAAAACCTTTTTACGGATTGAAGACAAGTCAAAGTCGTGCCACTAACAGCCAATCAGGACACTGCATTCTGGGAAGCCAAACAGCCAATGATGTGGTGGATTGGTGATGACGTTTATTTTTGGGGACGAAGACGATACCGTAAGCAAAGGCTCTTGGCTGCTAGCAGTCAGAGCGCAGCGGCAGCTACATACTTGGAGCAAGAGGGAGGCTGTTCAATCCGAAGTCGGCATTATTATAAAGGAAAGGCCACTGATCTGATTACTAACAGGCCTGCTGGAGAAGGCGGCTACTGGCAGAAGAACTTGGCCGGTTATTTTGGTGTTGATCGCCGCAGCTTATTGAGTCGTATTTTGTACTGGACGTGTGTTAGCTTTGAAAAGGCTAACGACTAGCACATCTTGGCTGGTCCCACTGGAAGCTGGCAACCATTTAAAGCTGAGTCGTATAATGCTGTGGTTACCGTGTCAAAGCCCCCTTAAAAATAAAAAAGAAAGAAAGAAAAGCAAAATCGTGTTTTACTGGCAGGTTGTGCAGTAAGCTGCCACCACATAGCCTACTGTTTACTTGATTGCTGCAGTCGTAAAAAAAAAAGAAAGAAAAAGCGACGGCTGAAGTCTTTTATAAAAGGCATGTGCGGTTATCTGGTTAATAAGGAAAGTAATGTAAAATTCTTTGTGTTCCTGTCACTCATGTGAATAGCCAGAGCTACCTAGAACATTTTCAGTTTCAATGGGCTCGACTTCCAGGGAGTCCACAATATCTGTGCCAGCCCGTCCAGATCAAACGCGATGTCGGTGTTAAAAACACGTTTGATGCCCAAAGTGGGACGCTGGGCCACATAAAATCAGACACAATAGGCTATAGAAAATCTTAAAGAACCACTTTCTAACTACCAGGCCGATCAGATTCTGATCATCATTGTTGACACATCATTTGTGAACATTCCTACATTATTTTACAGCCTAAATAAAAGGACTAAATTGTATATGACGCACGTTTATTTATTTTGCATATATTTTCAATTAACACGTTTACTCTTTATTTCACATTGGTATGTAAGTTAAACGTTTTATTTACATTAGCCTACCAAACTTCTAATTTCTGATATTCACTCGTGTGTCTCTGGGATTCACTAATGACGCAGGGATTCCCCGACATCGACACAGTCACTGCTTTAAGCATTGTGACTTCCACAGACACTGGAGGCAGGGGATGGCTTCATCTAGCTATTTGCATGAAGCCCTGGTGCTTCCATAAGAATGACGCACAAGGCTCGGCTGCGTTTCTCTTTTATTAAGGCGCTTTATAGCGCACCTGATGCGGGACAAACTGTTTCATAACAGCACACTTAACTTAACGCCCACAAGCTTTGTGTAGGGATAAAAAAAATGCTTGCTACCCAGCCCTCCTCTCTCTCCCGTGTGACAGTGACAGCTCAATGCGTGTCACTGATTACCACCACGTCACCCATGCCAGACGTCACCATGACAACCAAAATTAAAATAATTATCAACCCCTGATCAACACCAAAACGCTGTTTATGGCTCCTACAAGCATCACCTTCAGAATGCAGAGGATTGTTTTACATGAACAATGTTGGAACATTTTACATGAACAATGTTGAAACCCAGAAGCGCGCAGTGGTCTGCTGTTAACGCATCACACAGAAAAACCCTACCGGCATAAGTTGACGGACCACGACGCACGCACGCGCACGTGGTGTCAATCGGGCTTAAAGGCTTTACAGATATCATAAACTTCATAAATAATGAGGACAACGTGTTTTTTGGTGGATGCGTTTCACCACACTGTTCCAGGCTCCTGCAGGTGACGGTTCTCCTGAAGCTGGTGACGTCAGTTTGGAGAAGCAGAGGATTTTTTTTTTCTTCAAATAGGCTGTTATTAAAATACGGGAAATTTACAGAGTCCCGAGAGAGAGACAGGGGAGCAGGACAGGTTGGCGGAGGACGTCTGATCCCCCTGGCTGGGGGCTCAGGGGATGGTGGCGGTGGAGAAACATGGCTCGGGAGTCGGAGGACAGTTGTGGACCCCAAGAGGAGGCTCAGTGCGGCCGCCACGGACCGGGATGGATCCACAGCCAGTGAAGGCGCCAGCCATCACAAGCGCCTTTTTGCATTTTAGTTCTTTTATTTTATTACTTTTATTTGAGCATTTATTGAGCCTATTTTTCCACTTATATTACTTTAGTACCATGTTTATTTCTTTAATAAAGTTCTTATTGTTTTTATTCAGTACCACCTGCTGGCGATGGCTTCCCTTTCTTGAAATAATGTTGATTTTTGGTTTATGTTACATCTATCATGAATCGACCTCTTGCTTTTCAAAGTTGAAAAAAAAAGACATTAAAACAACATTGTATTATAGTAACATTTATCATTGAATAAAAAAAAATCTGTTTAATGAACAAAGTAAACTAAAAATTAGATAACCTATCTGAGATTCCAGCTGACATGTTAGACGCTGGATAATTGATCAGTTGTTTATGTTTACTGATCAGTTGTGAATGAATGAGACACAGACAATCATGTGAACTCCAGCTTTATCGATGTTTGGAAAAAAATAAAAACAACCTCAGTTGCATTTCAATGACAAAGAAACGGATAAAGAAAATATCTGTGGCTTAAACTGAACATACCTGACAAACTGCTTTTCTCAAACAGTGAAGTTATCCATACAAGGCAGTTTACCTGTCAACTTGGCATTTACACGTCCTCCTTTACCAGTTAAAATAATAATAAATGGGCAAATAAAAGCCCCTTGTTGAACGCCTGGTAAGAGGTATCATGCCCGTTTAAGCACTAACACGGCTTAGCCTCAGTCTTTCATCACAACACAACTCATCCCCCCAACATTCATGTACATGCGGAGGAAGAACACAATCCAGTGGGACTATCCGAGATGTGCTAGTCGTTAGCCTCTCCAAAGCTAACGCACGTTCAGCAAGACAGATGATCCAATAAGCTGCGGCGATCAACACCAAAATAACCGGCAGATAATAGTTCTTCTGCCAGTAGCCGCCTTCTCCAGCAGGCCTGTTAGTAATCAGATCAGTGGCCTGTTAGTGATCAGATCAGTGGCCTGTTAGTAATCAGATCAGTGGCCTGTTAGTGATCAGATCAGTGGCCTGTTAGTAATCAGATCAGTGGCCGACTTCGGATTGAACAGCCTCCCTCTTGCTCCAAGTATGTAGCTCCCGCTGCGCTCTGACTGCTAGCAGCCAAGAGCCTTTGCTAACGGTATCGTCTTCGTCCCCAAAAATAAACGTCATCACCAATCCACCACATCATTGGCTGTTTGGCTTGCCAGAATGCAGTGTCCTGATTGGCTGTTAGTGGCACGACTTTGACTTGTCTTCAATCCGTAAAAAGTTTTGTGGTTGTAGGTTTCTGTTTTGTGAGCTCGTAGGTGCAGTGTCGCACACGAGCCCTAGGTGTCGCACTCGTACAGATATTTTTGTGTGGCGAAACTTTTTACAGGTACAAATTCAATTTTCACACACACAGAAAAATAAAACACAACTACGAAACTGATCTACATGTTTGCAAATAATATTTCTGCACACAAAGGTTTCTCACACAACCACAAAATGATTCTGTGGGTTCATAACTTTTTTTTTACAAGCACGACTTGTTTTATACAACTTCAAAACATTATTTTACATGAAAAATCTTTTTCACACACAAATTGTCTCTGGCATGATTTTGATCCCATAGGTTATTCACCCCCCCCACCGAAGATGAAGAAAAGATTGCTGAATTATGATGTACTCGATGAAATGAAAATATTTCTTTTCAATTGATTGAAAATGAAAAAGTGTTCAACAAAATGTGAGTGTAGAGGTCCCTTTATGCTGGTTTGTTTTTTCTAGGGATGCACCGATTGTGAAAGTCTGGGCCGATACCGATACCGATGTTTAGCATAACAACTTGGCCGATGTTTTCTATTTTTATTTATTACTTCCTTTGTGCCACAGAAATTTACAATTCTTTCAGCTCCTCATCAGTCTCTCCTTGAATGAGCACAAATTCAATCAGACCAATTTATGAAACAGAAACAACCTTTAATGTCACTTTGTGGTTGACATTAGTTATAACAAGCTCTTTTCTGAAAACTTTTCATAAACCTGGGACTGATAATCACAAAAAGAATGCTTCAGTATATTGCCCAACAAAATTGAGTGTTTTTAGCCTAATAAACAAAAACATACTCGGTGAGAAGATTATTTTCATGGCCCAATAAAAGATATTTGTGGAGCATGTACTGCAAACTGCATAACGCTGATCTTTTTCTGAAACAGTAAAATATTGCCACACGACCGCCGCCATCTTTGTTTCTCTACTGAGGAAAGTGCGTGGATGCCTTCTACCAGTATCTCCCCCCACCCTCCCAAAAAGAGGGGAAAAAAGAGTTTTTCTTAAGAATACTTTTTTCTTAAGAATACTTCTGTATACTGTATACTGTATATATACATATATATATATATACACACATATATACATATATAATATATATGTATATATGTGTATATATACATATATATATATATATATATATATATATATATATATATATATATATATATATATATATATATGTATATATATATATATACATATATATATATATATAGGCTATATAATATTCGGCCACTGCCATCGGCGAACGTCATTTTTATTGGCCGATACCGATGTCCAGCCGATGCATCGGTGCATCCCTAGTTTTTTCTTTTTATTATCCCTGTCAAACCACAATTCTAAATCAGTGTCATGATATATATATATATATATATATATATATATATATATATACACACACAAGTACACGCTTTATTGCCAAAAGTATCATCTCACCTGTCTTGACTCTCATCTGAGCTTCAGTAACATCATTCCTGATCCGTCGGGTTCAGGATGACGTTGGTCCACCTTTGCAGCTAGAACAGCTTCATCTTCTGGGAAGGCTGTCCACAAGGTTTAGGAGTGTTTCTGGGAATCTTTGACCATCTTCCAGAAGCACATTTGTGAGGTCACACTGATGTTGGACCAGAAGGCCTGGCTCTCAGTCTCCGCTCTGATTCATCCCAAAGGTGTTCTATGGGGTTGAGGTCAGGACTCTGTGCAGGCCAGTCCAGTTCCTCCACACCAGACTCTGCATCCAGGTCTTCATGGACCTGCTTTGTGCACTGGTGCACAGTCATGTTGGAAGAGGAAGGGGCCAGCTCCAAACTGGTCCCACAAAGTTGGGAGCATGGAATTGTCCAGAATGTCTTGGTATGCTGAAGCATTCAGAGTTCCTTTAACTGGAAATAAGGGGCCAAGCCCAGCTCCTGAAAACACCCCCACACCATAATCCCCCCTCCACCAAACTTTACACTTGGCACAATGCAGTCAGACAAGTACCGTTGTCCTGGCAACCGCCAAACCCAGACTCCTCCATCAGATTGCAGATGGAGAAGCGTGATTGGTCCTCCAGAGAACGCCTCCGCTGCTCTAGAGTCCAGTGGCGGCTGCTTTCCACCACTGCATCCACGCTTTGCACTGCACTTGGTGATGTATGGATGGATGCAGCTGGTCGCCATGGAAACCCATTCCATGAAGCTCTCTGTCACTGTTCTTGATCTGATCTGAAGGCCACATGAAGTTTGGAGGTCTGTAGTGATTGACTCTGCAGAAAGTTGGCCTCCTCTTCTCACTATGAGCTTCAGCATCACTGACCCGCTCCATCAGTTTATGTGGACGACCACTTCATGGCTGAGCTGCTGTCGTTCCCAAACACTTCCATGTTCTTATAATCCAGCTGCAGCTGACTGTGGAATATTTAGGAGGAAACTTCACCGCTGGATTGTTGCACAGGTGGCATCCTATCACAGTTCGACACTGGAATCCACCGATTCCTGAGAGCGACACATTCTTTCACACGTTTGTAGAAACAGTCTGCATGCCGAGCTGCTGCATTTATACACATGTGGACATGGAAGTGATGGAACACCTGATTCCATCATTTAGAAGGGTGAGAAAATACTTTTGGCAACATAGTGTATGTTTAAAAAAGGATTTAAATCAGTCATTTTCTGTACCGCTTATCCAGCTCAGGGTTGCTGGGGCCTATCCCAGCCATTATCAGGTGAGAGGCAGGTTCACCTGGACAGGTCACCAGTCTGTTGCAGGACCAACACAGACAGACAGACAATGCTTCACACTCACATTCACACCTCGTGACAGTTTAGAGTGACCAGTTAACCTACATCACGTCTTTGAATGGTGGGAGGAAGCCGGAGAACCCGGAGAGAACCCACGCATACACGGGAGAACATGCAAACTCCACACAGGAAGGAACTGCTGATTGTTCGGACCCCTCCCCAGTTGGGAATTGAACTAGTGACGTTCTTACTGTGAGGCTGCGGTGCTCACCACCACGCCACCGTGCATAGGATTAATAAATGAAAATTTGATCAAAATCATGATATTGATTTTAAACTGTGGTTCAACAGAAACATTAAAAACAATCAATCACGTATTGGCAGGTATTCGCCCGTGTACACGTGTGTTTGTATATTCTAAAGAAAAAGTGTCTACTGCATCTCCCGTTGAAGAGATTTCACTGCTTCAATTAAAATATTCTGGAAAAAAACAAATCAAACAAACAAGCATGATGGGCTGTGAAGCTAAAATGCTGTGGAGCAACACTTTGAGCCAATCACTGCAATCAGCTGTTTCTGTAACGTCCAATCAGACGTCTGCACCTGCTGACAGGTACGTTGGTCCATGTTCATGGGAAAGATGCTCTGATGTGTCTGTGACAGTTTGTGATTGGAAATAATAGTAATAAAAAAACAAACAAAACATTGTTATTTATAATTTTGTAAATTTTCATTTATCAGTTTCTTGTTAATTGAATTACTATTGTGAATTTAGCATTTTCTTTAATTGGAGGGTACGAGTAATTTCAAGGACGACTGAACAGGATGCGTATGGATATAAACATCCTCGTACACGTGGATATTGTCCTTATTCTTGTTATATGCAGCATATAATAAAATAATAATGAGAATAAGCAAAACTGTCCCAGACTGATCATACACAGCACACCAACACCAATAAAAATATACAGAGGTCCCGTCATGCCTGCTCTCATCTTTTTCTGTTTAATATTTCTGTTGAACCACCATTCAGAATCAATGTCATGATTGATTATTTATTGATTATTAATTTGTCTGTTTCAGTGACAGCTGTGTTCTTTCCTCGGTGGGAGGGTATGACTAAACCTGCAGTATCTAAGAGCTCAGTACTATCATCATGTACTGTAGTTTTCAGAGGCGGAATCAGCCGTCCTTCATATTTGTTTCCATTTTTTCCTCTGAAAGAAAGAAACTTGGGACAAACATGAGCCTTGTTTCATTTATCTTTAATTTTAAAAGTAAAAGGTAACTTAAGTTTCATTCACAGTGAAAGCTAACAGAAAATAAAAGAGTCGTTTCAGACCAGTTATGGATTAACAGCTCAGCACAGCAGCTGCTTTTAACGGCTTCACTAATGACGTCATCGTTTGCTGGTTATCTGATTTTCTCCAGACGAAGCTGTGCATCAACACAGAGGAACGCTCGTAAGTAACGGCTGGAATTACAGCCCAAAAAACCACAACGTGCCACACATCGAACTGCCTCTGCGCCACATTTTACAGTAGAAACGACACATTTGGCAAAAACTGAGGTCAAGGTTCCAGTAAAAGTGCATCAGGTCAGCGTGGTTAGAAAAAGTTATATTTACAACGCTGATAAATGACAGCAGGTCGCGTACAAAATAGCTCCTGGAATAAACAGCCCTTGTTTAAACAGACTCACAGATAAACCCAGAAGATCAGAGGGGAGTCAGGCCTGCAGGTAGACCCCGTTCAGACCCCTGCAGGTAGACCCCGTTCAGACCCCTGCAGGTAGACCCCGTTCAGACCCCTGCAGGTAGACCCCGTTCAGACCCCTGCAGGTAGACCCCGTTCAGACCCCTGCAGGTAGACCCCGTTCAGACCCCTGCACGTGGACCCCGTTCAGACCCCTGCAGGTGGACCCCGTTCAGACCCCTGCACGTGGACCCCGTTCAGACCCCTGCAGGTAGACCCCGTTCAGACCCCTGCACGTAGACCCCGTTCAGACCCCTGCACGTAGACCCCGTTCAGACCCCTGCACGTGGACCCCGTTCAGACCCCTGCAGGTAGACCCCGTTCAGACCCCTGCAGGTAGACCCCGTTCAGACCCCTGCACGTAGACCCCGTTCAGACCCCTGCACGTAGACCCCGTTCAGACCCCTGCACGTAGACCCCGTTCAGACCCCTGCAGGCACGTAGACCCCGTTCAGACCCCTGCAGGTAGACCCCGTTCAGACCCCTGCAGGTAGACCCCGTTCAGACCCCTGCAGGTAGACCCCGTTCAGACCCCTGCAGGCACGTAGACCCCGTTCAGACCCCTGCAGGTGGACCCCGTTCAGACCCCTGCAGGTAGACCCCGTTCAGACCCCTGCAGGTAGACCCCGTTCAGACCCCTGCACGTGGACCCCGTTCAGACCCCTGCACGTAGACCCCGTTCAGACCCCCTGCACGTAGACCCCGTTCAGACCCCTGCACGTGGACCCCGTTCAGACCCCTGCAGGTAGACCCCGTTCAGACCCCTGCACGTGGACCCCGTTCAGACCCCTGCACGTAGACCCCGTTCAGACCCCTGCAGGTAGACCCCGTTCAGACCCCTGCAGGCACGTAGACCCCGTTCAGACCCCTGCAGGCACGTAGACCCCGTTCAGACCCCTGCACGTGGACCCCGTTCAGACCCCTGCACGTAGACCCCGTTCAGACCCCTGCAGGTAGACCCCGTTCAGACCCCCTGCACGTGGACCCCGTTCAGACCCCTGCACGTGGACCCCGTTCAGACCCCCTGCACGTAGACCCCGTTCAGACCCCTGCACGTGGACCCCGTTCAGACCCCTGCACGTGGACCCCGTTCAGACCCCTGCACGTAGACCCCGTTCAGACCCCTGCACGTGGACCCCGTTCAGACCCCTGCACGTGGACCCCGTTCAGACCCCTGCACGTAGACCCCGTTCAGACCCCTGCACGTAGACCCCGTTCAGACCCCTGCAGGTAGACCCCGTTCAGACCCCTGCAGGTAGACCCCGTTCAGACCCCTGCACGTAGACCCCGTTCAGACCCCTGCAGGTAGACCCCGTTCAGACCCCTGCACGTAGACCCCGTTCAGACCCCTGCAGGTGGACCCCGTTCAGACCCCTGCACGTAGACCCCGTTCAGACCCCTGCACGTAGACCCCGTTCAGACCCCTGCAGGTAGACCCCGTTCAGACCCCTGCAGGTAGACCCCGTTCAGACCCCTGCAGGCACGTAGACCCCGTTCAGACCCCTGCACGTGGACCCCGTTCAGACCCCTGCAGGTAGACCCCGTTCAGACCCCTGCACGTAGACCCCGTTCAGACCCCTGCACGTAGACCCCGTTCAGACCCCTGCACGTGGACCCCGTTCAGACCCCTGCAGGTAGACCCCGTTCAGACCCCCTGCACGTGGACCCCGTTCAGACCCCTGCACGTAGACCCCGTTCAGACCCCCTGCAGGTAGACCCCGTTCAGACCCCTGCAGGCACGTAGACCCCGTTCAGACCCCTGCAGGCACGTAGACCCCGTTCAGACCCCTGCACGTGGACCCCGTTCAGACCCCTGCAGGTAGACCCCGTTCAGACCCCTGCACGTGGACCCCGTTCAGACCCCTGCACGTGGACCCCGTTCAGACCCCTGCACGTAGACCCCGTTCAGACCCCTGCACGTGGACCCCGTTCAGACCCCTGCACGTGGACCCCGTTCAGACCCCTGCAGGTAGACCCCGTTCAGACCCCTGCACGTGGACCCCGTTCAGACCCCTGCACGTGGACCCCGTTCAGACCCCTGCACGTAGACCCCGTTCAGACCCCTGCACGTAGACCCCGTTCAGACCCCTGCAGGTAGACCCCGTTCAGACCCCTGCAGGTAGACCCCGTTCAGACCCCCTGCACGTAGACCCCGTTCAGACCCCTGCAGGTAGACCCCGTTCAGACCCCTGCACGTAGACCCCGTTCAGACCCCTGCAGGTGGACCCCGTTCAGACCCCTGCACGTAGACCCCGTTCAGACCCCTGCACGTAGACCCCGTTCAGACCCCTGCAGGTAGACCCCGTTCAGACCCCTGCAGATAGACCCCGTTCAGACCCCTGCACGTGGACCCCGTTCAGACCCCCTGCAGGTAGACCCCGTTCAGACCCCTGCAGGTAGACCCCGTTCAGACCCCCTGCAGGCACGTAGACCCCGTTCAGACCCCTGCACGTAGACCCCGTTCAGACCCCTGCAGGTAGACCCCGTTCAGACCCCCTGCACGTAGACCCCGTTCAGACCCCTGCAGGTAGACCCCGTTCAGACCCCTGCAGGTGGACCCCGTTCAGACCCCTGCAGGTAGACCCCGTTCAGACCCCCTGCAGGTAGACCCCGTTCAGACCCCTGCACGTGGACCCCGTTCAGACCCCTGCAGGTAGACCCCGTTCAGACCCCTGCACGTGGACCCCGTTCAGACCCCTGCAGGTAGACCCCGTTCAGACCCCTGCACGTGACCCCCGTTCAGACCCCTGCAGGTAGACCCCGTTCAGACCCCTGCAGGTAGACCCCGTTCAGACCCCTGCAGGTGGACCCCGTAGACCCCGCGGTGGCCCCGTTCAGACCCCTGCAGGTAGACCCCGTTCAGACCCCTGCAGGTAGACCCCGTTCAGACCCCTGCACGTAGACCCCGTTCAGACCCCTGCACGTGGACCCCGTTCAGACCCCTGCACGTAGACCCCGTTCAGACCCCTGCACGTGGACCCCGTTCAGACCCCTGCACGTAGACCCCGTTCAGACCCCTGCACGTAGACCCCGTTCAGACCCCTGCAGGTAGACCCCGTTCAGACCCCTGCACGTGGACCCCGTTCAGACCCCTGCACGTAGACCCCGTTCAGACCCCTGCAGGTAGACCCCGTTCAGACCCCTGCAGGTAGACCCCGTTCAGACCCCTGCACGTAGACCCCGTTCAGACCCCTGCACGTAGACCCCGTTCAGACCCCTGCACGTGGACCCCGTTCAGACCCCTGCAGGTAGACCCCGTTCAGACCCCTGCACGTAGACCCCGTTCAGACCCCTGCAGGTAGACCCCGTTCAGACCCCTGCACGTAGACCCCGTTCAGACCCCTGCAGGTAGACCCCGTTCAGACCCCTGCAGGCACGTAGACCCCGTTCAGACCCCTGCAGGTAGACCCCGTTCAGACCCCTGCAGGTAGACCCCGTTCAGACCCCTGCAGGTAGACCCCGTTCAGACCCCTGCAGGTAGACCCCGTTCAGACCCCTGCACGTGGACCCCGTTCAGACCCCTGCACGTGGACCCCGTTCAGACCCCTGCAGGTAGACCCCGTTCAGACCCCTGCAGGTAGACCCCGTTCAGACCCCTGCACGTAGACCCCGTTCAGACCCCTGCAGGTAGACCCCGTTCAGACCCCTGCAGGTGGACCCCGTTCAGACCCCTGCACGTAGACCCCGTTCAGACCCCCTGCAGGTAGACCCCGTTCAGACCCCTGCAGGTAGACCCCGTTCAGACCCCTGCACGTAGACCCCGTTCAGACCCCTGCACGTGGACCCCGTTCAGACCCCTGCAGGTAGACCCCGTTCAGACCCCTGCAGGTAGACCCCGTTCAGACCCCTGCAGGTAGACCCCGTTCAGACCCCTGCACGTAGACCCCGTTCAGACCCCTGCACGTAGACCCCGTTCAGACCCCTGCAGGTAGACCCCGTTCAGACCCCTGCAGGTAGACCCCGTTCAGACCCCTGCACGTAGACCCCGTTCAGACCCCTGCAGGTAGACCCCGTTCAGACCCCTGCAGGTAGACCCCGTTCAGACCCCTGCACGTAGACCCCGTTCAGACCCCTGCACGTGGACCCCGTTCAGACCCCTGCACGTAGACCCCGTTCAGACCCCTGCACGTAGACCCCGTTCAGACCCCTGCAGGTAGACCCCGTTCAGACCCCTGCAGGTAGACCCCGTTCAGACCCCTGCACGTGGACCCCGTTCAGACCCCTGCAGGTAGACCCCGTTCAGACCCCTGCAGGTAGACCCCGTTCAGACCCCTGCAGGTAGACCCCGTTCAGACCCCTGCAGGTAGACCCCGTTCAGACCCCTGCACGTAGACCCCGTTCAGACCCCTGCAGGTAGACCCCGTTCAGACCCCTGCACGTAGACCCCGTTCAGACCCCTGCACGTAGACCCCGTTCAGACCCCTGCACGTAGACCCCGTTCAGACCCCTGCAGGTAGACCCCGTTCAGACCCCTGCACGTGGACCCCGTTCAGACCCCTGCACGTAGACCCCGTTCAGACCCCTGCAGGTAGACCCCGTTCAGACCCCTGCAGGTAGACCCCGTTCAGACCCCTGCACGTAGACCCCGTTCAGACCCCTGCACGTAGACCCCGTTCAGACCCCTGCACGTAGACCCCGTTCAGACCCCTGCACGTAGACCCCGTTCAGACCCCTGCACGTGGACCCCGTTCAGACCCCTGCAGGTAGACCCCGTTCAGACCCCTGCAGGTAGACCCCGTTCAGACCCCTGCAGGTAGACCCCGTTCAGACCCCTGCAGGTAGACCCCGTTCAGACCCCTGCAGGCACGTAGACCCCGTTCAGACCCCTGCACGTAGACCCCGTTCAGACCCCTGCACGTGGACCCCGTTCAGACCCCTGCACGTAGACCCCGTTCAGACCCCTGCACGTAGACCCCGTTCAGACCCCTGCAGGCACGTAGACCCCGTTCAGACCCCTGCACGTAGACCCCGTTCAGACCCCTGCAGGTAGACCCCGTTCAGACCCCTGCAGGCACGTAGACCCCGTTCAGACCCCTGCACGTAGACCCCGTTCAGACCCCTGCAGGCACGTAGACCCCGTTCAGACCCCTGCACGTAGACCCCGTTCAGACCCCTGCAGGTAGACCCCGTTCAGACCCCTGCACGTGGACCCCGTTCAGACCCCTGCACGTAGACCCCGTTCAGACCCCTGCACGTAGACCCCGTTCAGACCCCTGCACGTAGACCCCGTTCAGACCCCTGCAGGTAGATCCCGTTCAGACCCCTGCACGTGGACCCCGTTCAGACCCCTGCACGTGGACCCCGTTCAGACCCCTGCACGTAGACCCCGTTCAGACCCCTGCACGTAGACCCCGTTCAGACCCCTGCAGTCAGGATTACAGTAGAAACAGCAGCAGCTGCACTGCAAAAATTCAAATCTTACCAAGTATATTTTTCTCATTTCTAAACCAAATATCTCATCACACTCAAAATAAAACAAAATTATATGAAGAACAACATTTCAGTGAGATATAGGAACTTGCTTTAAGGCGATGCATCTTATTTCAAGAAAATTGTGCTTGTCCCACTGGCAGAATTTTTTTTTTTTTGTTTGCTTATTACAAGGAAAAAAAAATCTTGGGCACTTTTAAAATAAGTTAAAAAAAAAGATTTTTTGTGTTTAATAAGCAAAGAAAAAAAAGATCTATATTAAATAATATCAAACAAGTTCCTATATCTCACTGAAATGTTTCTCTTTAAGAAATTTTGTCTTTTTCTAAGTGTGATGAGTAGAAATGAGAAAAACAAACTTGGTAAGATTTGAGTTTTTGCAGTGAGCACAGACCTCCCGTACGTGGTTAGGATGTGTTACAGCTGCCCAGACAGGTGAGGTCAGCAGCAGGTTTGTCCTAAAACGAGTCAGGAAACTGTCCTTTACTAAAACATTCAGTCTTCATGAGTCCAGGAAGCGGCTCAGATCCTCGCGGATCTCCGCCTCGTCCCACGGCCCGTGAATGTTGTCCTTGTGCCTCTGCAGCTTGACCAGCAACAACGGACAGAGCAAGGTGACGCTCAGTAAGGCCAGGGATAAAAGCACGGCCCCGCCCATGGACTGGGACCCCAGACCTCCCACTCCTCCGACACACACTCCCAAACACACGGCGGTGAAGTGGCGAGGAGCGCTCTCCCTCATCCTCTGCAGCAGACAGGGCCAGAGAGCGAAGACCAGCAGGGCGCAGCTGAGCATGGCGAAGGTGTGCAGCGCGCCGGGCAGTCTGGAAGCCAGACACACCGACGCGAACAAGGCCGCGTTCAGGGACAGGCTGCCGGGCGGCGAGGGCCGGGCGTAGGGGAAGGACAGCAGGTGGGCCAGCAGCATCACGGCGGACATGGCGTACACCGTGTCCGTGCTCACTGACTCCGTTAACGTCTTCAGAACCGGAGAGAAGCCGAAGGTGAAGGACAGGAAAATGGCGGCGCTCTGTAGGTCAGCCAGATGCGTACGAGGTTCGCTGCAGGATTCCCGGTGGGTCGTCAAAGCCTGGTGGAGTCCGTAACCCAGCAAGGCACAGACCAGGCTGGTCCACAGCACGGTCTCCGGAGACAGCCGTCCCTGAGACAAGCAGAGGACACCATCAATGACAAGCTTTTATTCTGGAAGGTCTGCAAACAAGACAAGACAGCTGAGGATGCACGATAACTATCGGCCGATATCAGGAAATTATCACGTCATTACGATAAGTTCAATATCATGAAGTTTTGCCCCGAACACACGTACAGTCGTCCTCAAAACGATGAATTAAAGAAGGAAAAAAATCGTCTGTCAGTGAAATAAGGTGAAATCGCCAAAAGTTATAATAAATAAAAATTCTATTTTTATTTATTTTATTTATCGTTGAATTTTATTTAACTCAAAACCAATCATGACACTGGTTTTGAATTTTGGTTTGAACAGAAATATTAAAAAACAAAAACACAAAAAAATAAAACAGGTAAAGAAGCACGATGGGCTCCGAAGATAAAATGTTGCTGAGCAACACTTTCAGCCAATCACTGCAATCAGGTGTTTCCATAACGTCCAATCAGACGTCTGCACCTGCTGACAGGTATGTTGGTCCATGTTCATGGGAAAGATGCTCTAATGTGTCTTTTTTTTTCTTTTCTTTTTTAAAATATTATTTCAAACCAAAATTCAAAAGCAACATTTTATTCCACTAAATTATAATTTTGTAAATTTGTATTTATTATTCGTTTCTTTAGTTTCTCGTTATTTGAATTACTATTGTAAATTGAATCTTTTCTTTAATTGGAGGGTATGAATCATTTTGAGGACGACTTATATTCAGCGGCGCATTTTCAAACTGGGGGGGCCAAGTGATTTCATCTCGATATGTTATTTTTGTGTAATTTGGGCTTTTACCCTGAAAGAAAGCTTTTTTTCTTTCTTCCTTGTTAAGTTCGGACATGCAGAAGTTGAAAATCCCACTTTTAAGCTTTTCTCAGTGACATATTGCGATTGGGGGAAAGAAAGCTGCTGCTTACAGGAGAGACTCCAAACCACTTTCCCTTCTTATCTGAGACACCAGCTACCTCCTACAGTTGCAATTTTGATTTAGTATGATCAGGTATGTATGCGTGTTATCAGTATCAGTATCAGCCTTTTGGAGCTGAAATTTATCGGTTATTGGTGCTGTTTTTTTTTTTTAAAACAAAGGTTATCGTGCATCCTCACAGATGACTGCTCACTAACTGTTTAACCAGATTCATTTTTCAAAGTAGAAATTTTACCCCTCAAAAATGCTCACAGTGACCTAATAAAAGTTTTTAAAGCTGTGATGCTTTCACTGATCTATGCAAAGCAAATGTGATGTACAAACAAACAAAATGCAAACAAAGAGTTTCACCACCTCACACTCAGATTAGAGGTGTGTGATACTGCAGGATTTGGTATTGATCTGATACCAAGTAATTAAAGGGCTAACGTCGATACTGATATCGATACCGCTACCCTTTAACAGGGCTGTCAAATGAACAGATTTATGCAGAGAGATTATTCTGCGAAATCTAGACACTATTTTTAATTCATTAATACATAAACAACCAAATTATCATCCACACCATAATAATCTGAATTTGTCATTATCTGGATGAGAGAAGCTGATATCTGGAATGTAGATATCTTGTCACCAAGGTGAACCGGATCCACCAGAAACCACATCTCCTCCTTCTTGTGGTGATAGTGTGTGATAGTTTAAAGCCTTCCATTTAGATTTATAGGTGTTCAGAAACAAAGTCATCACTGGATTAAACGTCTGAATTTATCTCAGTGAGAGAAGCTGGTTTCGGGAATATGGGGGCCTTGTCATAGCAGAGACCAGATCCGTCAGAAACCACTTTAAACTAAAGGAGTTTACATGATGCATCTATAAAGTAATCAAAAACTTTTTAACTTTATCTCACCAGTGTCAAACTAAGTGTGACCTTAGGTTGATAGAAATACACATTTTTGTTTCACCGCAGTTTTTTGTATTTTAATTAACATATTTCATATTTGTACATCCTATACTATCATGTTTTCACTCTGACGAGATTATATTTAGATTTAAGCACTTGTAACGCCTTCTTTTCTTCTGCACCTGCTGTTTTAATATTTTATGTAAAGCACTTTCAATAGTCCCATACATGAAATGTGTTCAACTTGCCTTATGAAACAATTTTTGCACAATTAAAGGGCTCCGTTAGTGGGTCATTGACATGATGAGCATGTTTTTATGTCTGAGTGTTTCATTGCTTTTCTAAAATAATCTGATAAATTCATGACGTGCATCATTTTATTCGATAAAAATGTTCTAGTTTCATACATTTTCAGCACATTCCACTAATATATATATGTTTTTATGTTTTGACGTCACAAACCCCTAAAATGTCAGATGGTGCAACCGTCCGAGCAAATAAACATACTAAGAAAACTTTTAAATCTGGTGTTTTAATGATAATAAATGAAAAATAAAACCTCTTGGCGTAATTTTATGTTGAAAGTATTTCAAATAAGCCAACCTCTATAAAGAGTAATAGCTTAAAGCTTTTGAGATCATTTAAGAACTTCTCCAACAATTTGTTTATCCTAAAATGTCAGGGTGGTACAAGCATGGAAACATGGCTTTAATTGTATAATACAGAGGTAGTAACAGCAAACATGATGCTGCTGCAGCCAGAAGTTCCAAGCAGACTTTACTGGAGAGTGAAAATGTTTGTTATTCTCTATAAAATATGGATAAATTTAGCTTTTCTCCAACTCATAGGTAGACTGGTACACTTTCAATGTCAGCTGGTACAACCCATGTAAAACTATGAATATGTTATTTTATCATAAAACTCTTTAATTTAGTTTAAACATATATAGTATATATTGTAAATAATTGGTTGCACCACTTGATATTTTTATGCACAGAAGATAGAAATACAGAAAAAAAAAAAAAAAAAAAAAAAAAAAGAAAAAGGATTTAAACACTCTGAAATGTAATTTAACAAAAGTGAGTGTTTTTAACACATTGTTCCAGACTCAGAAATATGCTTTCCATCCATTTTGAGAAAACTTCTTTTTGGACGCTGTATTTGTCACTGACCCTGTAGTGTTGTGCTTGTTTGTCTTATGAGCAGTTGTCATGGAAACGGTCCGTACCTGCTCCATGTAGAGCCACAAGGTGATGAAGATGGCCACGCAGGAAAGCTGCTGCCCTACGAAGCCCGCTTCTCTGACGACCGCCCAGTAGCGATACACCCGGATGCCCTCATTCCTCCGCAGCTCCTCCAGGAACCTCCGGTCCACGTAGTTATCCGGGAAAGGCTGACGCTCCCACAGCACCTTGCGCCAGGGCACCGCCTGGTCCGGGGCACCGTCCGCCCCCATCACCCTGGTGCAGAGGTGCAGAGTAGAGATGTGACGTTCATGAACCAATCGACTCTTTTAAACAGCTCTTTTTAAAATGAAAGATCAGAATCAAATCTCAGTCAGCAGCGGTTCATTTAAGAGCCTTTTTTTTTACCCTAAAAAGAAGAAGAAGAAGAAAAAGAACCTTAAAAAAAAAAACAACTAAAAAACCTCCAAATTGTCCAGTTGCCTTCACGTGACACGCGTGTGCATCATGGGAGTCAGATGTTCAAAACAGTTTATTATGAGAACGTGTCTGTGTACTGATGTAGCGAAGGTTAATTTTATGATTTCATTGTTGCGGAGCTGCAACGTCACAGCCGCCTCGGGACGCCTCTGGCTCGAAAATGTGCACAATGAATGTTGGTGTGGCATCAAAACGAGTCAGAAACGCAGATTTTTAAAGGATAACTTTCTTTTTTTCAACCTGGACCTTATTTCTAGGAGTACCGTATTTTCCGGACTACAAGTTGCTCTTAAGTGGAAGTCGCATCAGTCAAAAAAATGCATCATGAACAGACATATACAAGTCTCACTGGACTAGAAGTCATATTTATGTATTTAAAACAGGGTGATTTGGGGATTTTTCATATCCTACTTGTTACTGCTACAGATTATCCAATCAGTCCAATTCCAAAGTTAATGCCTGTAAATTATTACAAACATCATAACTAAGACAGATAAACATGTTTTTTGAGGATTTGTTCTACCACACAGCCAGATGTCCAAAATGAACTCCTCCCACTGAGATGAGGCTATTTTGGGATTTTAGCGGTCGGAGCAGAATATGATTACATTCAACAGTAATATTTACTCCTTGGATCATGTCAGTCAATTTGAATTGATACTTAAAGGGATATTGTGTAAGTTCTCCTGTGTTTTATTCACAAAAACTGATTATTTGGTTCAAAAGTGTTTTTTCATTAATCAGTAATCACTCCCATCAACAAACTGAAGTGCTCCTCTAAGTTCTAAATTCACCGTTCGTATCATTCATTTACACATCGAGCGGGTCGGCCCGGTGGGGGCTGCCATGTCGTATCGCCATGTTTTTGCGTTCGGGAGAAGTGTGACGGTAGGAAAACACAGAAACTCACCGGACACACCGGAGTTTTCAGCTCAGTTCGAGGTAATGCCTTTGAAAAGTCACCGCGCTGCAGTGGGAGAAACCAGCGTCTCACTGATGCTGCGTTCACGTGCAGTCGGGCAGACGGCCGTTGGTAACAAACCAATGTCATTTTAATCAATGAAGCCGAGTGAAAGACGGTAAAACATGGGTCAGGGAAAACAATACGACATCGCCATGACAACAAATCAGATGTGGACTGATGTCACTGTAACTGACGGACCACGTCTTCACATAGAGGCCGGTGATAACTTTACATGCATCGGCTGTCGTCGGTCTGCCCGGTTTCACGCGAATGCAGCATGAAAAGTACGAGGGAGCTGCTCCCGATTACACAGTGTCCCTTTAAAAATATGTGAAATTGTATATATTTCCATATATAAGTCCACTGGACTATAAGTCGCACAAGCTGCCAAACTACGAAAAACAGTACGACTTAGAGTCCGAGAATATGTGCATCTACTCACCGGTAAAGTTTCGGCAACACTTTGAGTCTTTTGGAAGATATTACGTTCACTCGCCCATCGGTGGACATCCTGTAAAATGGCAGAGACGGGGCAGCCACTCTATAAGACATTATCTGCAGTAAAACTTCATTTCATCAATGCTTTAAGTAGGATGAACGAACGAATGAGTACTGTTGTCCTGTGAGTTCAGAGTCTCTCTAATAGTGTTTTTGTTGTTGTCTGGGTAGCAGCTGCTCGTCTCAGCTGTACTACAGAAGCGCATCGTGAGCGCGCGGCCCCGAAAAGTGTGTAGAACACTGAAAACTAACGGAACGATAAATCTGGACTCACAGGACAATAGTACTCGTTCGTTCATTCTACTTGAAGTATTGGTGAAAATCCAGGAGTTTTACTGCAGATAATGTCTTATATAGATGCTGCTCCGTCTCCGCCATGATACAGGACGTTCATCGAAAAGCAACTCTACGTAATCTCTTCCGAAGGACTCAAAGTGATGCAGAAACTTTACCGGTGAGTTAATGCATGTTTAAACTCCTAGAAATAAGATCCAGGTTGAAAATAAAAGGAACTTATCCTTTAAAGGTACAGTCTGTAAGAATTACTGACATCTAGTGGTAAAGATGGTATTTAAAAGAAAAGATGTTTTCTTTCAAATGACTTCAAATTCTAGCACTGTTGTGAATGTACGGTGGCCATTAGTGGCCAAAATTCTCCCAGACTTAAAGACGTTATCATGTGTGAGTGGATCAGTGGTCTCAGGTGGAGCTTTTAAGGTGTTACTGATCCCAAACAGTTTCTAACTCCCATTGAACAAAGCTGGTACAGCAGTTTTACAGTTCAGAGTTCTCACTTCACACACTTGTTTTGTCCATTCAGGGATACCGTAGTAAAAATGATGGAACAAATATGGCAGCCTCCATATGTGCACCGCCCAGCATGTAGATATAAATGACTCATTCAAAGAAAATAAACATATAACAGTTATTCTGGTGCAGCGATAACACATCAATCAACACAGTTTTGAATTATACATCACATTTTTCTGCCACTGACCTTTGATTTTTTTACATACTGTACCTTTAAGGTCTAAACGTTCAGTTCTGTCTTTAAATTAAATGTGTTTTTCTCTCTCTCTTTTATAGCCTTTATTCTCATATATTGTGTTTACAACATTACTAAAATGTTCTTTGCATGAAAGTTAATTGCAGCCAGCTCAGTTTTTGTTGTGCCACAAACTTTATTGCTGAGTAAAACTCCAAAATATTGATTTCACAATAGAAGCACGGAGATATGGAGCTAGCTTATAAAACGCTCACAATGAAACACAAGCCAAATACAAATTACAGCCTATTATTCTGAATTTTTCCCCACCGAGTGGATTAATGAAGTGTGTAATTTTAAATTATTAATGTCCAAATCTTGCCTCATAAATTTATACCAGTGATTGATTACTTGGAATAACTCAGTTTTAAGCTTACGCGTGGTAAATAAGATATGTTGGTCTAGAAAGTAAAACTTGGTGGAATTACACAGGGTCTATTTCAACATAACAGCTAAATCAACACAGATACACACATTCTTCCTGATTTAATCTTCATATGAAATCATATGAAAGTGTTTTCCGTGGCTCTCAGGTGGACTGACGCGTCTGACATTTACAGCAGGTAACACCGGTTCTTCCGGATCAGCGCGAGCATAAAACCGCCCACGTCATCCAAACACGACTCTACAAACGACAACTAGTTAATAACTGCTTAAAATACCGCGTCAATGTCTCCAAAATCTGAACGACTTACCTCGAGCTGGAGTTGTGTTCGGTGCTGATGCTACAGCTTCATCACAACCATGTCCCGGAAGTAAAGCAGTCTGCTGGCCTCGCGCTCACAGCGCCCCCTGCTGTTCCAACGGCCGAAACGCCTGTCAATCAAACTCGACTTCTATTATTCTGTCTTTTTGTGTGCAATAATAACAACAACAACAACAACAACAATAATAATAATAATAACAATAATAATAATAATAAAAATAATAATAATAATAATAATAATAATAATAATAATAAAAATAATAAAAGCTTTTCAAAGTGTAGACCACAGCCTCATGCTACGCAG
This sequence comes from Atherinomorus stipes, assembly GCA_023101725.1. Lineage (NCBI taxonomy): Eukaryota > Metazoa > Chordata > Actinopteri > Atheriniformes > Atherinidae > Atherinomorus > Atherinomorus stipes. Next base: position 21,804 of record JALJCO010003603.1, read on the forward strand.
ATGCCCAATTCATGCACAAAATATTTAATCTGATCAGGTTAAAACGCAACTACATATTTCTTGTATATTTTTGAAACCACTCTTTATTTATAGTTTTTGGTTTATCATAGTAGAAATACAATGACCAGATAAACATGTTGAACATAGCAAATTGATCTCCATGAACCACCCCAGCCCCCCACCCCGAACAAAAAGAAGAAAAAAAAAAGAAAAAAGAGGAAAAAAGGTTTTAACTCAGGAAATTAAAAAGTAAATGTAGAAAAAAGAGAATAAAAAAAGGAAATATGGATATTCAGTCAGACTCATCATCACATCCTGATGATGGCTGTCCATAACTCAGCAGTCATCCTCAAACGGTTGAGTCTAGTTTGCAGTTTTCAACAAATGTATGGAATGGTTGCCAGGTCCAATAGAATCTACTTATTGATCCCCTTAGAGTTGATCTATTTTTCTCTGGATACAAGAGCTGAATCAGCTCATTAATCCAGTGATTGTGGGAAGGTGGTCTCTCTCATCCACCTTAAGACAGTTAGCCTTCTCGCTATTAGAGATGCAAAAGCTATTGCATTTAATTCATAATATGAAAGACTTGCATCATCAGGAGCCACTCCACATAATGCTAGATTTTGAATTCCTGGAGGCGCTGTAAATATTTCTCCCCAGTATTTAGAAAGACTGGAGCAAGTCCACAAAGCGTGAATAAGTGTTCCTGTTTGATTTTTGCGTCTTGCACACACTGGGTTCACATCAGAATACATCTTGTAGCACAAGCGGTGGAGAATTTTGAGTCGTAACAGCCTATGTCGTTCACAGCTGCACATTTCTGACAGAGCACCTGCTTTCTCCATTTACCGATTAAACATACGGATACATGCATTCTGAATGAGTAACTGTATCCAAACTTTGGGCTGGTGCAGGATAACGGCTGTCTGCATTAGGGCTGTGCAATTGATCCAAATTTCATCATGATTTCAATTTTGATGTCAAACAACCTCCAAACTAATATAATTGACTTGAAACTATTTATCTGCCATTTTTCTTTCCACAATTTATGAGAGAGACGCGCATGTGCGATACATTCCCTTGCGTTGGGATGTTTTTTTAATCTAAATAAGCAAATTTATTTTATTCTTCAAGTATAGAGAAATTGCAGAACAGCTGGATACAAAGTTCATTTCAGATACGTTTGTTTTTCTATGTCTTATATTTACTTTATTCATTCAATGTTTTATACATTGCATAACAACTGTAAAGTTCATGTTTTTAGCCTATATCTATTTTCAATTTGAACATTTTGTGTAAATTACGTGTTTTTTTTGAGGGAGAAACGCTGAAAAAATGCATCAAATAAGTAAAAAATTATCGTTTAAATAATCGTGATAATGATTTTTTCCATAATTGAGCAGCCCTAGTCTGCATGCGTGATAATCTCCAGTATTTCACTTTATGCATACGGTCACGCTGCTATGTTTTCACAAGGAGTTGATGCTCTGCAAATAATCGAATGGTCAAGTAAAAAAAAAAAAAAAAAAAAGTTCCTCCACTCTAATATTTGGTCGGAGCCTTTATCTTTGATTACGGCAGCAGTCTCTGTGTCATTGTTTCCAGAAGATTCTGCAATGTAGGCAGATTTATTTCCATCCAGTGTTGCATTGATGATGGTCGAGTCTGACCGCTGCTGCATCACTCCAGAACAGGGTCAATCTGGACTCATCAGACCACACGACCTTCTTCCATTGCTCCAGAGTCCAATCTTTATGCTCCCCAGCAACCTGAAGCCCTTTTATACAGTACATAGCCTTGAGTTCTACTGTTGTTTTTCCTCGATTTGATCTCACCAAAGGTTTCAGTAATCACGATCATTCAGGATGTTTTCCCGTCCACATTTCTTCCAGGAAGACGATGGTCCCCACTGTCCTTCCAGGTTTTAATAATGTGTTGAACAGTTCTGAACCCAGGTTTAGTAGTTTCTGAATCTCCTTAGATGTTTTCTCTGCTTGATGCTGCCGATGATCTGACCCTGGACCTGAACCTAGACCAGGACCTGGATCTGAGCCTTCTCAGACAGACTAACATCTTTTCCACCCCCATGGATGTGTGTTTCCACATGCTTGTTTAGGAAATGAGAAGCAACTCATTGCACCAGTTGGGGCTAAATCACTTGTTGCAGCTGAAAGATAATCATGCTGTAATTATCCAATAGGAGGCCCCCACCTGTTTGCTTAGTTACATCCAGCTGGTCACTTTTTTCTTTTTTTTGGCCAGGCTTTATATCTGATCATTAATCTCTGCCTCCAATCTGAATTCATGCAGCTGTGAATGAGTAAGACAACTGAAAAGGCCCTCAGTTCCACAGGCATGACCCTAAATACGATCTCTACAGGGAGTGCAGAATTATTAGGCAAATGAGTATTTTGACCACTAACGAATAAACCTGATATAGGGTGATGATGTCATTAGACCACACCCCTTCTCATTACAGAGATGCACATCAGCTGATATGTTTAATTGGTAGTAGCTTTGGGCCTGTACAGCTTGGAGTAAGACAACATGCATAAAGAGGATGATGTGGTCAAAATACTCATTTGCCCAATAATTCTGCACTCCTGGTATACAGAGATTTCTGTTCAGTTGACACACTATTAAAAAAACTAATTCTTTAAAAAAAAAAAAACACAATACTGCATTTCAGTATAAAAATACACAGGTACATCATTGGGTTTTATGCACAACTCATTTGCTTCTCGTCTTTCATTACTGAACAAACTGATTAATCCAGGTGTGTCTGAGCTCCGTAGCCATGACAGACACACCAGATTAATCAGCTTGTCCAGTGATGAAAGACAGGAAACAAAGGAGCTGGCTGAAGTTCAGGAAATGTTTGTGTGTGTGTGAGGATGTTTATATACATGCACATCTAACATCCATCTACGAGTGTGGACTGGACACGGCTTTCATGTAGTATTTTTTTTTGCATACACATGTGTGCAAGTGTGTGCATATGATTTATATATCAAATTTTCATGGTGTTTGTATGAACTGATTTACGTACGTGTACAGATGTTGGATTGTACTTAAAGAAAGAGACCTCAGATGAATAGCAGCAGTTGTTTGGGATACAAACAAACAAACAAACAAAAAACACAAGCCAGAAAAAGATAATGCTGTTTAATTTAGACATTTACAACTAAAGGACATTAACTGAATAAATATCAAGTCATATTTCCTTCTTCCTCTACGCTGCCATCACAGTAGGATTTTATTAGAAAAAGACTAGATCTGAAGCTTAAATGCTCTTTTGCTCAGTAACAGAAACACGTTGGAAACATCACATTGGTGAGATTTGGAGAGCATTCAAAACTGATCAAATGTTTTTATTAGAAATCCATAAAAAGCGTTCAGACTCTCAACACGCTGGATTAACACGCATCACGAGTAAGACGTGACCTCCAAGGTGAAAGGCTGCTTCTCAGAACCACACATCTCGCTGCAGGCACTCGGAATCAGCCAGATAAATGCACGTGCAGGATTCATGGCAAGTTTCCGTCATCTTAGCTAGGCCACAAAGTTTTGGTTTGATGCATTTCTAACGCAAGACTACAAACATGATCTCAGGTTAACGGAGCTTCCGTCCAGGGAAGCGAGCAGCTGGGATTCAACGGTGGAGCCGAGAAAGGTAAAACAAAACCAAATCAGAAGTCGCTGCAGCATCGGAACAAATACAAGCTGGAGACGGATTAAAATGTCTGGACAGGCGCTCCTTCACACACACCCACTGTCGGTGGGCTCGTAACACATTTCTAAAACATTAGTGCTGAACAAAGTAAAGAGGAAGAAATCTGTTGTTCCGTGGCTTCGCGGCAGTGCAACGATCCTATGAGTCAGTAACAAGCTGCGGATTCGATCCTCAAGCTGAAGCTGGAGCTGAAGCACTCTCCCTCATGGCGGGGGACCCTCCGAAGACGGGGGATAGAAATAGCCTGGCATCAGCAGCTCCACACGGGGGTAAGCGGACACTGAGCAGCAGCCGTGAGGCTTCACAGCGGAGCTGGCAGCCGCTCGGCCCACCAACCGAGGCCGGAGGCGTCCGTCCGCCCCCCAGCAGCAGCACGGCTGAAACACCTGACCCGTCAGCTTCATCGCGGAGGGAGAGCTGCTGCCTCAGACTGACAGCCAATAATACAGTAGTAGTTCGTGTTAGTGCGAGGAAGATCATCCACATCTGTGTGCAGAGAGAAATTCTCCACATGCTTCACCGTTTCTTCGGTTCCTTTAGCTCCAACATTTACAAAACTTGTCCAAGAAAAAAGGACTTCGTAACAAACGGGGCGAAGGTTTGATATCGTCGGGCTCTCCTGGAAAACAGCCGAGCTCATTAAATCACTTCCGGTTAACAACTACAGTAGAAATAAAATACGATACAAGTCTATGCAGACTTATGTAACAGAGAGGGGGGGGGGGTCATCTCGTTCCAAAGTTTGTTTCACACAGAACCAGATAAATGTGCTGTGAGTGTGTGTGTGTGAGACAAGCGGAGAAACCTAGAAAAGGAAGAGAAAAGCTGAAGGTGTTTGTTGTAAGAGTGTTCGTTTCTTCGTTCTCATTCCCTCCATTTGTGTCGGTGTTACGTGCGGATTTTCCGTTTATCCTCGAACAGCGAGCGGACCAGATAGACCTGCAGTCCCGACACCACCACCATCACCACCAGGTTCACCACCGACCAGAAGTTCACCCTCTCAAAGTTGCTCTCCTGGATGTTGCGGTCGCGAGCCTCGAACGCTCGCAGCAGAGTCTGGATCTGCACGCTTTTGCCCAGCCGGGACTTGACGTTGTTGATGGTGTCCTGGAACACAGAGAACAGGCCTGACATGTGGCTTTCTTTTCTTTTTATATATATATAGTTCTGTTTATTAAGATTTTAGTACAATGTACAGATTTTAAAGCATTGTAAACAATTTTGTTTTTCTTTTTTAAAACACAAGAGGCAACTCCCATACTGACAAATAAAACACAGTTCAATTTAAACATAAAAAAAGTTCAATCCGAGAGTTTGCAAACAAATCAAACACAGTCTGCTACTGTAGAGAAGTTTTTAAAAGTCAAGTTCAGTTCACATGAATGAAAATCAGTCATTGGATGTACGCAACAGGATGAAACATGACTTCAAATAAATATCTGAGATAAGCACAAAGCTAGTCAGCTTACTCGGGTACTTTACGAATGCACATTGTTTTTACAAGATGAAGAAATGGCTCCGAAGAATTTATCTGTTGAACCACGCAGAGTGAATTTTATTTTTACTAATCGACTGAAGTGGAGAGCATCTCTGATCCCAGGTTATCCCAGAGGGGATGGGGGACTTCCATGTACCATGGTTCCATGGTACCCTACGCCTCGCAAGCTTTGGACATTGTCACTATAACCGGTAATACCCCAAACAGGGCGACAAAAGGGTCTGGGGAGAGGGACACTGAAATACCTTTGACAGAGTATCAAATACAAGGGTCCAATACTGCTGAAGTGATGGACAGGACCAAAACGTGGAAAGTGCTACCAGCAGGACTTACATTAGGATACATGAGACAGTCCAGATGTTTTCCAGTAGACACGATGTAAGATTTTACACTGAATAAGACCGTGTTTGGCACAGAGTGAAGAACCATGTACCCGAAGCAATAGCTCGTCCCACAGATCATTAGTGATAGCACAGCCCAGGTCCTGCTTCCATACGGATTTGACAGTGACGAGCTCCATGATGATGGAGGTGACAATAAAACATCATATTCTGACTGGTGGGTTTTAGAAGAAATTGAGAGAATTCCTCCTTAAAAAAACTTTGAACCTGCAAGTAACAAAAAAAAAAAAAAAAAAAAAAAATTGTTTAAGGGAGATGAAATTTGGTTGAAAGCTGGTGAGAAGAGGCAAATATGCCATCAATATAAAAGGTCATTAAATGACCGAATGCCAAGACCACAGCCAGAAGGCTCCATCAAGGAGGGAAGGGTGGAATGAGACGTGGTTTTCTGAAGCAGGGTTAGTCTGTCGATTTAGCTTTCCGTTAGTTATCAGGGTTCTACACACTTTTCAGGGCCACGTGTTCACGATGCGCGCCTCCGTAGTACAGCTGAGACGAGCAGCTGCTACCCAAACAACAAAAACACAATCCACAAAACTCTGCATTCAGGACAATAGTACTCATTCGTTCTTTCGTTCTACTTGAAGTATAGGGGATTATCACGCTTACCGGAAGTTGCCGGCTTTTGACACTTCCTCTTCCGGGCCATGTTAACGACAGCCGTTCCTGCTCTGTTATACTGTTTAAATCGGATAAATTCCAAACATATTTAAGTTTTCATTCTAGACTGAAGTGATACTGGATCAAAAGCTGGATCAAAGCGATCGATTTGCCGCGGTGAAGGGACGAACTTTATAATAAAACACGTTTGTTTGTCGCCGGTGTGGCACAACACCGGCACTTCACAGCATGCTAGCATTAGCCAGCTAACGTTTACTGACGTGCTTAACATTGTGCGTCTTAAAACACACAAACATCTGAAAATCGGGTCTGTACCTCCCCATTTCCAGTGGAACAACTGGGGACTGCCAAGAAAGGAGACGCTTTCAGATGATTGTGTGTTTTCAGCCGCACAAAGTTGCTGGCTAATGCTAACCTGCTAACACGGCTGTGCAGACTGCCGGCTACAAACAAACGTGTGTCGTTTTATTATAAAGTTCAGTCCTTCACCGCGGCGAATTGGTCGTTTTAATCCACTTCTTCCTCAGCATCACTTCAGTCTGGAATGAAAACTTGGCATTGGCGTTTATCCGATTTACAAAGTTTAACAGAGTAGTAGCTGGCGGACTATTGTTAGCAGGTTAGCATTAGCCAGCTTGATGACTTGCCTAACTTTGTGCGGCTGAAAACACACAATCATCTGAAAGCGTCTCCTTTCTTGGCAGTCCCCAGTTGTTCCACTGGAAACGGGGAGGTACAGACCCGATTTTCAGATGTTTGTGTGTTTTAAGACGCACAATGTTAAGCACGTCAGTAAACGTTAGCTGGCTAATGCTAGCATGCTGTGAAGTGCCGGTGTTGTGCCCCACTGGGGACAAACAAACGTGTGTTTTATTATAAAGTTCGGCCCTTCACCGCGGCAAATCGATCGCTTTGATCCAGCTTTTGATCCAGTATCACTTCAGTCTAGAATGAAAACTTAAATATGTTTGTAGTTTATCCGATTTAAACAGTATAACAGAGCAGGAACGGCTGTCGTTAACATGGCCCCGGAAGAGGAAGTGTCAAATGTTTCAACTTCCGGAAACCGGAACGCGGAAATGTGATAATCCCCTATTGATGAAATCAATGTGTTTTGCTGCAGATAATGTCTGATATAGTGGCTGCCCCGTCTCCGCCATGATACTGGATGCACGTCAAAGGGCGACTCAATGTAATATCTCCCAAAGGACTAAAAGTGATGCAGAAACTTTACCGGTGAGTAAATGCTCGTATAAACTCCTAGAAATAAGGTCCAGGTTGAAGCAGTGACAAAGCAGAGATGAAGCAGCGACGAAGCAAAGATGAAGCAGTGTCGAAGCCGAGATGAAGCAGCGATGAAGCAGAGACAAAGCAACGATGAAGCCGAGAAGAAGCAGCGATGAAGCCGAGACGAAGCAAAGATGAAGCCGAGACGAAGCAGCAACGAAGCAAAGATGAAGCCGAGACGAAGCAAAGATGAAGCCGAGACGAAGCAGCAACGAAGCAAAGATGAAGCCGAGACAAAGCAAAGATGAAGCCGAGACGAAGCAGCAACGAAGCAAAGATGAAGCAGTGTCAAAGCCGAGAAGAAGCAGCGATGAAGCTGAGATGAAACAGCGATGAAGCCGAGACGAAGGAGCAATGAAGCAAAGATGAAGCCGAGACGAAGCAAAGATGAAGCCGAGACGAAGCCGAGATGAATCAGTGTTGAAGCTGAGATGAAGCCGAGACGAAGCCGAGATGAATCAGTGTTGAAGCTGAGATGAAGCAGCGACGAAGCCGAGATGAAGCAAAAATGAAGCAGTGATGAAGCAGGGACAAAGCCGAGATGGAGCAGTGACTAAGCCGAGATGAAGCAGTGACTAAGCCGAGATGAAGCAGTGACTAAGCCGAGATGAAGCAAAAATGAAGCAGAGATGAAGCAGTGTCGAAGCCGAGAAGAAGCAGCGATGAAGCAATCATGAAGCAGCGACAAAGCCGAGATGAAACAGCGATGAAGCAGAGACAAAGCAACGATGAAGCCGAGACGAAGCAAAGATGAAGCCGAGACGAAGCAAAGATGAAGCCGAGACGAAGCAAAGATGAAGCCGAGACGAAGCAGCAACGAAACAGCAACGAAGCAAAGATGAAGCAGAGACGAAGCAGAGATGAATCAGTGTTGAAGCTGGAGAAGAGGGGGAGGAGATGAAGCAGCGATGAAGCAGGGACGAAGCAAAGATGAAGCAGTGACAAAGCCGAGATGAAGCAGTGATGAAGCAAAAATGAAGCAGAGATGAAGCAGTGACGAACCTGAAATGAAGCAGTGACGAAGCAAAGATGTAGCGGCGACGAAGCCGAGATGAAGCAGCAGAAGGAAAATTCATTTTCCAGGACAACTCAAGCTTTTCCAGGACATTTTACTTTTTTTTTTTCCCCATTTTCAATGTTTTCCATGACTGGAAAAATATTCAATCATTTTCCAGGTTTTCCAGGATACATGGGAAACCTGTTAAGGATGCCTGGTGTGCCACTGCAAAGCAAAATGAAAAGTCAAAACCGTTTAAAGTTTGTAAACAGGCCAGCTCAATCAGGTGTTTTTCCTCTGCAAGGAAGCAACTTCCCAACATGTGGAAAACACATTTCCTGCCTGCAACTGTGAAACAGCTGCGTGACTTCTGACACAACTAAGCCAGAGAAAAAGGGGGAGGCACAGGCTGCTGTGGTGCAAGCTGGAACAATTGGCTGCCACCACCCTATAGGCAAAAGTTGAACAGTCTATTCTCGTCACCCGCAAGGCCGGTGGTGGATTGCTCACCAAACGCACGCAATCAGTCGGGTCATTTGTGACACTGTGACAAATCAGTCCTGGCAAACATCACAAGGACGAAGTCTAAATGTCAAATGTGAACAAATAAAAGAGAAAAACCCCACACAGCATCCGGCTGCACCCTCACCATGATGTCTTCCAGTTTCATGTCCAGCATGTCCGTCCCGTGGACGTACTCCTTCCAGTCGTCAGGGTCTTCATCTGCATCCATGTTGTCCAGGATCAGTTCAAAGAAGATGAGCTTCTCAGAGACGGTGCTGAACGTGTTGTCAAAGCAGAACATGTAGTCTCCTTCCTCCTCGGTCTCTATCCTGAACAGCAGAACAAGCGGTGAGAGCAGAGACATGCAGCCCAGCCGTAATGCCCGTTCATGCCAGATGCTTACGTGTGGACGCCGTCAGACTTGCGGATGTCGTTAAACAGCAGCTGGTCAGAAGGAGAGGAGATGAGGAAGTCTACATCGAGGCCTGCGCCGTCCAATACCTGTGGATGGTAGAGGTTTTCACACGTTATACGTCTGATGTTTCCATTTCTACTCCATAGGCCATGTTTAAGATTAATTTGCAATGGTAAATACATTTTCAAGAGCAGGAAAAGATATTTTTGGATTGTAGGTTTTCTAAGTTGGAGTGCAACTGGCAGCAGAGCCAAGAGAGGAACTTTTAGAAGCTTGGAAGTGAGAAATGTCCCGACATAAACAACCAACCTGAAGCTAAACACAAGATTTATGAGATGTCTGGTATTTGTCATATGACATATTTATCTCCTTACAGTGAAAGACAGATTATTGTTGTGCAGAAACTTGCAAACTGACCAGCAGAACAGGTTGAGAGCAGAAGATCAAGGTGTGACTCGGTTCACCTACTGGTTCTGCAACTAACATGACAAAATACCACGGAGGGTAACGAATGTCAAGCAAACTTAAGGATAAAAATAATAATAATTATAATAAATGGTCGGTTAGCAGGTGTGACAGGTGTAATGTTCTGTCGCGGCTGACTCGCTTACATGTCCGTGATTTGGTAAACTGCCGACAGAAACGGAAAGTTTTGGTTTTACCAGCTAAAGGACCAGTTTAAAATGAGGTTAAATATTTATATTTAAAGTTCTTCTCACCTGATATTCAATCTCCAGCGAGGAGTGCTTCTTCATGGTCTGGAAGAAGCACTCCTTCCGCCCGGCAGGTAGGGTGAAGGTGAAGTCGCTGTCCGTACCCTGGGAGAAGGCGGCCAGCACCGCGGACCTCTCCAGGACGAGCGAAACAAACACGAACAATAAACACAAAAATATCCGGACTGGGCCCATGGTCATGTGCGCGCGCCCAGACAGTCCAAACCAGTGCTTCAATGGCGGGCCGCCGAGTCAGAGAAAGCCTGGAAACAAGCGCGGTGTTCGCCACTTCGCCCAAAAGTTGACTTCTGTTAAAATGTTCGTACTCAGTAGTAAAGTCTGACGTTAACTGCTCAGGACCCCGCCTGTTCAAAAAGTCAGTTTAAAAAATGTTTTACTTCAGTCAGCCACAAATTAAGCTATTTTTTTTATCTGAGCCATTCTGTAGGACTTTTATATGAATATTTAAACAGATTAAATACAGTAAAACTAAATATTATTAACAGGCAAACTTTACGGTCTCTCTCGTGTTGCATTGTGGGACGTGTAGTTCCTTTGAGCCATGTGGGGAACAACGATGACGCTATCGTCTTTTATGTAAAGAAAACTTGCGAAATAAACTGAATACATTTCTCATTTTTAACAAAAATGTTTGATTAACATTACATAACAGGACGGAACCGTGTTTTGTTATACAAGAGCTAAACGATATCATACATTGGTTGTCAATTTCTAAACACGATTTTCGTGTTTTTTAAAAACATTTCCCACCCTGCTGGCTTATATTATTTTTAGAAAAAAAAAAAACATACTGTGTGGCAATGACCGTCTGATTAAATTTTAATAACTTCTAAAATTACAACGAAAATATTCAGCTTTACATGAAACATGATGGAAAATGGTTTTAACTTGTAATAAGTCAGGGCTTTATCTAAAATTCAAGTTTGATAGGATATTTATGTTTTCCGGGTACCTCGTCGGGTTTAAATAAAAACTTATTTGATGATTAAAAGTATTGCAATGTCCAAGGAGAGTACACAGTGTTCACATTCCGCAAAACACTCACCACACAACTAATTAAAATATATAACAAAAGAAACCGACAATCTACATAAGTAATTTAAACAAAACCGTCATGTTATTGCACAATCTTTTTAGATATTGCGTGCTTTACAGTTTTGCTTATCAAATAAAAATGACGCGTCCTGCTCCACATTCACCAACTCATCATCCTCAGTCCAGAGGGCGGGGTTTTCACGCAAACTCGACGTCGCTAAGTCTGTTCTGATTGGACGATCAATATGTAGGCTAGATTTGATTGGCTAGCTGTTGAGGGGGTGGTTAAACTTACCAGGAGCCCAGCTACCCATCAACAGCAGAGCCACTGAAGCTGAAAAAGAGGCGGATAGCTGGTCCGCTCAATAAGAAAAAGCCCACCTCAAGTGTAGCTTTTGCCCTTAGACGACCATTATTTATTTTCTTTTATTGAAAGCAGGCTGTCAGCCCACAGAAAGCTTGTGTTCGGTGTTCGTGCTGCCGCGACAGATCCGAGAAAACCCCCAAAAGCGAGGATGTTGGTCCCCGCGGGAAGATAATGAAGAGGCTGCGCGTTTTGTTGGTGTGCCTCATTGTAGCTCTCCTGTGCTGGTAAGCTTGGCCTGACACGTCCTTTCACATCATTACCGACACATCTTTACGCTAACACTTATAATAACAGGTCGACTTGGTTTCCTGATAATTTTTACCCCTGTACGCTGTTTTGCTCGGTGTCTTTTTGCGGCCTAATATCTAATGTTCAGTGAGGAGAATCCCTGCTACAAAGCTAACATCATCTGCTGGTGAGAGTGTGTAGTCTGGCATGTCTACAGTCTGTCAGTCAGATAAACAGCTTTGAGATAATTTCATCGGTGCATGTCAGAGCTGACTGATAAAGTTTGCTGTTAAATGCTTTTATTGGGCCAGGAGGTGATGAAGCCAGCTGTTGAACAGCTAGTTACTAAGCTGGGCAGGGATGGCATATGTTACTTGTCTGCTGGATGGTACCGTTAAATAGATATATAAAAAAATAATTAAATAATAAATAGATAAAATTCTGGAAAAGGCTAAACTTAAGACAAAACTTTAACAAAATACTCCAAGTCATTATTTTTCTAGTGCAAAATCTTAACATGATTATGAAATGAAAACAGTGATGTCTAGTCTGAGGAACTGCATTTAAGATAAGATGAATTAAAGGTAGTATTTCTTCTTGGCTGTGACTAAATACAAAATATTTGCATTGCATGCCCAGTTAATGAATTACCCAAGCAATTAGTGTTGGTTAAAATCTAAACGCTCCATGGATGGACAAACAAGTGCAGGTGAAAATCAGATGAACTGAGGGGCAAAAATGAACATAATGATCATTAAACAAGAAAATTGTGTTATTGTAATAAGTTGTATTTATAAAATCAGTTCTGTTCTCCAAAACACGTGTGGGCAGAGGTCTTGTGGACCAATTCCAACTCATGAATTTAATCTCGGAGGCACGCAGCAGGTAACAATACGCAGGGGTTTGTAGAATTGGATTAGCAGTCCAGCTAGCGTGCCAGCTTTATCCAGGTGGGTGACTCAGGATCAGCTGGCTGTCCAGTCCCAGGCCTGCAGACTGTACTCCATCACCGTCTTTGACAGTCTATCAGGTTAGCTTTCTATGAATGATTGGAAAATAATAAGTTATGTAGGAGTTTAATTGTAAAATCTGGCAGCGACATTAAAGCTTCATTGGATAACTTAATGGGTTCCATCATGAAGTTTTCAGGAAACACCCACCCAGTACCTTTGTTTCCAGTAGGGAGCTGGGGGTAGTTTTGTTGTACATGATCACATCCTCATACATAAAGTAAATTGCACTTTTTTTCTCAGTTCCTTAATTGCATTGGAAATTGATTTTGGTGCTCATTGTTTATTTATCAAACGAGAGATTAGTGTTTAGTAATGCTGTCATTAATAAGTAAAGCTGTTTCCAGTGCAGTGTAGTGAGGTACCATCTCAGGGTTCATGATTTGCTAAACAGATTCAGTTTGGTTCTCTGTTCAGGCTAAAAATAAACAATTTTGCTTTTAGAGACTAAAACAGACTTCTCCATCCATTAGGTCCTGATGGTAATCCCTGAGCTCTTTTCTCTCTCTTTTGTTTTTTTTTATCAAGTGATTGCGTTTCCATAAAACGAGGTTAGCTACTCCTCACATTGTGGCTCCTCAGATAGAGTTTTTTCCTTGGTGCTAAAGGGTGAAAAACATGAAAGCAGTACTCTGTTTCTTACCCTCGCTGCTGCAACAATGGCTGCAAGGAGCCAAGTCGTAGTCATTTAAATTCAATAAAGGTGAATGGAAATATTAAATGGTAAATTAAACTCACGAGTGAGACTGACCTCAATTTTAGTAACAGCCAAATGTGATTACAGCCTTTCAGGTCATGTTTGCTTGTGTAAAACATCAGTGTGCTTCTTCACTGCAAACTTATGAGACCATGCTCCTTCATGCACGAGCCTCATTACTAATGCAAACCCTTTTTAGCGTGCTGCTGTTGGCTTTTCGCTCTCCCGTGCCAGCGCCTGCACGTCCTAGTAGGAACAGAGACGTGGGGAATGCAAGCCTTGCAGTAATCCAAGGGTTTCCAAGGCAGCAGTGATTTTGGGCATTGAACAGAGGCCGTGTGTTCGAAGGCTGGCTGGTGGGAAATGACTGAGACAAGAGGGAGGCGCCACCATGACTCACCTAATGTTTTGCAATAACCTTGTGCAGCTTTGAATAAACAGGTGTAATCGTGTTATTTATCATGCATGTTCATTTCTCTCTTTTGTGTCTTGACGGTGCCGCATCCACACGCTTGTAGGTTTCTAAGTGCTTGTATTTTGAGAAGCACAGTGTGTTATGTGCATGTCATGCTTCCTCCTCACTCACGTTGTCAGCAGAAGCGATCTCGCTGCCTTCACGGATGCCAGCTCAGGCTGTTGACATCAGCATTGCTGGAGAAAGCCAGTGAATGTGTTGGTGTGAGGGTGCACATTTCCAGCCAGGCTGATTGTCAGTAATGATGGCTTTCTACCACAGACGTAGCGTTTTTCCCCGTTTAGATGTTAACTTTACTGCCGAGGCATTGACAGAGGGCTGTTTGTCAGCACTTATTGTCGGTCGTAAATTTGATTATATTTTTGTGAAAGAATTGACATGATGTTGTTTATTGTAAAACCGCCCCAGAGCCACAAAGAGGAATTTTTAAATTGCATTTTCACTCAGGCATTTTTAAAGCAGGACGTCTTCATCATGCTGCTCTGTCTTTGTGTTATAGGCCAATTAGTTTCACAGCCATTTGAAGATTATTGTTATGTAACATGATTAACACTCGATAACTGCAGCGACCTTATATGTGGTGAGGTTCCTACTGTATTCACGTAGAGCGTGAAAGACAAGCATACAGAGCTCCTGCAGGTTAAAAGATTCACCCAGATTCTTAACAGGGCTGCTTGATTATGGAAAAAATCATCACAATTATTTTGATCAATATTTAAATCGCGATTATTCAAACGATTATTTTTTAGTTGCATAATGCATTTATTTAACATTTCTCTCTCTTTAAAACATTTCATTGATAATTTATGCAAAACATTCAAACTGAAAATAAATCTAGGCTTTAAATATGTACCCATATAGCCGTTTTGCAGCGTATAAAACATTAAATGAATAAAAAAAATATACTTTGAGCATTAGATAAATGCTAAAAATGTAGAAAAACATGTGTATCCAGTTGTTCCTCAGTATCTCTATATTTGAAGAATAAAATAAATATTCTTGTTTATATGAAAAAATATCCTAAAATAAACTTTAAGCTTTTGTGCAATGCTAGAACATTCCAAATCTAACACTTTTTGTTTATGACGCCCAACAAATCGCCTGGTTTGAAGCCACTAAAATTAACTTAAACTTAAAAAGGACTTTTCAGAAATTGTGTAACAAAAAATGTCCCTAAAAATGTTTTAACTTGATTATTGGGGTTTGGAGATTGTTGACACAAAAATTGAAATCACGATCAAATTTCTTTTAATTGTGCAGCACTAATTTTTAACATACTGGCTTATCTGATTTGGGTTTAGTAAAAGTAGCGATATGAAAATTTCATTTCATGGTTATTGTGACCAAAATTATCATCACGATTATCATTATTATCACAGTATTATTGAAATGAGCTCAAAATGTTTAAAACTTACACACTGAAATCATTTCACCAAGTTTTATTAAATAAAAAAATTAACAAGCAGAACAGGCTTTGTGTTGATAGAAAAACTAAAATAACTCATGTAACATAAACATCAAACATATTAATTAGGGATGCAGGATTTAATTGGCCCCTTTTGATATCGGCCTTAAAACTGAGTATCGGCCACCCCACCGATATTTTAAAAATTTTGATACTGAAATATGGCAATATTTTCATATGCTGATATCATGTTGACATTTAAAACGTGGTATCCATCTACTTTACTTACGAAATCTCGTGAGAATTTGTAAAATTTGAGATTTTGTTACAGAACAATGAAATCTCACGAGATTTTGTGAGTAAAATAGATCGATCCAGCATTTTTAAATATCTATTTGATATTGGCAAATGAAAATATTGCGATATTTCAGTGTAATCATGATTTTACAATAATTAAAATCTTAAATGGTAATACTAATAGGAAAAAAAGTCACTATTTGTCTTTTTATTGATCATTGTTAAATCCCTATTTAGTATAATTTGTTGTTTGGGCTCACATGTAATTACACTGGTGCAGTGTAAATTGCTTTGTTTACACCTGCTTTGGCACAGTCCGGTAATGGGAGAAGCGTATCGTTTGCTTGTCGGACCTGTTCCCCGTCAGAGAAGGTGTATAATATGAGCCCCCCCTCCATGCTCCTATAGGCAGGCTGGCTGTTGTCTCGTAGCCGTGCTTACGTTTCCCAGCCTCGGCGCCTGCGCAGGGCGCGGGGAGTAAATGACGCACAGACCGGGCTTTATGTGTGTATAGGATGTGTGGGCTATAGGGGACCGCGGAGGGGGGGTTGTGAAACCCTCCATGGGAGGCTGCTCGGCTTCTTACTTCAGCTTTTTCCTGGAGCTCTTCACCTCTCAGCTATTCATTGCATCCAGCAAGCGGGGAACTTTGAGGTCTTGTAACACCACCAGGCTGCTTTGATTTACAGCATGTGTGTCCGTGCACGTGCCAGCATTTCCTCTCCTCTTAACTCTACCTGTATTAGCCCCCCCCCCCCCTTTGTGGCTGCTGGTTTTACTGGTATTCTCCTACTGGACAAACTTAGGTTATCTTTTTATCTGTGGGTAAAGGAAATACAATGTTTTTTTTGTAGTTTTTCATTATTTATATTTATATATCTATATTTAAAAATGTAATATCAATTTATCTTACGATTGAAATCTTGCACGACATCACACTTTTGTTACGAAATCTCATGAGATTTCATGAAATACCGCAAGATTTTGTAACAAAACAATGATATCTCGCAAGATTTCATTCATAAAATAGATCGATGCCACATTTTTAAGTAAGTGTATGTTATGTATGTTATGTATATGGTATTGGCATATGAAAATATTGCGGTATTTCAGTGTATCCATAAATTTTTCCACCCCTATTATTTAAATTGTCTGTCAAAGAAATCATAAAAACCATGTTTCAATACCAAAAAACAGCTGTTTGATATGAAATGAAACTTTCAGACAAATAAGGGTAAAAATACCGGTGTATATATCGTCATCTAAAATAAATATGTGGTGATATGATGTTTGGTCCATATCGCCCAGACCGAGTTTTACCGTACGTCGGCTGCAGGCGCTGATGTTGGAGTGTGTCTGTGGTACAGTGTTGCCAATTTAGCGACTTTATGGCTATTTCACCAGTTTTCAGACCATTTTAGCAATTTTTTCCCTCAAAAAGACGACCGTGACAAATCTAGCCGCTTTTCTGGAGGTATTGGAGACTTTTGGAGGCCGACGTGAAAATACAGCGGGTACTCCAGGAAAAAAAAAAAAAAAGAAATTTTAAGTAATTATTTAAAAAAAAAAGTCTTCTCATAAAAAGTCTTTTTGCATAGTTTAAATATTGCACCTAAATGATGACCAGTGGGAAATGTAAAGTCTTGATTTCCACTGCAGGAGGCAAAAAGTTAAGTATTCCAAAGACATGGTTATAACATTTTCAGGTCTTAAATTTTATTTGGTGAGGTCTTAAAGCATTAAATTTTACTTTTAAAATGGTGCGAGAACCCTGTTAACGATAGCTTAAAACAAATTGAAATTGTGATACAAGCTCACTCTCTCTGAGAAAACCTAGTATGATGGAGAAAAGTTGACTTGATCGGCATGTTTTTCCTGCAACGTGTCAATTTGAATTTAGACCATTGATTTACTAGTACAGACGGGAATACAGTTAAGCAAAATAAAGACGTCACAGGGGTTATCTGCTAAAGCAAACATGACATTTGACCTGCAAGTCAGCAAAACTGCTGAGTCATCTTCTTAAACGTACAAGCCGGACTCGGACCCGTCATCCTCCGCCATGTTTACCTCCATGCTTTCTCTGGCTCTTGCTCGGCATTATCAGAGCAGAGTTTGAAAAACGGACCCGGATCAGTTCACCTGCGTCTTCATCAACAGAAAACTCACCCTTTCACTCCCTGTTTTTGTGGTGATCAGATATATTTTCTCATACATCAATTGTAGGCTTACTTTTTAAATTGAGGCATCCCCCCCCCCCCCCTTAGAGGTGCTACTGACACCATCTAAATCTTTGTTTGAGCCTCATCTAAATGACTGTAACTTTATTTGGAACAATACTTATCCCCCCACATCACTAAACTTCTGGCATTACAAAAGAAAGCTATCTTATGGTCCATACCTAATTCTTCTACAAATGCCCTTTTCCATAAATACGGGCTGTTAAACTTCTACCACAGTGCTTGTGCGATGTAGTACCAGAGAAATACTAGATTGTACCAACTCTGTCCTGTTTACTCTTTTTCTCACCAACATAATACACGGAAAAAACTGCTTCTTCAAAGCAAATATAGAACATTAAATTATAAGTTTTAGTATATGCCATAGAGGCCCATGTTTATGGAGAGCTGGGTAATTGCTAGTAGTTGCTGGCTAAGGAGCGTTTCAGGGGATTATACAGCTTCAGTTAAATCACATACTCCCATACTGTAAATATTA
This sequence comes from Atherinomorus stipes, assembly GCA_023101725.1. Taxonomy (NCBI): domain Eukaryota; kingdom Metazoa; phylum Chordata; class Actinopteri; order Atheriniformes; family Atherinidae; genus Atherinomorus; species Atherinomorus stipes. Next base: position 40,229 of record JALJCO010003603.1, read on the forward strand.
TTTAGGAGTTAATGAAATAATTATCTACATGCATTCTTTCTGTCTTGCTTGCTTTATTATAACCATTATCATTATTACTTAGAATTGATTGGTTTTGAACTGATTTGAGGTCCGTATTCATGGTTTTGCATATTGTTAATATGGATGTGTGTATATGTGTGTAGATATACAGTGTTTGTGTGCAATGTGCATAATTATCGATATGTATGATGGAGGTTTACGACAACATTGGACAGTTTAATCCTGGTATTTGGACTCGCTAACATGTTAAAGGAATAGTTCACCCACAGAATGATGTAACTTTATTTTCCACTTCCCCTCATGGTTAGAAAGACTCTGGAGCACTTTTTTAATATCTCAAATGGCCGGCGATCAGGAAGGCTTCTCGTTTCCCCCAACTTTCATATAATGGAGTTCGCCGGGTCCGAGCCAAAAAGGTCCATAAAAGTCCACAAAAACTTGTCAATATTCCTCCATACTGCTCGTCCCATGTAATCCACGTGTCCTGAGTGGGTAGCGTCCAGAATTTACTCCAAACTACGCCATTTGGTATATTTTTAGAGTCCTGCTGTTGTCATTATACACTAGAGCTGCACAATTCTGGGAAAAATGGGAATCACGATTTTTTTTTGCTTAAAATTGAGATCACGATTCTCTGATACAATTTTTTTCTCAAAAAATTTTATTGCACAAATGAACTTTAACAAAACAAACAAAACAACCTATTAAAAGGTCGTTCAAAATAAAGCACGTGTTTGCACAAGAGCTTTGTTGGAGCACGTCTTTGGCAGATGCATAGTTTTTTTGTTAGGGGTGGGGAGGCAACGGCACTGCTGCATTTGAGGGCGCTTGAAAAAAATCCGTGGAAGAATGGAAACTTTTATTTGTGATGGAGCTCGTGATTAAAATGCTTCCAAATCGTTGTGGGTAGAAATGAGATCACAAGTACGTGTGAATGGAGATCATAATTTTTTAACGATTATTTGTGTAGTATTATACACTTATTATTGTAGTGCTATTTTGGGTTTATCTTATTTTAAATCTAAGTTTACCCTGGTGGTGGTGTGACAGACCCCAGTTTGAGAAGTTGCGACTTCTTGGGTGTCCTCTTTTCTTTTCTTTTCTTTTCTTTTCTTCACACAGTAACATGCTAGCTGTGAACAACCCATTGTGAAAAATCAGCTTATGGACTGTGTGGAAGTTGTGTAAGAAGAAAGAAAATAAACATAAATACTCGGAAACTGAAACGCTAACTAGATTTTGACTGCATCAGATCAAGCAGCAGTGGTTTTTATTGACATTTGTATGAATCTCGTTAAAGTTTTCTAGCAGCCTTCAGTGTCCTGGCCTGTTTGCTGAGACTAGAGGCCCATTAGGTCCGTCCCTGCCCCCGCTGCGGCTGCAGCAGCCCGAGGCTTTACCACGCCGGGTTGACAGCTCCGTTTTATGTGAGGAGACGGAGCTGGGCTGGACATGCTGTATTGTTCCGGCCCACTGGCCGTGGAGGCTGGTGGGGAGCACAAAGACGCTTCTTGGCTGCCAGTTTTCCAGCGTCCATGTTGCACCATCCAAGCCAAGACCTGAGTTAGGTTCAGCGTTGGATTTTGAAGCTAATCAGGATGAAAGCTTGGTGTTAATTTCCCACTCCTCACAACAGATACGAGATGTTACACAGTGTTTTTTTTTTTTTTTCTGTTATGTGTCTTAAGTCTCTAAGGGATTGAGAATCCTGTTTGGCTTCAGCGATCATCTTGTTTTTCACTTATTCCAATCAGAAAATAATCCCAGTAATCTTATTTAAAGTGCCATGTCCTAAGCAAAACCTCCTGCACCCTGCTGTGGTACCTCAAAAGCATCCCACCCTGCTTAATTGCTTTTTTGGAATAGGTTTAATCTTTATTTGTTCGTATTAGTTTAACTAAAAGTCCCGCCTGTGTCTTTTTCCCTCCTGGCAGCAGGAGGTTGTATTTTTCTGAGAATAGGTAGTCCTGCGGTGAGCGTTGAGAGCAGGCCAGTAGCCTGAGGCTCTGTCAGGGCTTTGAAAGGAAAATACTTGTGTTAACTGTGTTTGTGAATCGTATTATAAGGGTGGAGAAAGGTGGGGACGTGCGTCAGAAAGCGATTGTCACGTTTGCCTGTATGAGAAGACGGTATGGTGCAGGGTGGGGCAGCATTTGATGCCTTGGTCTTCATCGTAAGCTGATTTTTAGGCATATTTTCTGATAAGACACATGGCTAATCAGGTTTTTAATTAGAGGTGTGCCATATTGCACCGTTTATATCTTAATGTGGTAATACTGGTTTATTTTTTATCATTATAAAATGTAATATGGTGACATCATGTGACCCGTCCGTCATAGTAGAGCTCCACTAAATGAGAAAACAAGGGAGTGTGGCAGATCAAAGCAGGTCAGTCAGTATCTGCTTCAAACTATCAAAAATAGTGTGTATCAAAATAGAATAAAAAAAAATAGAAAAGCAAACCAAACTAGGAAAAGGGATTGAAATTTACTGGAATCTGCTTCGTATTGCTGTCTGTTTTATATGAAGTTGAGCGAACGAAGGCAGGATTTTACCGTGGCATCTGTGTGATATTAATGGAATATTTCTGTTTTTAAAAAATTGCGATATTTTCTTTTGGTAGCGTCCCAAAATATCTAGTTTCTGTAGTTTCTTACAGTGCGGAGCATCTGTACAGTTTTTAATACAGATGTTAAAGCTGATGGTTGGGATTTACGATATCATCGCCCCCCTATTGGTATCGGCCTATATTGGCCTTAAAATGGAATATCGGACATCAACCATCCCACCGATATTTAACCGATATTTAACCAATCTGGCTGCTGTTTCTAAAGTCTGAAACTTCTTTTTTACAGACCTTTAAAACTTCTTGTTCTGCGTGAACAGAATTTATACACGGTCAGTTGTGTAAATAACCAAATATCCCCTGTTTTTGGGTATCGTTTTTTCTTTTTCTTCTCTCTTCTCAGGGAGAAGATAATCCAGGTCATTCTTGGATATAACGCACATCCTATTAGTTTTGTTTGAACAGCTGTCATGAAGTTTGACTTATTAGGGGTGGGAAAAATATCAATGCACTGAAATATATCGCGATATTTTCATATGCCGATATCATATAGACATTTAAACATGCGGTATTGATCTATTTTACTAGACTTGGACTTTCTTTATTGTTATTGCACAAAAAAACACAACAGTGAATTAGGCAACAAAATATGGTTGCTTGGCTACCGGACACAGAAGCCCAGGAAAATCCATGAAATAAATACTTTAACTATAAAAATATAAATATACAATATCATGGCTGTAAGGGGAAATATATAAAATATCACAATAAAAGTTGCAGTAAACTAAAACTTTTATTGTGATATTTTATATATTTCCTTAACTAACAAAATCTTGCGAGATTTTATCGTTCTGTTACTAAATCACGCGAGATTTCGTTAGTAAAATAGACCGATACCGCGTTTTTAAATGTCTATATGATATCGACATATGAAAATATTGCGGCTTTTCAGTGTGTCAGTGTTTTTTCCCACTCGTACTTGTTTTACATAACACAAGTTGAGGTATTTTTCTAATTATACACAAGGAATGAATATTACATGATTTATTTTTTAGCTTTAATATCTGTATCAATGTTGGTTATCGGTCACATGAGTTTTAAAATATTGGCATATCGGATAATTCCAATATCGTGCCTCCCTAGCTGATGGTATAAAAAACCATCGTCTATAAAATATGAAATTGGTCAGTATTAGAAAATATATAGTGATAATTGTTTTGCGACGTCGTCCAGCCATGTTTTTAATTGTTATTGACTCTGAGGTGTTTTAATGCATCCAAGTATGTTCCCTTTTCCTGGATACAATCAATCCTTCAGCCTTCATATTATTCTTTTTTCCTCCTGTAAAGAGAAGGCATCGCTTTATTTGTTTCCCTCTGAAACTGCCGCCGCCCCCTCCCTTGTTTTTCCAGCCACCAGCCAGCTCTCATGCTGGAGTTTTCTGCGTACTGCATGTGTTTTTCTTCTGCTTTTCTTTGTGTGTGTGGTGTTGTCCTCTAACTCTGCTAACTCTGAGCCTGCTAGCTTTCTTGGAGACGGCAGTTAACAGAGGGGGGGCCCCGTCGATGACACACGGAGTGATAAAGGAACATCATGTACTCGGGGCATGTTCCGCCGGTGCTACATAAAGACATTCCTGCTCCATCACATCTACCCCCCCCCCCCTCCTCCCCATAAGCTGGAACTACAACCTAAGTGCTAAAATTACAAGCTGCTACATGGAGATGAAGAATATCGTAACCTTTTGATGACATTGTTTTATTGTTTCACATGAACTGCGATAGATTACACGACTATGACTGGACTGTATTTTTCATAGTTTTCAGTTTTAACATTTTGCTTGTCAGGTGAATGTTGGTACGTTCGTATGTATGGCTGATGTAAATCTTTAACCACGTTGCAGCCGTGGGTACAGCGTGTACTGGGGCGAATAAGTGATGAGTTCTGCTTCTGCTGTCCTGCCGGATACTGATGGAGAAAACATAAATTTTGTTGTATTCCCATTTACCCAAAGTAACCCGACTGGCAAACTGGCTTTTCCCATCAGACTGAATTATACCACATGACTGCGTCCCTCTGTCCCATTGTCCAGGACCGCTGTTCCTGATGTCACATTCCCAAGCCTGTTCTGATCCCCGTCTGTCTGACTGGGACCAGTGCGCTGTTTCACAGCACCCAGCTGGGATTCTGCCTCTTTTGTGTGGCTTGGCCTCAGAGAGGCTACGTGCGAGTAAAATCAGGGTTCATATCTGAAGCATCATTGAAGATGAGGCTTCAGATATATACAGTCATCCTCAAAAATGTTCATACCTCCCTATTAGAGACTATGAGTGAAATAAGATGAAATTGACAAAAGCTATAATGAATAAAAATTCTATGAAAATCACATTAATATTTAATTGTGGTTCCAAAGAAATGCTAAAAACAAACACACAAAAAATAAACAAGCAAACTAGCATGAAGGTATCACTCCTATCATTCCATATGATGGGGCTCAAAGCTAAAATGTTGTTCAGCAACACTGTGAGACCGTCATTGTGATCAGGTGTTTTCTGTAACGTCCAATCAGACGTCTGCACCTGTTGACACAAATGTTGGTCCACTGTTCATGGAAAAGGTGCTTTTTTTTTTTTTTACAAAAAACAATTTCACCACATTTAAAATATATATATATATATATATATATATATATATATATATATATATATATATATATATACACACACTACTCACAAAAAGTTATGGATATTCAACTTTCGGTTATAATTTAAAGAAAAAGTAAAATGTTCACACCTTATTATATCATGAATGTTGGACATTTAACTGGAACTATGATGTGGTAATTCCTCCATCTCAAACAATTTATTGCTCGATTTATTCTGACATCGTACAAAAACCCAAATATCACTAACTTTTTGTGAGTAGTATGTGTGTGTCTGTAAATATGTATATATGTACTGTATGTGTGTATGTATGTGTGTGTGTGTGTGTGTGTATATATATATATATATATATATATATATATATATATAAAATCATTCAGCCATTTTCTGTGCCACTATTATATATATGTATGTATATGTGTTTATATATATATATATATATATATATATATATATATATATATGTGTATATTAGGGATGGGCGATATTTTATCGTGTGCGATATATTGTCAAAGAAATTCTCCACAATAACAATTTGAATTTATCGTTTTTATCGTGAGATGACAATTTATCAGTTTGTGTTTGCAGCTGCACTACTTTGGTTTTTTTAATAAGCCAAGTTAGTTTTGCTGTTTGCATGGTTTGCATAAATGTAGAGTTTGGTCTCTCATATTTCAGACTTGTTTGATTGGTGTCACTACAGTTTTGCAATACAGGTGCACTACTTGAACTTAATTGATATAGTTTAATGGCTTCTAGTGTTTTTTAGGGCTTTCAAGACAGAATTTAGTGACAGATTTATAATACAAAATATTTTGCTAATAGTTTTTATCGTCACTTATAGTTACCGTGATAAATAAGAGAAATTATCGTGATACATTTTTTAGTCCATATCGCCCATCCCTAGTGTATGTATATATATATATATATATATATATATATATATATATATATATATATATACCAAATCTGTTGCATTAAAACACAACACATGGTTGATTTTGAATTAATGAAGACACAAAGGTGTGTGTCGGGGGGGGATATGAAATTAAACCCATTGTATCTGTATCAGAGCCTTTTCTGCTGGTCATGTTCTCATTTAACTCGCTCCTGATTTCCAGCTTGAACCATGAATGAAAGTCCTTGTGGAGGTCTGGCCCTGGGGGGGAAACGTGTGCTTGTTGACAGCACCCTCGCTCCTCCTTCCACCTGGTGACTTGACTTTTGATGTTTCAGAGCAGCTGCCAAATAGAGGTGTGTCTGTACGGTCCTCCCCCAGAAAAGCTGCTGTGTACATTTGGTGGGAGTTGTGTGCGTCAAAGTTGTGGTGTGGTCAGAGAAGGATATTTGCTAAACAAGCTTTGCAAACAGAGTGGTGTGAGCTGTAAGTGTACGCACTGAATGTACCCAAGTGTTCGATTAAATGACGACTGTCTGGGATTGCAGGAGGATTAATGAGCTGGTTTGTGTCGGACTTATCAATGTTGATGCAGACATTTAAACAGCCAACGGTCTCGGTTTTTTTCTTACTAAAGTGTTTGTATCTGAGGATTATGAGTAAATTCCTCGGTGTTCATTTAAACGATGGGCATGATTTACGCCGTCTGTCATTGGCTGACCGTGCGTCCCCATGTGCTGACAGCTGGAGTGGGGAATGATGTGCAGCAGTTACCTTCGCTTGTTTTGAAGTGTGTATTTCATTTTCTGCTGAGTTTCTCTAAATGTGAAGCAAATGAGTGAAAGAGAGCGTGCTCAGGGCCCATTTTAAATGAAAACTCAACCATATTTTCATGTCCCTCGGGGTGCACAGTCGTGTTTTTCTACTGATCGTCTGCTAGGAAGCCCCAGCATGTGGGCCGGCTCTGATGGCGTCCTTAAAGGACAGAGAGGATGCACTGCCAGCAGAAGCTTTGGTTTTATTTCCTTTTCTTGTTGGTAATGCTGTGCAGGCCTGTGTCTTTGTGTCAGGAACAGGTCTGGGGGAATATGTCTCCACTCATGTCTCCACTCATGTACTCAACCAGTACAGCAAGTCAGCACCTCCACAGTGAAGCACTTACGGAAATGAGCTCCTCACTTCAAGTCTGTTTGCCTTGAATCATAATGTTTCCGTGTCTGGTGCCCCTGAGCAGCTTGTCTGTATGTCAATGTCAAGATAAAATGAGAATTGTAAAGAAAAAAAGGAGAAGACAGCAGTGTTTCCTCTAGGATCGTTTGTAGCTGTGGTGTTATAAAAGGAGGAGGGGAGGGGGGGGGGGGGACTTGTAAAATCAAAACAGTAAATGCAGGAATTCTGAAGTAAATTTCAACACCTTAGACTTTTCAAAGACCGCATCTTTCTTTAAAGTCACTTGAGGCAGGAATTTAAAAAAAAAACCAAACATGCTTGTCCATTTTTTAAAATACTAATGGGTGATGAGGCGCTAAATACCAAAAATAACGTTTCCACCATGTTTCTCTCCGTTGCCTTGAACAAGCTGTGTGCTGCAAAATGCTGCAATTCAGTGTCCGAATTTTCTGCGCTGTCCTGCGGACGTGACGTCAAATGACCTACATCCGCAGTTTTGATGCAGGAAGAAGACGGTCACGTTAAATAAAAACACTGTAAGCGATAGTTATGGATTATTCTGCCGTCAGAAAACGATCCAGATCAACTGAAAGACACTAAAAAGTGTAGCTACGGAGAAAAAGGTGAGTAAACAACATTATAGCTTCAGTTTGTGCTCCCGTGATGGCTTGGCTCGTGGCTGCAGGTACCTGAAGCGCCAGTCGTGAGTTTCGTTTCTTAATCTTGCCTCAAGTCCCTTTAATTTACTAAACCACACAACAGAATTAAGATAAGCTGGGAGGAAATGAAACATTTCTTTAAACTAAAGGCAATGTTTATTGAAATACACCTTAGGTTACGCTACCAGCTACTGACAGGAACAACTTTGTGAAAACAAGAATACCAGTTAAGATTCACCACATGTCTCAGTTCATTTGCTCTGAGTTCCACCAGCTTTTTAGTTTCCACGTATGTGGGATGATTTAAAATCTCAGCCTGAACGGGGAAAATGAATGTAGTTGCCATTTTTCTGGCCGATACTGTGATTCGGTTTGAGATTTTGATATTTTACATTCAGTAGGGTGAAATTACTGGGGGATTGGGGGAATCGGGATAATACATCAATCCCGAAAACTTGCTTTTTAAAAGGGGGAAAATTCCGCTTGAATTGAGGGAGGTAATGTGGGGGAACTTTGATGGGAGAAAAAAAAAGAGAAAAAAGGGCTCGACAGGGGGGGGGGGGCGTCCCTCTCTCTTCCTTGGGGGGGGGGGGGTCCCCGCCGCCGTCATAATAAAACGCAGCTCCTCTCCTTTCTCTCTCTCTTACTGTGGAATATCGCTTCCTCTTTTTTATAAAAAACCAACGATGGGGGGGTTTCCCCGGGGAAAGAAGATACTTTCACGGGTCTTATAAAGTAAATGTAACTTCGGGTAGTGGAGGGAAGGGGGCTAGGCCAACCGGGGGGGGGGGGGGGGGGTTTGTGTCTTTTCAACAAAGATCCTGGGTTCAGGGGGGCGGGGTTGGGATAAGGAAACAAAAAAAAAAAAAAAGAGTAATAGGAAAAGAATAACAGAATTGGTATAATAATAAAGAGAGAGGGCAAGAGTTATATTAATGTGTGGGGAGAAGAAAAACGGCCGTTCACCTTCTGCATGGAAAGATGAGATAAAGATATAAATAAAAAGAATATATAAAAAAATATAGTTTGATATAAAATAAAATTTTTATTTTAGGCGAAGGTAAAAAATAAAAATTAAAACAAAAAATATAATATTTATATTATATTAGATAAGGGATTTATTATGTTTTTCTCATTCTCTCTCTTTCTCACTTCTTTTTATTTATTTTTGCTTATTTTTTTTTTTTTTTTTATTTTCTTTTTTTTATTTTCTTTTTTTAATTATTAATGAATTTATTATATATAATATATTATACATTATTTTTTTTATACTCTTGTAAAAACTCTTTCCTAACCAGATTAAAAAAAAACATATATATGAAATATGAAAGGAAAGGAAAGAACGAGTGGAAGAAAAAACAGCAAGAACTCATATAAAAATTAATATTAAAGATGAACAGATTACTGCAATATATCTTTTTTATTAATTGTAAAAAGAAAAAAAAGGAAGAGAAGAAAAGGAGAGGAAAGAAAGATATAGAAGAAAAAAAATAATCTCTATTGATGGATGGATGGGGGAGCTGGAACGTATACCCCCAAAACATCCAATTGAGCATGGGGTGGGGGTTTCCCCCTTAGTAGCTTCTGTTCAGTGTTTGTGCCAACATACATGTTCTAGATCAGATGGAGAATCCTCACGTGATAATAAATACAAGCGGCTCTTTCATCTAAGACATGAAGGCAAAGCTGAGACATGAACGGCTTCACTGACCAACGACAAGATGCAACCCGAGTTCAGTTTATGTGGCTTCCACCGCGGCTGCTCGTTTCTGTCCTGCACACAGCAAAGCTTCACCCCGATGCAACCATGCAAACAGGTGCACACGCAGGTGCAAACAGGTGCACACGCAGGTGCAAACACGTGCAAACAGGTGCACACGCAGGTGCAAACACGTGCAAACAGGTGCACACGCAGGTGCAAACACGTGCAAACAGGTGCACACGCAGGTGCAAACACGTGCACACGCAGGTGCAAACACTCTAACCAGCAGAGAACCACATGCGGCTTCAGCCGCGACAGAGATGCTGGCTGTCTGGGTTTGATGAGTGCAGCATCACCTTTAATGTGAACCTGAGTCTACCTCGTCTTCACCTGTGAACCATCTCACCTGGAATCTCTGATCTGTGGGGAAGAGGGATGATAAACCTGCACTGTTTAAGCTAGCCAGTGTCCTCTTCATCAGCCTTTGCAGCGTCAGCATCGTGTTTCCATTAACCTGTAAAGTTTAAAGCAACTTTCAGCAGCTACCTTTCCTCTCCGGACTCCGCTCCACACGTATAAAGCTCCTCGGATGATGATCTCAAGTTTACCTGCGCCGTTCTCTGCATGATGCCTACAAGGCAGTTATCACAAATCAGAGTAACTACCGCCGCTTCGGGCTGCAGCGCTAGTTCAATTAAAACAGTCACGCTGTCCCCATAAAACGATGTTATTGTCGGCATTTTGTTGGCGTGGCGCGATACAGCATGGTCTACGTAGAGGAAACACTTTAATGAAATGATTCTAAAGATGGCTGGATGAGACTGATGGATGGTGAGGAATCCGATCTGAGAGGTTTACAGGTCATAAATCACTTCGGAGCTTCAGCCTGCTGAAGAGGGACTGGTTCAGGTGGTTCCTCTCTTACATCAGCGATGTAGGTGACTTCCAGACCTGCAGCTGTGCAGGCCGGACGGCTATGTGCCCGTTCAGCCGCTGTGTCCTCGCTGCCATGAGGATTATGGAGGATCAGCGGCTTTAGGACGAACTGCTGCTCTACATTATTTCATGCTTCCTCGTGGAGGGAAAGTGGAGCGCAGTCAAACATCCAGCCAGGCCTCTTGAGGCAGGGCTTTTAGGCTCTATCCCCTCTTCCTCCTCGCAGTGACGACACATTTTTTTGTCTGCCGGGCAGATTCACTCTGGCCTACTTTGTCTGGCGAGCCCTGGCACACCTCCCTGCCCCACAATCCTCGCTCGCCCACGTGGGTCCGGGATGCTCTCCTCAGCTTTTTTCTCTCTCTCCTATCGCTCCTTCCCCGTGTGACGTTCCTCCCCCCATACCACCGCATGGGTGCAAAACTCTAATGTAGATTTTCTGGTGGCTTGAAGGATTTTTTTCTTACAGGGAAGATAAATCCTTTTGGAGAAACAGCTGGATATTTTTTGCTCTCATACGTTTAGGCAGGTTGACCAGCTGGTTTCAGTTCAGTTTATTCAAATTTATTCACACATTGTGAAAAAAAAATTAAAAAAGCACAAAAAAACCCCCAAAAAAGACACCATATAAATCCTCAGCTTATTTCACCCACCCCTCAAAAATCCTAAATTGAACAAAATGAAAATGCCACGTTGAACATCACATTCTTGCAGAATAGACGACATCACAGTTTTTAAACAGACCCCTAATAACAATCCACAGATTGCAAATAACATATTCTTTGTCATTTGATGGTTACAAAACAACCTTTAATGTCAATATCGGATTTTATGTTATCCTTAAACATTTTTAAAAACTGAATTAATGTTGAACAGTCTTAATTCTTGTTACAACTTATTCCTTGTAAACTTATTTACATATCTATTTTAAAATTTATTTTTAGGTTTGTTTATATATATATACATACTTGTATGTGTAAAGCATATTTAGTCATTTAATGTATCATACATAGAAATATAGTTTATTTAGTAATTATTACATCTCTAATTTAATCCATCTTGTGTATATATACATACGTGTATATTTCCCTTTCATTTCTAACTATACTATATACATATATTTATTTGTATGTTTTTTTGTTTTATCTATACTTCTACACCAACCACGACAGCCTTAGATGGTGTGAGTACCCTGACTCTCTTTTCTTTTCGTATTCTTTCTCTCTTATTCCTTTTTATGTGACTAGTTTCTGGAGCCTCAGTTTTCCTGAAGGAACTTCCGACCGGGATAAATAATGTTGTCTGATTCCGTACATTGACTCCAACAACAGAAATGCAACATTGCTTTATATTTGTTCTTACAGTAGTTTTTTTTTTTTTTACATTTCACTCCCATGAAAATTATAAACAGACTCTCTCTTTTTAAATAATCTTTGGATATGAACAGGCAACTTATTCCTTATGTAATACATAAATTGGGCAGTTTTAAAGTCAGTCAAGATTAATGATATACAAATTGGATTCAGATGTTTGATTCGTGTTTCGGCACACCTCTAGACCGTAGGTCATGTAAAAACGGAAATCTGAACTAAGTCAGCACATCATCTGCCTGTTCTCCCGTCTGGCCTTGCTCCCCAGCACCTCACCTCATGTCACGTCAAAAATAATCAGAGTATCAGTGAAAAACATCACAAGACTTCTCGTTAAATCAGGAAGCTGGACGGACAAATGTAGTAATTTAACTTGGCCTTATGTAACTCGTCTCAGGTTTGTGGAGCAGCAAATTTAATGACAGCAGTTGATATTTTTCATTTTAAACAATACAGAGCATAATGCCCGTCACCTGCACTGTTAGATAAACCTTATGTGTGTCTGAGAGTGAATGAGATCAACAAGCTGGCCTCAGATTCAGGTCAGGAGATGGAAAGACAGCAGCTAATCTGCTCTGGGTCAGGCTATTTACAGCACGACTTGCAGCGTAACGCTCTGAAAAAGATGAGTTTGTATGAGCGAGCAGAGTGACGAGGCAAACTCGCGGATGTTTGTGCAACAGTCCCGTCAGTGAACGCTGGATGAGCTGGGGCCCGGGGCTGCAGGAGCGAGGCCTACCAGATCACAGGCCGTTAGCTCGGTGCTTGCAGCCACCAGGAAAACATCCTGCCTGAGAGGACATGAAAGCACACTTTGCATGCTGCACAGCTGCTGATAGTGTTGGACTGCTGTGGGCAGATTAATCCTCTCCTTGTTGTCTTTGCAGTTTTGTTTCCTCCGTGTCAACCCCGGCGGTTATTACAGCACAGTTGATCTGGGAGGGTTGTCCACGTCCCCTCGGTTCTGAATAGTCACAAAGCCAACAGGGGCTTTGGCTGCTCGGAACCGGTGTCGACAGCGGATTTGGACGTTTAGGTAGCGTCTCTGTGACGAGCGTTAGAAGATATTTTAAAACCGCTAAGCTCTGTGTAGCTTTCAGAGAGCAGAACAGAAGCTAGAAGATGCCTAGAAAACTCCCCAGGTGCTTCTGAAGTGGGAATGGAGAGGGAGAGGGAGAGGAAGAGGATCTCTGCAGGCTGCTGAGTCATTAGTCTTCCACAGGCCCACGTTAGCCCACTGCTTGAGACACATTCATATGTGAGGCATTTCCTGATCAGTTTCTGCATATATATTTCTCCATTTATAGGTCATGTTGCATAACCGTGTTCACTAAAAAGTAGGTCACAGTACTGCCCCCAGTACACCCCCAAAACGGTTGCCCTCCTCCTTTTCTTCTTCTTCTCTCCCTTCACCAGCTTTCCACTTCTTTCACCTTTGGAAGGAATGTCAACATTCAGGTCTTTCCATTCATTCCCGGACGCGATGCCGAGGGGCCCCGAGAAGAACGTCCCTCTGGTTTGGCTCGTGTTTTCATGCATATCAGTCCTGACTTTCCACTTTGTCTTTACATATTCATGATTTCAGTTTGAGGCCTCGTGTGTTTGGGTTAAGCAGCAGTTCAGTGAGTCACATTATCAGGCTTGGATTTGCATGTGCCATCACGGAAGCTCACCACGGATGGTTTACTTTATGTTGTGTAAACCTGCTCTCAGGTATCTAAACTATTAATCACTCACATTTATTTCCACAAGTGTTCGCTTCCTGAGAGGCTGAAGGCTCCTCAAGATCCATTAATGAAATAATTTAAGAGGATTTCAGCTGTTATTTTAGCAGCAGATCATAGGAGATACATACTTTACAAGGGATGCACAATTTTGGAATTTTGGCCAATATCCAATATGCCGATATTTTAAAACTCATGTGGCCGATAACCAACATCGATACCAATATTAAAGTTGAAAAAGAAAAACAAGCAGTCATTGCAAAAAGCTGTATTGTTTCCGACACTTTGAAAAAAAGGGGTGGGTAAAAAACATCAATACACTGAAATATCACGATATTTTCATATGCCAATATCAAATCAATATTTAAAAATGCGGTATTTTACTTACAAAATCTCATGAGATTTCATCTGTAACAAAACCGATATTTTGGGAAGATTTCACAACAGAATGATGAAATTGCAAGATTTTGTTAGTGAAATAGATTGATACTGCGTTTTTAAATTACATTTTTATTACATTTTTCAGGAAGGAAATCACGATGCTTCTGGTATGCACAAACTAATGTCCAACAAAATTACATTCAGTACAATTTTCTTCTTCCAAATTCAAGACAAAAAATGGCAAAGAGGAGAAGGAATGATTATACCTTAGAAGAGATTAAAAAAAAAAAAAAAAAAAAAAAAAAAGGACGGTTATGAGACATTCGTATCCTTTGTCGACTATTCATTCCCCTTTCTTGGAGCAGAGACTTCGCTCATATCTGACGCTGTTAAATTAAACCAGACCTGTCACAGGGAAATGCAGGGCAACAGAGTCAGTGACTGTTCACTTGGAGGGTGAGAAGAGAGATCATTGCGTTTTTAAATATCAATATATTGGTATACGAAAATATTGCAATATTTCAGTGTATTGATATTTTTTCACACCCGTAGTCTTTAGAAATTTTAAAGTCTGTGAAAAAAAAAGTTTTTGTTGTTTTTCGACTTTAGAAACAGCAGACTGGTCTGTTAAATATCAGTGGGATGGCCGATGTCTGATACTCAGTTTTAAGGACGATATAGGCCGATACCGATAGGTGGCTGATTATATTGTGCATCGCTATATTTTACTGCAGTCTACTTTTGCATAATGACGTTATTAAAGTAGAACCATAGTTGCTTATGCACGATGAAGATGCACCGATCCGATTCCCGGATTGGATATCTGCTCCGATATTGACCAATTAGCTGGATCGGATATCGGATGATTGAGGCTGATCCCGCATTCCCATCCAGCCATTTCTTTTTTTATCAGTATCATACACAGCAACACAGTTACAGCCATGTAGTCACTTCAAGTTACGTCATCGGAGCACGAACAGAACGCAACTAGTTAATGAAGGCACTTCTAACCTGCTATGTTTGATATTAGATTAGATTTTAAATACCCTTTTTTACTAAATACTTACATGTACTGTTTATTTTGTATATTTGAAAAAGTTCATTCAGCCATTGTTTGTTGGATTTTACGCATTTGCTATATTTAATATCACATTTTAAAATATCTGTTTGCAGTGCACTTTACGTGGAAATGTTATCTAGTTCTTATCTAAGCGTATACCTTACTCACATGGTAAGGTATACGCTTGGTTCATTCAACAGTAGTATTGGATCAGTATTTGGTATCGGCCGATATGCTCAGCCCAGGTATCGCATTGGATCGGTGCATCTCTAATGCAGGCACAGGTTAAGTTTTTGTGTAGTTTTTTTTTATTAGCGTAGGACTTATTTGTGTAAATATTAACATTTCCACCGCGGTAGACCTTAGGGGAAAAAATGGCAGCCGTATAAGCGTTCTGTAACTCTGATACTGATACTGGAATGGCTGATTGATCAAGCTCGGGACAGCCTCCAGCTGCAGATTCCCTGCTAATCGTACAGTGCAGCATGTAGGGGCTTGTTCTTTTTATGTGTGGATAGTGATAGTCATGCTCTCTGTTTGGCCCTTGGACAGACTTAAAGGAGACTTTTATGAATTGATTGGATGATTTATTCTCCGTATTGAGCTCAGAATTGTTATTGATATTGCATGGAAGTATGAATGAAGTTTTATTTTTCTAAGTTTTACTTGGATGTTTTTCTTTGCTCAGATCTTCTGTAACAGTGAAATCATCAAATGGTTTTTGAGAAAAATAACGCTGCCAACGTTTAAAGCTGTGAAAGGAGTACAGGTCTTTCTGTCTCATTGCTGTTGGACCTGGTGGAAGCTCACCGAGCTCTGCTAAGACTCTGCTGTTATCTTTGGGTGTGTTACCTGACGTGGTTTTCTGTGAAATGCAACCAGAAGACCTGACTTGACTGAACTTGTCACTTGATTTTCTGTTTTTGTCATTCTATTCTGCCTCTCTGTGATTTTATCTGAAAGAAAATTAAATTAAACCATTAAACATGTTAGCTGCTACTTTTTCCACCTTGTCCTCATGATTTTCTGGGAGTTCATTAGATAGTCTGAGGTCGCCCTGCATGAACTGGGCAGACGACACGCTGTCTTTACATTCATGTGTTCAGATGTGCATGACTGAAGACAGCCATGGCAGACATTTGAAACGCAGCACAGCTTAGTTTAAAGCTATTGATCTAAGTTTAGCCTGTAGCCTGCATCAGTTCATGCCTCACGCTGTATTTACAACCAAGTATGTATAGCGGGGGAGTGTTTCCTTTCAGGCCTCCCTCACTGGCTTTGTGGCTTCCACAACGTCCAGTTGGAGGTTTGTAATGAGCTGCTAAAATCAGGTAGTAGCTCTGAACTGACATGGAAAACTCAAAACTGCCACTGATCGTCAGATATTAATTCCCCTTAGTGAGTAATGTGGACAGAAACATTTAATTTAAAGTTCTGTAACATGTAGGAGACTCTTAATCAGAAAATGGCCAGTTTAACAGTTAAGTTCTTTAAAATGGAGCCTTTAACCAGGTTTATTCAAGTTTGGCCAGGGATCATTTTTTATTTCTTTTTCTACATTTTTTTTTTTTTAGTTGAAATTCAATTAAATGCCTTTTGGTAAGAACATAAATAGAGCTGGAGTTTACTATATTAATGTCCATGTCTGTTTTTAGTTAGCCTAACCCTATAAATAACTGTAAATACAACCTGATTAATTGAATTTATCATTTTTATGGTGGTATGCCAAATTGTTATCATGGGGAATTTTTTTGACAATATATTGCACACGATAACTTATCAGCCTCTCTAAAGACATTATCTGCAGCAAAATCTCCTTCATTTCATCAATACTTTAAGTAGAATGAGCAAACGAATGAGTACGATTGTCCTGCGAGTTCAGAGTTTCGTGGATTTCAGTTTGTAATGTATCTGGGTAACGAGCTGCTATCTCAGCTGTACTGCAGCAGCACCCATCAGGATGCACGACGGCCTGTAGGGTGCAGAACCCCCCCCCCCCAATAATTACTGATGAGTTAACTCTGAGCTCACAGGACAATAGTACTCATTCGTTCATTAATTCCACTTAAAGTATTGGTGAAATGAAGGAGCTGTGCTGCAGATGTCTTACAGAGAGGCTTCCCCGTTTCTCCCGTTATATGGGTGCACGCTGGAGGGTGACTCAACGTAATATCTTCCAAAGGTCTCAAAGTGATGCAGAAACTTTACCGGTGAGTAAATGCAGGTATAAACTCCTAAAAATAAGATCCAGGTTGAAAAAAAGAAAGTTCTCCTTTAAATTCAGTTTCTACCATCAGAGTGGGCCGTCGGCTCACTAACCAGAGCCATTAAAGCCGAAGTAAAAGAACAATAAAGAAAATAAAAATGGAGCCAGTGAAAGCATTTTACGTTCATTCATGTCAGTAAAAGGTGATGTTTCTGTTTCAGTCTGATAGATGATCTTGGAAAACTCTTATTTCTTCGTATAGAGATCTTCCACTGTTGTGACTCCAGGCAGGATTATGTCACACCATGACAGTGTTACAGGTCAGACAGGAACTGGGCCTTTAACAAGAAACCTCAAACGGTGTTTTAGCTTGTTTCATCCAGCTGTTTTAAACGGGTGAAGAAGGATGACTGTAAAGATTATTAAAAATAATTTTGATCATGTTAACACCTGAACAAAGATGTAGTATTTCTACAGCAGATCCAGAACTGACTGACTTCCTCAGAACTGAGGATCTAGTGATGTCATCAAAGACATACTTGCACCCGTTCCAACACTCAGAAAAGGATAAATCTGGTACAAAATGGGGACAAACACTAATTGCCCTGCGGTCCCTAATCCTGCTGAAAAGATAACGAGGACCAAAGGGAAAATGGGAAGGAGGGGGGAAAATTTTTGGCATTTTAAAAAAAGGGGGGTTTCTGATCGATCAATCACCTCTGATCATCCAGAATAAAGAGAGATGGGCTCTCTGAGTGACGGGACACTGACATGCACAGATGGCCATCTCTCAGTATTTGTGGGTATGCGTACTCGGTGCTCGTCTTCCTCCTGACACCAGGCTGACGGGGTGCGAACACCAGGGTCCGTGTGACCCCCCGATGCTGATATTTGATGACTGGAGGAGAACTGGTTTCAGACTCGTGGTGTTTTCTACCAGAGCTCAATCACCGTTGTTCATTTCTTTGATTTGCTCATAAGACGATTGTTATGTGTGAGGTGTGAGGAGGTCTTTGTTTTGTTTTGGAGCTTTTTGGGTTAACTCTGTGCTCATGATAGCAGCTTACGGTGTATTCTTCCAGAGGAACTGGTACACTCAGAGTAGTTACATAAACCTCGTATGTGGGTTAGTTGGCGTCCTGACAGAGGAGCCATGTGTAAAACAAACTCTTGCTGTGTTCCTTGCCTCATTTCAACTCCTCTAACAAGGTAACTAATCGAAGACTCTTTCAGACTGGTAATGACCCGGTTTAATGCAATGCAGCATATTTCCATAAAACCAGTTCAGGCAAAGCACAGCAACTTATTTGTATAGCACATTTCATGTAAAAGACTACTCTAAGTGCTTTACATATAACATAAAAGCATTTCAGCAAGAGGCAAAATAAACATTTAAAGTAGAATTAGAATCAACTAAAGACAGACTGAACTTTGACTTTGGATTGAAAAAAAAGGGGAAAGCAGACACAGACAGGAGTGAAATACTGGGGCTGCTTCACCTTCTGTTGGAAAGAAAAGAAGGACGAGTGCAAAGAAAACGACAACAGCATGTAGGTACATGAAGAGTAAAGAGAGCAGGGCAGAGACGTGCTTCGTCCATGATGGGACGTCCTCAGTAGCCAAGAACATGATTAAAGGGATGGCTCCTGGACCAGTCCTACCCGTAAGCTTGATTCAAAGATTTCAACTTCTTCTGAGGCTGCGTTCACACGGCGACGATCAGAAGAGCAGACGCAAAAGTGGCGTCTCGTCTTCATCTTCCACAAGTGTGTGGAATTTGATTGGATCTGCACGTCAGGCCGTGAGGGGGTGCTGTGATAGAACTCCACCATGTCCATGTGCGTGCGTAAAATCTACCTTAGATCCGCTGGTTTACGTCACGTATGTCCCATTTCAGGGTCTGCACCAAAGACTGTAAATAAACAGTATTCTGCACTCTACCAGGTTTTATGTGTTTATTTATTTAACCAGGCAAAGACATTAAGAACAAGATTCTTATTTACAATGTCGGCCTGGCAAGTGCCATCGGCGCCTGTAGGGCAAATGGGGGAGGGGAACAAAAATGAAAAATAAAATCAAATCAGTAAACATTAGTGCATGGACTTTGGAATCAGTCTTCAACCCAGAATAACGCCGTTGCCGTGTGAACGAAAGGCACTGCAATTAAATATTTAGACATTTTTACCTGCAATCGTCCTCGTGTGAACGGCCCCTTAAAGATAAGAGTGTCTAGTGGGGGCTGGCTCCACAGTGGAGAGGCCTGATAACCGAAGACACTTCCCGGGTGTCCTGATGTGTCCATGTCTTACATTTTATCAGCTCCCTTCCTTGTCTGTCTGCTATCTGTCTGCTTTTTTCTTCTTCTTTTACAGATAAATGATGGCATTTCATGTTTTCTTTCCCCCATTTTCTCATAAAACTGCACTTGCTTTTTTTACCTACATTTGCTGTCAAAGCAGCAACTATTCCAGTTTTTACCACAACGCTGAGGCAGTAAAACAAGAATCTTGTTGCGTTCTGGCCTCTCGTTCCCCAGGGTAAAAGATTTTTGAAGGGGGGAAATGCAAATGTCTGACAACGAGCTCCAGAATGAAATTTTCTGATTATGCAAGCCGACTCTGGAAGTGACAGTGTAAACGGGATAGTGAACAGGACAGTGTAGACGGGACGATGAACAGGACAGTGTAAACGGGATAGTGAACAGGACAGTGTAAACGGGACGGTGTAAACGGGATAGTGAACAGGACAGTGTCGACGGGACGATGAAAAAAAAAAAAAAAAAAAAACAGGACAGTGTAAATGGAACGGTGAACAGGACAGTGTAAACGGGATGGGAATGAACAGGACGGTGTAAACGGGACGGTGTAAATGGGACAGTGTAAACGGGATGGTGAACAGGACGGTGTAAATGGAACGGTGAGCAGGACGGTGTAGATGGGACGGTGTAAATGGGACAGTGTAAACGGGATGGTGAACAGGACGGTGTAAACGGGACGGTGTAAATGGGACAGTGTAAACGGGATGGTGAACAGGACGGTGTAAACGGGACGGTGTAAATGGGACGGTGTAAATGGGACAGTGTAAACGGGATGGTGAACAGGACGGTGTAAACGAGGACGGTGTAAATGGGACAGTGTAAACGGGATGATGAACAGGACGGTGTAAACGGGACAGTGTAAACGGGACTGTGTAAATGGAACGGTGAACAGGACGGTGTAAACGGGACGGTGTAAATGGGACAGTGTAAACGGGATGGTGAACAGGACGGTGTAAACGGGGTGTAAATGGGACAGTGTAAACGGGATGGTGAACAGGACGGTGTAAACGGGACGGTGTAAATGGGACAGTGTAAACGGGATGGTGAACAGGACGGTGTAAACGGGACGGTGTAAATGGGACAGTGTAAACGGGATGATGAACAGGACGGTGTAAACGGGACGGTGTAAATGGGACAGTGTAAACGGGATGGTGAACAGGACGGTGTAAACGGGACGGTGTAAATGGGAAGTGTAAAGGGATGATGAAAGGAGGTGGGGACGGTGTAAATGGGACAGTGTAAACGGGATGATGAACAGGACGGTGTAAACGAGGCGGTGTAAACTGCAGCAGGAATCTTTCAACAACGATGGCATTTTTAATGTCATCCTGCACTTGTGCACTCAAACTCTGGTGGGTCCGAAAAAGCCGGTTGATCAGCCCTTTTGGGGGTAACGGGGGGGTGACTCAGCAAAAAGCCGATCAACCTCATGGTGGATCTCCGTATCAGGTTTGTGCTGCATCTTCAACGTTTAAATGGAGCGTTGAAGCGGGGATGTAATGCTGTAAACATGCAGGTTGGTGTGACAGGAGGCTTACCTTTAATCTGTGTTTAACCCTTCCAGTGCCATACTGGAGATGGCATTCGGGGTTCCAGTGAACGTCTCTGTCAGGGTGGACACTGATTTCCTTTTTGCTAACAGAACGCTGCTGTGTGTGTTTCAGGTACCCCAGTCAACATGTGTATTGTTCAGAGCAGAGCTTGTCTGGCTCAGGTCCGTCGGCCCAGGACAGAGACCCCGACAGCCGCAAGCACGAGAAGGACTCCACACAAAACAAGGTACAGTGTACTGAAGTGTTGCACCTGTCCTGACCATTCTGATAAAATCCTAGAACACGAACATCATCATGCTCCGACGGTCGGCCACCTTGTGTACTATTTACCAACTGTCACAGCTCCGGCTTGGTATGAACGTGTCCTGCTGCTACGGTCTGTCCCCACATGAATCCTGAGCGACCTCTGATCAGATCTCGATGAAAAAATAGTCCACGCCACTATCAGATGAGCAGGAACAGGACATCAGCAGATCTGATGTTTCTGTCACATCACACGTGCTTCAGTGACCTGAACGATGTTGTTTCATGGATGGAAGGCCGTGATCAGTGACAGAGAACAGAAAATGTTTCCACCCGTTCCCCCTCTTCATCTGTTCCCTCCACGCTTGTGAGGAAAGTCATCTGAACTGCTGATGTTATGGAGACCGTTCAGCATCGAGATTGATTTTCCCAGGTGTCTCAACACCAGATAAGTTCTGGCCAGAAGGGCTGATCCTGCTGTTTCACTTATACCACAGGCCGAGTATCGGCCGATGCCCGATTAAGATACGTAGCTGTGTTTTTCAGACAGAGTTTATCATGTTTACCGGTATTGACCTGATTATATTCCTGGTTTATGTCAGGTATGTCTGTTTTCTGGAACCTCACCTCTAAAAACTTTAACAGGTTAACCCTTTTACACTGATAATAGTAACAGTCCACCTGCTCCTTTTTCTCTTTATTTATATATAAATCTCTCAAAAATTGCCTGAAGTGTGAAATCTTTTGCTCCTTTTTTCAGGATTAGTATACCTTTCAACATCTCTTGCGAAATAATCATTTTTATATGATATAGATTTATAAACTGTGTGAAATAACAAAAAAATTGAAAAACGGATTTGTATTTTCAGCAAGTTTTCCTCTATAATCATTGAAGATGGACAGGTCCAAAGGTTTTGAGATGACAAAAAATTTATTTTGACTATAATAAATCAACACAAGCAGTTTTGTTTGCCTGGATAATTTTATTTAATCACTACTGCTTTTTAAAGTCCAGTAATAACCAGGCGTTTATATAAAGCTCTGTATTCTGTGAAGCTATTTCTGTCCAGGTGAAGGTAGAGTCCAACTCCTCTCCTCACACACTGCTTCCTTGTTTGATGGCTCCTCATCAGGAGATTCTCTAAAAGTGTAGACAAGAAATATGAATAAAAAAAAGAAAATGGTCAATAAATAGTAAATCTGTATATCAGTAACAGAAGAAATGTAAATGTTAATATTTAGTGTTTGACAAGTTTTAGCTAAAAGAAACCCATTTATTTTGTCATAAATGCACAATACAAAAAAATGAGAGAAAAGACAGTAAAGCGGTTTATTTACATCATCACTGCTTATTAGCAATAATACAGATATTTAAAGAGAAGCTGATGATAAAGATTCTGCTTGGTATTGAAAATGATTAGTGTACAAATCTGGGAACAAGCAACTGGTGTGTAGAAGTGTTACTTACTGTGTTTGGCATGACGACCCCCCTGTCCCCCCCCCCCCCATCTCCTCCTGTATCTCCATTAGCTCTTCCTTCACAAATCTAGCAGGAGCTCTGCTCTTCCTTGAAGGTTGCTGTGACATTTTTTCCTCAAAACATTGTACAAAAACCTGACATTTGTCTCAACTTCCAAGAAAAAACAGCTGAAAAAAGAAAAACTACTTCCTACCATCAAAATACTCAAAAAAAAAATTCCTAAATACTACACAAACACTGCTAAAACACTTCTAACACACTCAAAATCTGCACTCTTCATTTTCCATCTCTCCCCTGCTCCATTTTCTGTCCCCGCTACAGAACTCAACACAGCGCTGGAACCGTTGCGACTGCCGTAAAGTGCCGCATATCAGCACCGATACGATCAATATGATAAAGTATGATGAATTCTACATTTACAAACATAGTAATACAAAAAAATGATTACAAATAAATGGAGACCCGGTCAGGAAGAAGCGTTGAAAGAAAAGCTGGAATGGATTTCCTGGATCGGCAAATTTTGACACATTCCGATCCACATTTTTTTTTAGCCAATATCAGCCTGATATCTGATACTGGTATCGATCAGGAGAGCCATTCTGGCCAGTTAGATGTCAGACACCAACATACAAACACAGATTTGATCCTTTTCTCCCTGATTCAGTGGAAAAGAGAGCTGAACCGTCTCTGTGGTGATTCACACCTGACCAGCCCAGAGTCCCACATCTAAGTTAGAAATCTAACAGAGAGACAGATTTTCATGGTTTTAACAGGTTGATGAATATTTTTCTGTCTGAAAAGGTCATGTTATTAGATTAGTCTCATTTACATAACACCAGGAACAGGACAGCCAGATGAGAGGCCTCGAGGAGTTTGGGGAACAAATTGGTTGATGTAGATAAAATCCAAGCTTACGCTAAGTTTAGATGATTACACTGCTTTTTTTTCTGATTTCCTGATTGATAAATCCACAAACCTTTTTATAAAACCACAACTCTAATCATCATTTCATCAGTTAATAGAAGTTAATCTATCAAATTGCTTCCAAATTACTAAATCTCTGCTGTGGTGATGCTTTGTTTCATAATTTAATATTTTCATGATCTAATAACTACTAATCATTATATTTCTATATCATCACACATGTTAATAAACCCCGTTTTGTTCTTCATGGTGTTTTCTGAAACAAGTAATGAACACACAGCCTTTCAGATAGACTGATTAGCCAGCCTACATACCTGATTAAGTCTGAAACCGTCCATCGGGTCGGAGGCGGTGCCCCGACATAGTAATTTATGAATATCAGTATTTGCTGTGTGAATGCTACATGTTCCAGATTAGCTTGACTCACATTTATTAGTTCATCTACTACAGGTACTACCCAAAAAATTAGAATATCTGGAAAAAGTTCACGTAATTCAACTTAAAAGGTGCAATTTACATATTGTATAGATAAATAATATGCAAATCAATATATTTCAATCTTTTATTTGTTTGGATGTTGCTGATTAGGACTTGCAGCTTAAGAAAACCTCAAATTCTAAAACTCAAAATTAGAATATTGCATGAAATCAACTATAAAAGGATTTTAAAAGCAAAAATATCAGGCCGCCTAAAATAAAATCTTGCATCTGTACTTAGTATTTGTTTTGAGCCCTTTTTGCATGAATGACTCCTTAACCCACCGTGGCATGGATGCTAGCAGCTTTAACCCGGCGTGGCATGGATGCTAGCAGCTTTAACCCGGCGTGGCATGGATGCTAGCAGCTTTAACCCGGCGTGGCATGGATGCTAGCAGCTTTAACCCGACGTGACGTGGATGCTAGCAGCTTTAACCCGGCGTGGTATGGATGCTAGCAGCTTTAACCCACCGTGGCATGGATGCTAGCAGCTTTAACCCACCGTGGCATGGATGCTAGCAGCTTTAACCCACCGTGGCATGGATGCTAGCAGCTTTAACCCACCGTGGCATGGATGCTAGCAGCTTTAACCCACCGTGGCATGGATGCTAGCAGCTTTAACCCACCGTGGCATGGATGCTAGCAGCTTTAACCCACCGTGGCATGGATGCTAGCAGCTTTAACCTGGCGTGGCATGGATGCTAGCAGCTTTAACCCGCTGTGGCATGGATGCTAGCAGCTTTAACCCGCTGTGGCATGGATGCTAGCAGCTTTAACCCGGCGTGGCATGGATGCTAGCAGCTCTAACCCGCCGTGGCATGGATGCTAGCAGCTTTAACCCGGCGTGGCATGGATGCTAGCAGCTTTAACCCGCCGTGGCATGGATGCTAGCAGCTTGTGGCATATCTCAGCTGTTATGGAGACCAACATGCTTCCATCACAGCCTTGAGCTCTTCTTTATTGTTTGCTCTCTTCCCGTTCAGCTTTCTCTGACGATGCCCCACATGTTTTCAATGGGGTTCAGGTCAGGTGGGTTTGCGGGCCAATCCAGCATGGTGATCCATGGTTGTTGAAGCAGGATTTTGTAGTTTTGGCAGTGTGGGCAGGTGCCAAGTCATGCTGGAAGATGAAGTCTGCATCCCCATACAGCTGGTCCACTGAAGCAAGCATGAAGGTCTCCAAAATGTCCTGGTAGACGGCTGCATTGATGCTGGACTTGATGAAGCTCACAGGTCCATTCCTTATGAAGTCCTCCACACTTCTGAAAGGCCCTTTCCTGACCATCTTCTCCAGGCTGCTGTCAGCCCTCCGGCTTCTACACCGTTTTCTTCCACACTTCTTCCTTCCACTTAACTGTCCATTAATGTGCTTTGAGACACTCTGAGAACATCCAGCTTCTTTTCTATCACTTTTTGTGTCTTTCCACCTTGTGCAGGGAGTCGATGATGGTTTTCTGCACAACTGTCAGATCAGCATCTTCCCCATGATTGTGAATTCTTCTAAACCAACACAGAGACTTTTTAAAGGCTCAGGGTACTTATGGAGGTGTTTGGATTACTCACCTGATTAGAATGTGACACTGAGCCTACAATACCGGAGCTTTTCACAATATTTTCATATTTTGAGTTTTTAAATTTGAGGTTTTCTTAAGCTGCAACTTCTAATCAGCAACATCCAAACAAATAAAAGCTTGAAATATATTGATTTGCATATTATTTATCTATACAATATGGAAATTGCAACTTTTAAGTTGAATTACAGAAATACAAGAACTTTTTGCGGATATTCTAATTTTTTGTGTAGTACCTGCATATGAAGCCTTCTGATAATCCACTAATTCATATTTTCTCACCAAAGAGATTTTTTTTGGGGGGGGGGGATTGAAAAGGAACGTGATGCTTGAGTTCAGGAAAACCTGGCTTTGCTCTTTTTATCATTTCCAGCTTGTTGCGGCCTGTAATCCCTCACATGTTCTCTCTCAACTCTGGTTGGCATGGAAGCATTTTACATGCAGTCATGTCTAAATATAGCCAGACTTATTAGTTTTTGTCTGATGTATCACTTAAAAACATTGTTGTAGCTACAGGACATGATGGTCAACGGTGCTGCAAGGAAGTGCCCGCCCCTCTGCCATGGAAGCAGTATATCCAGGTCGCTGTAATCAAGCTTATTCGTGCCAGATCTCGTGAAAAGGCCTCCGACTTTTGGGACTGACAGAAGGTCTGAAGCTGGGCTCGTTGCTGCCTTGTTGACCGTCTTTGCAGGAATCAGCATCGGAGACATCGTACGTTTACTGTGAATAATTCCTCCGGTCAGGTTTGATGCCGATTGTTGCAGGGGCTGCACAGTGGTGTGGTGGTTAGCACCGCAGCCTCACAGTAAGAAGGTTGCTGGTTCGACTCCCGGCTGGGGAGGGGGTTTGGAAAAATCCCAATGGGGGCCTTCTGTGGGGGGTGGGGGTGTTCCCCGGGGGGGGGGGGGGGGTCTCCGGGTACCCGGCTTCCTCCCACCATCCAAAGACATGCGTGTTAGGTTAATTGATCACTCTAAATTGCCCCTAGGTATGAGTGTGAGAGTGAATGGTTGTCTGTCTTTCAGTGTTGGCCCTGTGACAGACTGGCGACCTGTCCAGGGTGTACCCCGCCTCTCGCCTGATAATAGCTGGGATAGGCTCCAGCAACCCCCGCGACCCTGAATTGGATAAGCGGTACAGAAAATGACTGACTGACTGTTGCAGGACATTTAGTCTGAGTCTGCAGAACTCGGAGAATGTGTTGCTTGGGGTTGGTCGTGTACTTTTGTGACCCACTAACCCCAAATGAACAGTAGCAGTATAGTAAAAGTAGCTGCAGAGAACTAATGAGTGTCCAGGATTATGGGGGATAATGTGTTTAACTCCTACAAGTTATTTAGGTTGAACACACATGGTATAAGGGTTATGTCAGGGAAGTTGTAGGGTTCTCCGTAACATTGAAACTAAAAAGAACGTCGTGCTTGTTTCAGTTCGTAGATAAAACATTGTTACAAAACATTTAAATGAAATATCAAAATGAAATTTAAGCAGGTGTTTCTCATAACTTCCTCGTAGCCTCTGACTTGGGGTTTGGTGTTTATTTTCTTTTTTTAATCAAACCTTTTCTTTTTTCTTGTGTTTTTGATCCCTCCACATCATCTCAGTTGGATTCAGATCAGAGCTTTGGCTTGGCCAGTGAGTGTGCTGAGGATCCTTATCATTATCCCGCTGAGAAAGACCTGCTTGTAGCTAATCCTAAACTTTCTGACCTTTCTGGCATTTTTATTGTTGGCATTTTCACTGTGACACCAACAGATGAAGCTTTAGGGATGCCCAATATATCAGTTACTGTCGTTTTAACCTGAAGTATCGATGTTGGCGAGAGTTTGAGTGGAAATAAAACACTTTTTACTGAGAGCTGTATTCAGTTAGAGGAGGTTTTTCTAATGTTTGTATTCAACAACTAACCAGCATTTGTGTAGGAGTGAAATGCGGCCTTTATTAATACACTTGAGATTAACACCAAACAGTATCACATTCACAGTACTTGACTACTTTCTGTTGAGTCAGACACTTTTCTGTGCGCTCCATTTACAGAGCAGCACTGGACTGTCAAAATGGCTGCACATTTTGACAGTTTGAAAACCATGACATTGATTTTGAATTGTGGTTGAACAGAAATATTAAAAACAAAAAAATAAAACAAGAAAACAAACATGATGGGGCTCTAAAGCTAAAATATTGTTCATGATTGGATGAACGGATTAATCCAGGTGTGTCTGACCATTTGCTGAGGTCAGACACACCTGGATTAATCAGTCATCCAATCATGTAAGAGAGGAAATAAAGGTGCAGTATTAAGTTCAGGAAGTACTGGAGATGTGCATAACGCCTAGTGTTCATGAACAAAACAAGGATATGTGCATTCTGTCCTAGAATGACGTGGATTTATTTCCCCCAGAGACAATAAAACGTTACCCACTAACAGGGCAGATGTGGTTATTTTCACCAATGATGCCAGGCCCCATGGGTGTATTTCAATAACTTATTCAAATTATTTGCTGTCCTAACTTAAATTGTTTGCGTTTGTATGAAGTTTCGTACATGACTGAAATGAAGTGATAAGGCCATTAATGGGAGTGTTTCTAAGAATGTTCTTTTAAAGGGAAGTAACACGCAAAATTGACCTTTTTTTAGCTTTCTATCATGCTATGTCATCTCCCTTGTTTTTCATGTTACTGTATTTACAAAACTACTGAAGGTAAAACAGTTATTTAGTTGTGCCATAAAAGGGAATTATGTGCCTAATAATAATAATAGTAATAATAATAATAACATGAAAGCCCTTCTTTAAAAGAGTAACTGAAAAGTTACGTAACAGTAACATTACTTTTTGGTATAAGTAATCAAAGTAACTGAGTTACTTTTGGAATGAAGTAACTAGAACAACACTGGTTGGCACATCATCTGTGCTGCCACCGTTTTCAGCCCATATGATTAGTTATTGATGAATAGGACAGTGGTAGTTATTCAACGGTGGTTGTGTACCAGGATTGTGCTTCAGTGGCAGAAACGATTCACAGGGAACATTGACATTTCTGTTATTTTTGGAATTTGGAGGTTGTTTTCTGAACTTTCTGAGGTTTGATGTGTTTTATTTTATCATTTTTCTTTGATTGTCTTGGATCTTAATGTAATCTAAAAAAAAAAAAAAAAAAAGTCAGCAGTTGCTTTTCTTGAGTCTTCCTTTATTTTTCTCATGATTTTTTTTTTCACTGACTTTTTGCAAAGATTAGAAATTTTGTGAGAATCTCCTCAAAAAGGAGAATGATGTTGGGTACTGTGTTATTTTCAGGTCAACCATTACTTGGGGCTGGGCGATATGGACCAAATATCATATCACGATTTATTTATTTTGGATGACGATATATATACCGGTATTTTTACCCTAATTTGTAGGGATGCACGATATTGGAATTTTGGCCAATATGTCTATTTTAAACTCATGTGGCCGATAACTGATATCAATACCGATATTAAAACTGAAAAAAAATAAGGAGTCATTGCAAATAGCAGTTTTGTTATCCGTTTCCGACACTGAAAAATAGGGGTGGGAAAAAAATATCGTTACACTGAAATATCGCAATATTTTTATATGCCAATTTCAAAACAATATTTAAAAATGCGGTATAGATCTATTTTATTTACAAAATCCCACAAGATTTCATCATTCTGTTACAAAATTTCACTATTTTGTGAGTTCTAATACCATGATATAATGATATGTGTAAATATATCTCTCTCATGTAAATATGATATCGCGATATCATATCAGTATATCGCACAGCCCTACCATTACTCAGAAAGCAACTCTGTCTGATGTCACGTTGAACATGGGCTTCCCTGCAGTCGACAGATCTTGACTTTCCTCATCTTTCCTCCAGCCTGGCAGCACTGGTGGAGGTTTCCTTGGCCTGCAGTGGGCTCATGCTAACTCAGAGCTAAGTCAAATATGAGATATCCCCGCTTCTTATGAATGGAACCACAGACTTGTATCTGTGCGTTTCTGTGCAACTCGCCAGCAAAATGAATAATAATTTGTGGAAGTGAGTGTTTGGTAATGAGCAGAGAAGAAAAGGATTCATTGTTTGAGGTTCAGCTCCAAACAGGCCTGCCAGGGCAGTTCAGCAGGCCTGGCCGTCTGTCATCAGCCCCAGAGCTCCAGCTTTGTCCACCAACAAAAGCCTTTTTCACAGCAGGATAACGCCACATACGCGCATCTATGTTGGAAATAAATGAGAAAACTAGTACTTATGCCTGACAAATATTTTCTGATGTTCTGATACTCAGAGGTATTTGATGTACTGGAACAGTTATTGTTTGGTTTCCTGTTCAGGGCCCTGATGTGAAGTTTGTTTTCTGTAGGTGGTGGAAGAATGGCCGGCAGGCACATCATACGATATGGGATTAGAGACGGAGAGAGCAGCACGAGAGAAGCTAGCAAGCATACACCATAAACAGGTAAGAGCGCATACCTGCCACCGTGTAACTGCACAGCATCGACAAGCTTCGCTTTAAAGGAATATTCCACCCACAGAATGATGTAACTTTATCTTCCACTTCCCCTCATGGTGAGAAAGACTCTGGAGCACTTTTTAATATCTCAAATGCAGCCGGCGTTTAGGAAGGCTTCTCGTTTCCCCCAACTTTGGCTGGGGTCCGAGCCAAAAAGGTCCATAAAAGTCCACAAAAACTTGTCAATATTCCTCCATACTGCTTGTCCAATGTAATCCAAGTGTCCTGAGTGGGTAGCGTCCAGAATTTACTGGAAACCATCATTTAGTATATTTTTAGAGCCTAAACAGTAGAACATCGCATCTCTAGCAAGCATGCGGATGCGCGTTCACGACACTACGGAAGCCGCGGCAGACAAGATCGCGCGTTCTCATTTTCTTTGTTTGTTTTAAATCAATTTCCAACCCCTCTTATGTTTGTCCCGGTTCGTCTGCAGCTCGGTCGCTCTGAGCACAATGTAAACGGCAAATTTCTTCTTCTACGCTTGCATTATTGGCAGAGTAGCCTCTGAACACCGAGGCTTCCGTAGTTCCGGTGAATGCGCTTATGAGTGCTTCGCGGAAGTACGATGTAGTACTGTTTAGGCTCTAAGAATCTACTAAATGATGTGGTTTCCAGTAAATTCTGGACGCTACCCACTCAGGACACTTGGATTACATTGGACGAGCAGTATGGAGGAATATTGACACGTTTTTGTGGACTTTTATGGACCTTTTTGGCTCAGACCCCGGCCAAAGTGGGGGGGAAACGAGAAGCCTTCCTGATCTCCGGCTGCATTTGAGATATTAAAAAGTGCTGCAGAGTCTTGCTCACCATGAGGGGAAGTGGAAGATAAAGTTACATCATTCTGTGGGTGGAATAGTCCTTTAATTATTCATACATCAAAGACCAAAGACTCAAACACAGCTGTGCATGTGTATTTAAAAATAGGGGTGATGTCATCGACATCCTGTCACGGGTCGTACCCTGCACCAGGACGGTAAATATCTCTGTTGTCTTACCAGACTGTGAATCTGTTGGAAACTGTGGTGGAGGAGACGAAGCCAGACCCAGAGTCAGACGCTGTACCGGTTGCCCCTGAGCCAGACCCCCCCTCAGAGCCCCAGGCTGGCCTGGACTTGCAGACTCACACACAGGACCATGACCAGGAAGTCCCGGCTCCAGAAACGGTTCCGGCACAGGGCCACGTGTCTACAGATGCTGCAGCCCCAGCAGAGACCTCTGGTGACACCCAAGCTGCACATCCAAGCCTGGACTCGCCCCCAGCCACGCCCCCAGATGAAGCTGAAAACGTACCTACCTCACAGAGTGCTGGCGCGACCCCCGCAGGGTGAGCTCAGATTCACGTCACATCCGGGACACCTGGCTCTGCGGCCTCAGAGGTTGGCTGTAACCACGCAGAATGTAGCCTGCATGGCTGCAGAAAACGCTCAGAGTGGTTAAAGCCAATTTCAGCCCGGTCCAGGTGTAACGCGGCGTAGAAATGTCTGCTGTGATGTTGATGATGTCATTCCAGAGATTGCATTTTTTCTTTCACATTTTTGTCGGTTAACCTGTGTTCCCTTTAGTTGTATATTTTCTTTATTTCTTTTATGATTTAACCTTGATTTCACTGATCATGATCATCACGGCCTGGGACGAGTCTATTTCCTGGACCCAGCTTTTCACGGAACGGACTGAGAACACGTTAAAGCTACGAGGGACCGTCCGTGCACGGCACAGTGACTTATTTTCCAGAATGGATTTTTTTGTTGGAGCTTCATCCACGCTGAGGAGAATCATCAGTTTGGACACGGACCTTTGACCAAGACCACGAGACCTGTGGTCCGGATAAACCCGGAGGACGTGCCCCGTACGGCCTTCAAGACGTTGTCAAGGATGTTTTTACCACGGAGCTTCCAGCGGGCAGCCTCTCCATCCCCTACCCTCACTTCCCTTCTCCCTAGTCTCCCCTTCTCTCTGGCTCTGTCTCCCCCGCCCCTCCATCTCCTCCTCTCTCCCACCCCGTCCTGCTGTCTCTCCCCTCCCGTTGTAAGGAGGTGTGGTAAACGCCATGTCCTTTCTTTCCCTCAGTGCAGTGCGGGTTGCCAGTGCAGGAGACAGCTTTGTCTTTGCTGAGCACTCTGATTCACAATGCAGGGTCATTCCCCCCCAACTGCCAATCTGTGATAACTCCCCTTTTGGCTTCCCTGTCCTCAGGTGAGTTTCTAACTACCAGAAGCTAATAAAAGCAAAGCGACAGGTAATCAAGGTACAAGCTACACTTCTCTGCTGTGCGCATCCGTCGACCGCTGGCCTTGCACTCCACTTACTTCTGCTTTTATTTATTTATTCATTATTTTAATTTTCTTTTTCCTTTTTGATTGTTTTGCCTGCTCCAACCAAGGACTGTCCAATAAAGTGATCATTTATTCCTTTTTTTGTATCATGTGTCCAGCATGGCTCTGTACTCATTTGTTTTTCTCTTTTCTTGTATCCTCACTCCTCCCCAATCCATTTCTCTCTCTTCCATGTCCACCTCATTGACCTCGTGTCTGTGACATAGTGTGATTGAGAGTGACATAGAAGACCAGGCGCCGAGCCAGAGCCACGGCACCGATCCTGACGCAGACGCTCAGTCTCCTCCTGGACTAGTGGACCAGAAACAACAGCAAGGACCGGAGCTGGAAGATGGTCTGTCCAGTTTGGAGGCGGAGAGCAACATTTCCCAACATCATGAGCAGCAGGTCAGCAGCTTCTGTAATCATGTCCTGTGTATCGGTGGATTTTAAATTTGATGGAGAAATGTTGAGGAGGAGGGATTTCAGATACCAAATGCCAAATTTGTAGCATTTTACAGCAACAGCCATCTGTATGAACAACGGTTTTTTAAAAACCGATACAGATAACCGATAAATGCCAGCTCCTGAAGGCCGATACCAATAACTGATAACATACATACAGTCGTCCTCAAAATTGTTCATACCCTCTAATTAAAGAAAAGGCTAAATTCACAAGAGTAGTTCACATAACAAGAAACAAAAAAACTAATTTAAAAAACAAACCTAAATGATATTTTACTGAAATGAAATATTGCTGTAGAATTGTAGTTAAAGCGAGTCATTTTTTTTAAAACAAACAAGCAGAACAGTCTCAGACACATTTGA
Source organism: Atherinomorus stipes (assembly GCA_023101725.1). Taxonomy (NCBI): domain Eukaryota; kingdom Metazoa; phylum Chordata; class Actinopteri; order Atheriniformes; family Atherinidae; genus Atherinomorus; species Atherinomorus stipes. The sequence continues at coordinate 73,812 of JALJCO010003603.1, forward strand.
GCATCTTTCCCATGAACATGGACCAACATACCTGTCAGCAGGTGCAGACGTCTGATTGGACGTTACAGAAACACCTGATTGCAGTGATTGTCTCAAAGTGTTGCTCAACATCATTTTAGCTTTTTTGTGTGTGTTTTTAATATTTCCTTCGAGCCACAATTTAAAATCAGTTTTGTGATTTCAAGTTTTTATTTATTTTGACTTTTGTCAATTTCATCTTATTTCACTCACCATTGATTTTTTTCCTTCTTTAATTTGAAGGTATGAATAATTTTGAGGATTCCTGTACATACCGAATCATAGTCTTGGCCACTCTTAAAATAAGTTTAAAATACATCTATATTTCTATTTGCTTGTAATAAGCAAAAATAATCTGCCAATGGAACAAGCAAACATTTCTTGATAAGATTTCTTAAAATAAGATGCATTGCCTTAAAACAAGATCTTATATCTCACTGATATGTTTCTCTTTAGGTAATTTTCTTAGTTTGAGTGTGATAAGATACTTTGACAAGAAATTAGAAAAATATACTTTGTAAGATTTGAGTTTTTGCAGTGTTTTAACACAATCTGAAATAGTTTATCTGTAAACGATAATAATGACTGACTGGTCAGACTAGTTTATGTAAATGGTGCATTTATATACGACAATAATTCTGGTCTCATAATGTGACCAGAGCAAATATGTGTTATCGGGCAAGTCATCGTGATGTCGGACTTATCGGAATGATGTAATAATTTCCCGCCCGATAATGATGGTGTACCCCTAAACAGCCATCATGTGTGATGTGGGAAACACTGTCCATGCATCTAACTTTACAACCACTTTATCCAGTGAGGGTGTTAACGTGGGGGATTGTATATTATCCCAGCTGACACTGGGCAAGAGGAAGGGTACATTCTGAACTGGTTACCGGTCCATCACAGCTAATCTTGCACGTTCTGACACCATTAATGAATCTAACGTGTGCCTCTTTGGACTGCTGGGGGACACTTGAGCACCTGGAAAGAACCCCACATATGCACGGGGAGAAAATGTGAACTCGATACAGAAAACTCTCCAACAGCTGCGGCTGAAAAATGCTAACCCTATGACCAGTAGCCAAGAGACGTTTGTGGGTCAGTCGGTGGGTCCATCTGTCCACCCTGACTGCAGAACGTCCTCGTGAGTGCTAAATCTGAAAGCATAAGGCAGCGGAAGTCGGGCTGCCGACGCTGAGCGGACCTGCTTTCATTTGCTTTCTCCATGTTCAGACAATCGTGGAGGAGCAGAGGTGCTTGTTTTAATGGCCGTCGTGTTTATTTAGCTGATTTTAAGCAAAGATCTGATGACTAATGTGTTTGTAGCTGGCAGTGATTACCGTTGGCCGTCGGGCCGTTTACATAATAGTGTGTCTGAGTCGGGGGATTTTTAGGATCAGACACTCTTGTGAGGTCCAAAAGGGCGCTTATGTAATCTGTCAAAATATTATTCCCAGCTCGCTGCATTATTTTCTGCAGACTACCACGAGCTGAGCGCAGAAGTCTCAGTCCTTTCAGCTCACGCTACCTCGGCTTGATTAGTGATGTCATGTAATTCTCATAACGAGATATTGATGCTACTTAACGGTGTTAATCGTGTTCACTGCTGTGATCTAAGAGCGTGGCTGCTTTGTGGGCGTTTTCTGTGTTTCAGATGGGAGAGGCTAACACTGCCAGAGAAACCGACCCCTCTGTGCCCAGTAAAGAGGACATCCCCACCTTTGATGAGTGGAAGAAGCAAGTCATGGAGGTGGAGAAGGAGAAGAGTAAGTACACGCATTAGCGCTCGTATTTGAGTACAAGTCCACACCTGGAAAAAGCTGCTATAGGATGATGATCGCATGGATTTCTTTCAGTTTTAAACTTTGTTGTTTTTTTCTTATTAAGTTTTCAATATGAAGGATACAACACAATATGCACATTTTTATACAGTTACTATCTCTCCATCATAACTGCATGAATGAATTTTATGCAGTTTGTATCAAAGTTCTTATAGTAATGATAATGATAATAATAATAATAATAATAACAATAAAAGCATAACAACCCCCCTCCCCACTGAAAAAAAGAGATTTTGAAAAAAGAAAAGATGGAAAAAAAAAAAAAATGTCCACACTGAGACATAGAGGTATACAGACCAGTGCTCCCATACATGCGTAGATACATAATACACTTCCATATAAACCACTGAAAAGGGGAAAGGATGCAATATTGTCAGTCAGCATATACTCGACCACTGATGAAATACACTATATTCCCAAAAGTATTTGATCACTATCCAGATGATGGAATCAGGTATTCCATTACTTCCACAGGTGTATAAATGAAGCAGCTCGGCATGCAGACTGTTTCTACAAACGTGTGAAAGAATGTGTCGCTCTCAGGAATCAGTGAATTCCAGCGTGGAACTGTGATAGGATGCCACCTGTGCAACAATCCAGTGGTGAAATTTCCTCCTAAATATTCCACAGTCAGCTGTCTGCTGGATTATAAGAACATGGAAGTGTTTGGGAACGACAGCAGCTCAGCCATGAAGTGGTCGTCCACGTAACCTGATGGAGCGGGTCAGTGATGCTGAAGCTCATAGTGAGAAGAGGTGGCCAACTTTCTGCAGAGTCAATCACTACAGACCTCCAAACTTCATGTGGCCTTCAGATCAGCTTGAGAACAGTGCGGAGAGAGCTTCATGGAATGGGTTTCCATGGCGACCAGCTGCATCCATCTATCCATCACCAAGTGCGATGCAAAGCGTGGATGCAGTGGTGGAAAGCAGCCGCCACTGGACTCTAGAGCAGTGGAGGTTCTCTGGAGGACCAATCACGCTTCTCCATCTGCAATCTGATGGAGGACTCTGGGTTTGGCGGTTGCCAGGACAACGGTACTTGTCTGACTGCATTGTGCCAAGTGTAAAGTTTGGTGGAGGGGGTATGATGGTGTGGGGGTGTTTTCAGGAGCTGGGCTTGGCCCCTTAGTTCCAGTGAAAGGAACTCTGAATGCTTCAGCATACTAAGACATTCTGGACAATTCCATGTCCCAACTTTGTGGGACCAGTTTGGAGCTGGCCCCTTCCTCTTCCAACATGACTGTGCACCAGTGCACAAAGCAGGTCCATGAAGACCTGGATGCAGAGTCTGGTGTGGAGGAACTGGACTGGCCTGCACAGAGTCCTGACCTCAACCCCATAGAACACATTTGGGATGAATCAGAGCGGAGACTGAGAGCCAGACCTTCTGGTCCAACATCAGTGTGACCTCACAAATGTGCTTCTGGAAGATGGTCAAAGATTCCCAGAAACACTCCTAAACCTTGTGGACAGCCTTCCCAGAAGATGAAGCTGTTCTAGCTGCAAAGGTGGACCAACGTCATCCTGAACCCGACGGATCAGGAATGGATGTTACTGAAGCTCAGATGTGAGACGATACTTTTGGCGATATAGTGTGTATATATTGGGAGGTGAACATCATACATCTATGGAGCATGCATGGGCTGTATATAAAACCATCAGTTTCATTGCATTAACAAATTCATGGCAGGGCTCCATCGTTTTGTAAATGTAGCTTTTTGGAGCCTTGGTAAGTATGTGATCTGTTCCATCTGGTAAAGGTCCCAAATTTTTTTAATCCATATATATTATATGGGAGGGTCTGGTTTTAACCATCTAATTGTTATACATTTTAAAGCTGCTGTGAACTATATATTTAGAAGTTAGGGACTGCTCCCAGTAGTGCTACTGTTGGGGATTGTGGGATATCTTGCTTAAAGATAACTTTGAGGGCATCAAATACCTCTTTCCAGAACAGTTAAAGCTTTGGGCAAAGCCAGAATATATGAGTATGGTTGGTGACGGTTGTTTCACAGACCCTCCAGCATAAACTAGAATATGTTGGCCCCATGTTGATGGTTATATGTGGTGTTCTGAAGAAGCTAGTTATGATTATTGCATGGATTTTTGACATGTTCAGGTAAGGACTGCAGCTTTACTTCAGCAGAAAGAAAGGCCTCACATGTTGCTTTTAATCTCTGTCCTTCTCACTGCTAGTTTTTGTGGATTTCTGTCTCCTGTCTGCTACTTACTTCCTTAATTTCTGTTCCTGTTCCTCTGCCTTTATCCATCTCTCTCCCTGCATGTCACGTGCAGCGCTCTGCGTGTGTTTTTGTGCGTGTTGCATAAGCACAGCTTGTTCTCTGAGGCAAGACTCTTTTGTTTTTGAGTCTGTAAGGAGCCTAATGCAACACTTCCTCTGTCCAGGTCAGACTCTCCATACTTCAACCACCGGCAGCCCCCATCCAGTGAAAAAGGTCCAGAAAAACTTCAAGAATAATTACGCCTCTGTGGAATGTGGTGCCAAGATACTCTCTGCCAACAATGAGGCCAAGGTGAGGCAGGCATCACCCATGTGACCAGCTCACAGTGCACGCGCTCAGTAGGAAACAGATGTGTGTTTGTGTCGGCGAGCTGCATATCTGACACGATTGTAATGGTGAGCCATAACTGATGGGATGTGTTCCTTTCTTTCAGAGCACCTCGGCTATCCTCATGGAGAATATGGATCTTTACATGCTTAATCCGTGCAGCAACAAAATCTGGTACATGGGCACGCTTGGCTTGGTTTGAAACGGTCTTTTCGGTGGTGTGAAAGCTTCATGTGAGTCTTTACTGTCTGCAGGTTTGTCATAGAGCTCTGTGAGCCGATTCAAGTCAAACAGCTGGACATCGCCAACTTTGAGCTGTTCTCTTCCACACCGAAAGACTTTTTAGTTTCCATCAGTGACAGGTACGCTCTCTTTAAAGCTCATACACATTTTAAACAGCCCAGACGTTGGCATATTCTCCCAGAATGTGCAGGGGACGAGCACACAACCATGTGGAGGGCTTTGTTGCAAACTACAGAAGCAAAATCAGCATTTCATTCACAAGCTGAAACATCAACTCACAATCTGAAATGTAGCAACATGGATTTTTTATTTTGTTTTTGTTTTGTGCTGAGACAAATGTAGGGAAGAGGATTACGGCCACTGAAGAAAAAAAAAATAGATTCTGAGAAAAAGTCAGAACTCTGACTTTTTCAGAAATTGGGGGAAAAAATCTCCTGGAAAAAAAAAACATTTTGTTTTTTCCTTCAAATGTTCTGGAAAAAGTCAGAAGTCTGACTTTTTTTTGTTCAAGGTCTGTTTATTTAAATTTTGGGGGTTTACAGAAATAAAAAAATGAATAAATACATATACATATATGTATATATATATATATATATATATATATATATATATGTTTGTGTGTGTGTGTGTATATATAGATATATATATATAGACATATAGGCAATAAAAATATATATACGTACACACTTTAAAAAAAGGTAGAATTTGGACTTTTTAAAAAAATTTTTTTTACTTTTTCAGAAATTGAAAAAAATTCTTCTGGGGGGGAATATATATATATATATATATATATATATATATATGTGTGTATAAAAAAAATATATATATGTATATATATATATATGTATATATATATATATATGTATATATATAATTTTTTTTATTTTAATTTTTTTCTTCCAAATGTTCTGGGAAAAAGTCACAATTCTGGGATTAAATTCAGAATTCTGACTTTTTTCTAAAGATGTTATGGCCCTAATCCTCTTCCGTAGAAATGCTACCGAGCTAATTCAATTTTCTGGATGCTAACGGCTTTTTCAGATGATGGCTTTTTAAATGTCGAGCGTCACTCGTTTCATTCCTCGTCGCTGGTCAGGACACATGCGAGTCCTCACACACACATTTAATTTAATCCCAGGCCACGAGACCAGACAATTATCACCCCCCACCCACATTCTCACCTCCAGCTTTAGCAGAGTCAGAGCTGCAGCTGCATTTGTTTACGATTTTCCCCTCAGGATTTACTTCTACTCCACAACTCACAAATACATTTAACCCTTTGGCCTTGAATGATGAATCTGCAGTCTTATTTGAACTCTGTGTGAACGTGTGGAGCAGTTCTCTGCCCTCAAATACTTACGACTTCCTTGCTCTGTTTGCAGATATCCCACCAATAAGTGGGTGAAGCTGGGTACTTTCCATGCACGGGATGAGCGGATAGTCCAGAGTTTCCCTCTGGATGAACAGCTTTATGCTAAATATGTGAAGGTACTCTGTTTTCTTGCTGCTGGAAACTAAAAATTCACCTGAGGGGTAAAAGGGGAACAGAGGATCCATTCATGTACAGTTGTATGCTCCAGTTCCTGGAAGTGAATATACACATCCAAACACCCTGATAAAAATCTGTACAAGCATTTCTTTGCTGTGGGGGTCCTCTCATGACTTCATGCCACGTTAGCCTCAACATCAGGGTGTAACATCTCTGATGAATGGATAACGAATGACACAGTTTCTCCTAAGACTCAACTTATTATAGATTTCATAGTGTGGATGTAGGGCTGGGCGATATATCGATATGAAAAATATATCGATATATTTTCAAATGAGATATGGAATTGGACCATATCGTCCATATCGAGATATAGAGTTTAATGTGTGTTTGTTTTGTCTTTGTATATAAATGCTGACCTTACTAGGGTTTGTTACATTTAATTCTGTGTAATGTTCCTTACTTGCATGTGCGAGTATAATTACATACAGTATTTTACAGTATTTCTGTTTACATTTTATCGTTCTTTAAACCGCTGAGCATTATTTCATCCGGACTGTTTAAATTAAACTACTTGTAATGTCATATTTGGCTCCAACTGGAACAAAATATTTGCTCTCAATTTGTGATAGAAATATCGAGATAAATATCGTGTATCGATATTCAGCCTAAATATATCGAGATATGACTTTTGGTCCATATCGCCCAGCCCTATGTGGATGTTGATTCCTGATGTGTGGGGGTGGAGCATATCCACTTTTTCCTGTTTCTTTTTTATTATAATCATGCTGAAGCCATTGATAATCGGGGATCTCGTAGGGTCTTAAAAAGCCTAAAATTTCAGGCCTTTAAAGGTCTTAAAAAGGGCCATGTCGCGTCCCAAGCAAAGCCTCTGCCGCTGCACTTTTTCTGCCATTTCTTGTTTCTTGCAGGTGTAGTTATGTGTTGCGGTGTTCGGTCGTTCTTCAGTTTCGGACAGATGCATTTATAGGTTCTCACACTGAACAGGAGCTTTCTGCGTTGTACACAACTGAGATGTAATTTCTGCTCCATCTTTGCTGAAAAGCCGGCTCCGTCTGCTCCTCACTGTCAGTGTTGGCTGTTAAATGCTTGTTTAATGCCTGGATCCTTGCGGTCGGAAGAGTGGGGGGGATTTCTGGGCTCAACAACACTTCTCTGGTTATCTCAGGAGAAATGATTGTGCTGAAGGCCTCGTTGATCTGCTGTCGCTGCCGCAGATCAACCTCCTCTCTCTCTGATGTCGTCTGTCCTCAGCCTGCCAGTCTGTCCCTGCTCTCCGTCGTGTTTGTGCATCTTCAGTCTGCTTCGTAGAAACCTCTGTTTCGTGTCTTGCCTGTGAAGTGTAAACCAACGATGTGATTATCCTGCAGGACAGCTTACAGTGTGCACAGTCTTGACTTGCTTGTAGCTTGAATCGTTCTTTACTGATTCTCTTCTTTCTCTCTTCTTCTGTCCCTCTCCTGTCTTCTGCTCACATCAGATGTTCATCAAGTACATAAAGGTTAGCACTCTTCACACACTTGTAGAGGTTAACATGCACTTTAAAAACAATCAGTGGTGATATAAAGTTACGTGGGAGCTTCTGCAGACTTTAATGTCATGCATGTGAAATATATTTCACTAGTAGATTAAACACACCAGCTGTAGTACAAATGGATTTTCTCATTGTTGTAACTGTAGTATTTTCTCTTTAGCGGTTTGTCCTTTTTTTCCTGCAGGTCGAACTCCTCTCTCACTTTGGATCCGAACACTTCTGTCCCCTCAGTCTCATCAGGTATTACAACTTATAAATGATCTTAAAATGATTGAAATGTTTTTTATGCACCTTCCCTTTCCAAAGGTGCAATGTGGCTCATAGCAACATCTTCTGGGACAAACTTTTTCGAAGCTTTTTACAGAAATTTCCCCTACTTAAAAAAAATCAACAACACAACATTCAAAAAGAGAAAATATGTTTTTTCTAGAGATGCACAGATCTGATAGCGGGATCAGGTATCGGCTCCGATATTGACTAATTCTCAGGATCAGAATTCTGATGCAGTCATCTCACCTTCTTAATCTTTTTTAATCAATACCATAAACAGCAACACAGTTCCAGCCATCGAGTCACTATAGTTCTGTTTGCAACGCCGGTTACGTCATCACACACGGCAGACAAGTGTTACATCTTTATGCTGATAATGAACACTTCATTTGTTTCAGATTTCAGATCAACTTTACTTAAAAACAGGATTTGTGCAGCAGCATTGATCACAATGGAAAACATGCCCTGCATCAGATTGTAGCTCTCAGAACTCATTTCCATCTACAGTCTGTAAAACACACAAAAAAAAATATAAAGTTAATAATAGCAGTTAGATAATTCATAATATTAAGTACATTCCTGTCTGTGTTAATTTGTTACCTGTTAAACAGGGCTACATGTGTATGTTAAATCTGATGCCTTCACTCACCTGGCAAGTTTCATTCATTCAACAGAAGTATCGGATCTGTATCTGGTATCGGCCGATACGCTCAGCCCAGGTATCAGATGGGATCGGAGAAAACTGGACCGGTGTATCGGTGTATTTCTGTTTTGCATTTGTTAATTAATCAGTGTGATGACAGGATTTGTGACTTGAACGGACGTAATCTGTTAGCTTGTGCAGGATAGTGTTTGTTGCGTTTGTTGCACACTCAGTCATCCAGTTCTTTGCATTTATGTCCGTAATGCAACATGAAACTCTGTCAGACTTCTTGCCTCTTGAGATGCAAAGTAATTGCTCAGTTTTCTCTGAAATGCACTTTTGTCCCCGAGGTTATTGGGTGCAATTCTGCTTTTGAAGGTTTAAGGGGCCCTAAAACCTGCAGCATGTTTTACAAGACGGTCAACAAAGATTTCTGGCTGATAATCCACCGTAGATGTGATCAGCCGTGTGGGACTGTGCAGACTAAATGCACGGACCAATCAGTGATTTCTCAGGCTTGTATCAAACCAGACTCCGAAGCAAGGTCCGGTCAGTCCTCATGGATCAGGGCCATCACGAGTTTCTGCTTCCTCCGTCAGGGCACAGGTCCATCCTGCCCCATGCAGCACTAACAGACTCGTGCCTCTCTGAATAAGTAGCCGTTTCTGTTTTATTTATCGCTGCCTCTCTTTATTTATTGTTGTTTCTGTGTGACTGTTGCACTGACTGACTGTTTTACAGCGATTTACCACATGGGGATATTAGAGACTCCTTGAACCTCGAATCACTGAACCCGTGGAAAACCTCCCAGCAGTTTTCAGGACTGTTGACGTTCCAGGAAAAGGCAGCAGAAATGTTTTCTGATCAGTGTGTTCTTGCTGTTAATCAGAAATAAATGCCACGTGTGCTGCTGCTCGTAGGTTTCTCTGCTGCTGTGAAACACATGATTTGTGTGTGTGTGTCTTGTGTAGGGTGTTCGGTACCAGCATGGTGGAGGAGTATGAGGAGATCGCAGACTCCCAGTACCCCTCAGAGAGACTGGAGTACCTGGATGAAGACTATGGTAAGATGCTTCCTTCCACTAAAGTTGCTTATTTTCATGAACTGTTTGCAAATGTGCTATTTTTGCTCCACCAGCAGATGGTGAAGGTAGATATTCATATTTAAGCTGAATCTCAGCAGAACATCACATTAGTCTGCCAAGTTGGGGTGGGTATTGGCAAAGATGTATCACGATACGTGGGTCACGATTCGATACAATATTGCGGTACTGTGACACTGCAGGATGTTCTAAGTTGCACCTTTATACGTATATCGGATGACTGAAACAATAAAATGAATCATTATCAGTGAAATTCAGTTTCTCCATGTCACATTTATTAAACCTGGACAGGTTTCTTTGCCAGTTGGATCTCATAATAAAACCATTTTCAAGATGGTCTATAGATGATGGGCAAGTAAAATAAAGAAAGTGCTTTTGAAAACAATATTACTACAGCTGAGCTGGAATCGTATAAATTTACATGAATTAATGTGAAATTAGTAAAACCGTAGTGTTTGAGTATATAAAAATGCATATTGGTGCATATGAAAAAAAAAACATTTCAGTCAGTCATTATAATCTCAAACAACTGGCAAAGAAAATCTATGAAAACCTGGATACACATTTTAACTTGCACTTTCCACTGTGCAAAGTTTAACCTGAACCTGCCAAGGTTAATCGAGTTAACTAAAACTAAAGAAAAAACTAAAACTGAAAAAATGTTTTCGTTAACTGAAATAAAAATGTAAATTACAGTTTTTTTAAAAAATTTTAAACTGAAATTGTTGTGTCCTAGCAAAACTAACTAAAATTTTTGCAAAAACATCCTTAGTTTTAGTATTCGCAAATTTATTTAATACATCAGCTTTTTGGGTTTATATGAAATCTATTTCTATTCAATCTATTTATTTCGCTCCACTGGTTTTACTCTGAGTGACTTTCTGATGATTTTTAATGTCATACCAGACAAATATTTACGAAAAAAAGCCCTCCAAAACTAAAACAAACACTGAAACTAATGAAAACTAAAGTAAAACTAAGCATTTAAAAAAAAAAAAAAAAAAACTAGTAGACTAGCAAACCTGTTGAAAAAAACTAAATTAAAAAACAAAAAGTCAAAACTAAGTAAAAACAAACTAATTAATTAAAAATGCAAACCTATTATAACCCTGGAACCTGCTGCAGGCTGCACGCAAATATCCGTGTAAAACGGGGACTTTTCTACGTGCTGAAACGTTGCAAATGGAACAAAGTTTTGCAAGATTCTGTAATAAAACGATAAATTAGAAAATAAAAAAAAAAAATTTATAGGGGGGAAAGTATTAAAAATTTTTTTTTTTTTTTTTTTTTTTAAAGGGGCTTTTCGGGGGGGGGTTGGCCGCTTTTTCAGCCGGAAATTTCACAAATAAAAAATTTAAAAATTCGGTTGCTTGGGCGTTCGGGGCGGTCGGGTGTTCCACCCCGGAGGAATGGTTTCTCCCCGAACAAAAAAACATGATAAGGGAACAAAAAGAACCACCTGCCCAATATCCCAAAAAAGGCAAAATATAGGGGCGGGGGGGGGGGGGGGGAGGGGGGGGGGGACAAAAAAAAAAAAATAAAAATGAAGAAATAAGGGAAAAAATAGAATAAAAAAGAAAAAAAAAAAAAAAAAAAAAAAAAACAAAAACAAAGGAAAAAAAAAAAAAAAAGAAAAAGGAGAATAAGAAGAAAAATAGAAAGAGAGAGAAAGTTAGAAAAAAAAAAAGAAAGTAAGAAAAGATAGAGCGAGTTAAAGAAACATCGAATTTAGGGAAAAGAAAGAATGGAAAGAAAAAGAGAAGGGGAAAAAAAGAAAGGAAAGAAAAAAAAAAAATAAAAAACAAAAACATATTTCTATTTTTGTTTTAAAACACTATACTAAGAGAAGAAAAATACAAAAAGTAGGTAAAAAAAAAAAAAACAAGAAGAGAAAAAAAAAGAAAGAGAAGAAAATTAAAATAAAAAAAAAAAAATCTATGAAAAAAAAAAAAAGAAAAAAGAAAGAAAAAAAAAAACTCAAAAAAAAAAAAAAAAAAAAAAATAAGAAAACAAATATTAGAAACAAAAGAAGGAAAAAAAAATATTTATTAAAAAAAAAAACACCCCTTATGAGAAAAAGAAAAAAAAAAAAAAAAAAAAAAAAGAAAAAAAATAAAAAAAAAAAAAAAAAAAAAAAAATAATAAAAAAAAAAAAAAAAAAAAAAAAAAAAAAAAAAAAAAAAATGAAAAAAAAAAAAATCGATACAGCGTTTTTAAATATCGATATATCTATATATTGCAAAATTTCAGCGTATCGATATTTTGTCACACCCGTACTACCAACGGTTCATAGAGAACCTCGCTGCCCTGCAAATTAAAACATGTTCCTCACATTTTACAGATCTGTTCTTTTTCTTTTTCTTCTTTTTTAGTTGAATGTGACAAAATTTCAATGTGCGACCATTAAAGAGGAGAGTTTTCTGTAACTGTGTCCCAGTGATATCTTGTTATGCGTGCTTTTTCAGACTACCCTCCAGGCTACCAGCCATCTGAGGACAAGGCCTCCAAAAACCTGCTCGGCTCAGCAACCAGTATGTATGCAGACAGACACACACCTCATGCTCATAATTGGCCGATGCCTGATATCGGTTCTCAGCTGTGTTTTGGTGGAAAGATTATGAATATTGATCTGATAACTAACTTTATTCCTGGTTTATGTCAGATATGTCTGTTTTGTGGAACCTCACCTTTAAAAACTGGTTTAACAGGTTAATGAAATAAGTTCATAACAGTAACTACGAGGAAAAAGTGATGCATTTATTATTTACCAGTGGGTATGATGAATTTTAAACCTACAAACACAGTTTTATATATATATATATATATATATATAATAATTACAATTAAATTAAATGAAGACCCAGTCAGGAAGATGTGCTTGAAAGAAAAGCTGGAATGGATTTCCAGGATCTGCTCCCATGAATCGGTAAATTTTCACGCATTCCAATCCATGTTTTTTAGCCAATATCGGCCTGATATCCGTTACTGGTATCAGATCAGTACAGGCCTACATACGAGTTGTCCAGTTGTTGAAGTGGTAAAAATGGGAGAAGCAATATAGATGTTTCCACTGTATTATAGATGACAAACTCAGAAAACAAGCATCTTCATTTAAACACCCCTTTAGTATGTGGCCATACGTTTGTGTTTTACTTCAATTTTAAGCCTCACTCAAGTAAAAAAAGAATAGTTGATTAAAAACTTGTAGATAAAAACCGAGGAGGAAGCGATGTAACAGGCTAACCATGTTAGCCACTGTTATTGTTAGCAGTAAAACTTACTAATGTTGCATTCTTTACTGTTTGAAACATCTATACAGACTTAGGGCTGCTCAATTATGGAAAAAGTCATTATCTTCATTATTTTGGTCAATAGCAAAATCACGATTATTGAAACATTTTTTTTTGTCACAATGCATTCATTTAGCATCTGTCTGTCAAAAAGCACTTTAAGCAAAATGACGATATTGGAAAAAAAGGGCTACAAATATGTACCTTACAGCTATTTTGTAGTGTATAAAACATGAAATGAATAAAATAAATATGCTTTAAACATCAAGTGATGCATAGAATACATAAATGTATCCAAAATAAACTATGTATCCAGCTGTTCTGCAATTTTTCTGTACTTTTAGAATGTAATAGATACTCTTTTGTACAAAAATAAGCCAAAATAAGCTTTAGTGCAAAGATACAAATCTAGTATTTTTGTTAATGACACCCAACAAATTTTAGGGTGGGAAGCCACTGAAATGAACTTTAAAGGAATATTACACCCATAGATTGATGGTCCTTCATCTTCTCCTCATCCTCATGCTGAGCAAGACTGGAGCTAAAAAGCGAATGAGCTGCAGACAAACACGAGAGGGGTTGGAAAGTGATTTAAAACAAAGAAAGAAAGAAAAAGAGAACGCGCGATCTCGTCTGCCGCGGCTTCCGTAGTGTCGTGAACCTGCAGGGACGCGCTTCGTGGCAGCTACAGTAGATGTACTACTGTTCAGGCTTTAAAAATCTACTAAATGACGTTGTTTCCAGTAAATTCTGGACGCTACCCACTCAGGACACTTGGATTACATTGGACGAGCAGTTTGGAGGAATATTGACAAGTTTTTGTGGACTTTATGGACCTTTTTGGTTCGAGCCCGGGTGAACTCCATCATATGAAAGTTGGGGGAAAATGAAAACCTGTCTGATCTCCGGCTGCATTTGAGATATAAAAAAAAAGCTCCAGAGTCTTGCTCAGCATGAGGATGAGGAGAAGATGAAGGACCATCATTCTGTGGGTGTACTATTCCTTTAACTTCAGAATAACTGTCAGGAATTGTGTAAAGAAAAATGGCAAATAAATTGTTTCAGTTTGATTTTGAGTTTGGAGATCATTTGGCATGAACGTTGAAATCACGATAGACTTACTCTACAGGTAGAGGTCGCAAACGTTTAGATAAATCTGAATGTTTAATACTGAGTTCAGAGCAGCCGTCTTTAGTGGGAGGAGTCGGAACTGGTGAGTCCACTCTGATCTTCCGAGTAGGAAATCCGACTTCAACGGGGCGCTCAAGTTGTATTTCCAACTGGGACATTGGAAAATTCGACTTGCGAGTTTCAGTGTATTCGACTTTCGATACACTGAAATTCGGATTTTTCATATGCTGATGTCATATTGATATGTAAAAATGTGGTATGATCTATTTTACTAATGAAATCTCGCGAGATTTCATTGTTCAGTCACGAAATCTCACGGGTTTTTGTGAAATCTTGCAAGATTTCACCTTTATCTTTCGAAATCTTGCAAGATTTCGTTGGTAAAATAGATCAATATTTGCTTTTTTGAATCTCTAATGCACCAGAAGTGCTCTGTTGTAGGCGATGCTGTGGGAGTTTACACACTTATGGAGACTTTAAGCAGCATTGATTCCAACTGAAACATACAATAAAATGTTCATGTCTGCCCACTCTTCTACAAGCAGCTCTGTCTCGTACGTAAACAGCAGAAACTTTTCTGGGCTCGGATATAAACTCATTCCGATGGTGGCAGAGTTGGATGTTTCATTGTTATTTCAGCCCGCTTGCTATCTCACACACACACACACACACACACACACACACACAGGCGGGTTTTATGGTTTGCAGAACATTTTCTGCAAGGCTTTTTTCCTCGTCTTAAACCACACACACATGCAAATATACAGTGGTGCCTCTCTGTCTCCTGAAATAGCAAAGGCTGGACTGCAGCTCTGCGGCACACTGTAGATGCTCGTCTGAGAGCTCCGACCGTAAAACCGTGGAAACGTCAGAGGGTCGCATTGCTTTTCTTTGGTATGGCAGCAGGGAGGGAAGTGGAGAAGGTGGGAAATGTTGGCAGAGAACGTACATGACAGAGAAAAGTAAAGATTAGGGCTGGGAAAAAGATCGATACACTGAAATATCGCGATATTTTCATATGCTGATGTCATATTGATATGTAAAAATGTGGTATAGATCTATTTTACTAATGAAATCTGGCGAGATTTCATTGTTCAGTCACGAAATCTCGCGGGTTTTCGTGAAATCTTGCAAGATTTCACCTTTATCTTTCGAAATCTTGCAAGATTTCGTTGGTAAAATAGATCAATATTGCTTTTTTGAATCTCTATAAGAAATCTGCATATGAAAATATTGCGATATTTCAGTGTATCGATTTTTTTCCCCCAGCCCGAGTAAAGATGATTGTCCACATCAGGGAGGATGAAAGGGGAAGAAACAAAAGCAAACATGGTTTCTTTGCTGTTTGCTCGGTCTCGGGCCTGTCAGGAACCGCATGCCTGCAAAGCAAATGTACTGACTGTGCGTTTCTTTCCTTTTAGATGCAATCCTGAACATGGTAAACAACATTGCTGCTAACGTGCTCGGTGGCAAGCCAGAGCTGGAGGGTGGAGCAGAACCAGGTACTCGGATACTGTTTGCTCTTTTAAGAGTCCATATTGTCACCTGAAACCTGTCTTTGGATTACGCTTGATTCACTTAACCTTTCCCACCGCGTCTCCTGCGTCAGCATGTCTTATGTAATATCATTCTGCTGATTTTTGTCACACGTTAAGTAAAATCCACAACCATGCATCATTGTCGTCTGAATTTTCTAACTTGTTAGGACTAAAATTGATCGGCATCTGACTCCTTACAAGACATTCACTTTTCTCAGACAGTTTCATTCGTAGTAGATGTTGTTAGTCATTTCATTTTAAAATGTACATTTTTAAACTACTTAACTAAACTGAAGTGGAGTCTGAGGGAGAAACTCAACTATTCTGATTCACTCACTAAATATTTCTGATTACCTTCTGTCTTAAAATATCTACTATAATGATTATTGTCTGGAAAACACTGTAAGCTGCTTACTTACAGAGATGTTTGGCTCACAATAAAACGTCTAGCATTAGTCAGAGATATGACGTTATGGCCTCAGCCCCTCCATGTGCTCTCTTTTATAAGAAAGCTGAGGCTCTGTAATGAATCCCTTTCTGCTCCGCTCAGCCGCACCTTACCTAAAGGCAGTATGAGGTCTGACTGGTTCATTCATAGTCAGTTGTTTCCTGATCAGAGTCGGGGATCCTGGAAAAATGGTTCGAGGAAGCTACATTTTAAAAACTACACCCGCCTGAAACCATGCCTCCAGAGCACAGGAATGTGTGCACCGACTGTTTACAGCAGGGCCGCGAACATTACCGATAACAGCCCAGTGGATAGCTTGTTAGCTTGCTGGTAAACAGCAGAGGAACCACGTTTCTAAACGTGACAAACTGCTTTTGAGTTTGATGGACATATTATGATTCAATCAATAAGCACGGGCCGTTCAAGACTATTGGAAGGGCTTTATTTAGGCCCGTTTGTTCCACTGGTGACTACATTTTTTAATTTCTGTGTCAGAACATTTCATTAATTGGCTGCAGTCGGGATGTGAAAAAGATTTTAAGCAATATAGTAAAAAAAGCTCCTGGAAATCATCATCCATCCTGCCTTTAAAACTCAGCGGTTTATTGTTGCACGAGTCATCGATCGGGTATAGATGTCGGGCTGCGCTTGTCCATCAGAGCATCAGTGATTGGGTCACACCGGATTAACGGATGATATGATGGATTTAGGGCTTGGGGATAATGTGATAACAATATACACTCACCGGCCACTTTATTAGGTACACCTTGCTAGTACCAGTTTGGACCGCTTTTGCCTTCAGAGATGCCTTAATCCTTGGTGGCATAAATTCAACAAGGTTCTGGAAACATTCCTCATGATGAGAACCTCCCGTTCCACCACATCCATGATGAGAACCTCCCGTTTCACCACATCCATGATGAGAAGCTCCCGTTCCACCACATCCATGATGAGAACCTCCCGTTCCACCACATCCTAAAGCTGCTCTGTTGGATTGAGATCTGGTGACTGTGGAGAACATTTGAGTACAATGAACTCATCGTCATGTTCCAGAAACCAGTCTGAGATGATGTCATCTTTATGACATGGGCGTTCTCCTGCTGGATGATGTCATTTTATGACAGATGCTCCTGCTGGATGATGTCATCTTTATGACATGGCGCGTTCTCCTGCTGGATGATGTCATCTTTATGACATGACGCGTTCTCCTGCTGGATGATGTCATCTTTATGACATGGCGCGTTATCCTGCTGGATGATGTCATCTTTAACATGGCGTTTAGCTCCTGCTGGATGCAGCATCAGAGGATGCTACACTGTGGTCATAAAGGGATGGACATGGTCAGCAACAATACTCAGGTAGACTGTGGTGGTTAAACGGTTAAACCGCCACGTTGGTACTAAGGGGCCCAAAGTGGGCCAAGAAGATCTCTCCCACACCATTACACCACCACCACCAAGCTGAACCATTGATACAAGGCAGGATGGATCCATGCTTTCATGTTGTTGACACCAAATTCTGAGCCTACATCTGAATTTGGGAGCAGAAATGGAGTCTCATCAGACAAGGCAACATTTCTCCATCTTCTATTGTCCAATGTTGGTGAGTCTGTGTGAATTGTAGCCTCAGTTTCCTGTTCTTAGCTGACAGGAGCGGCACCCGGTGTGGTCTTCTGCTGCTGTAGCCCATCTGCTTCCAGGTTGGATGTGTTGTGCATTCAGAGATGCTCTTCTGCAGACTTCGGTTGGAACAAGTGCTTATTTGAGTTCCTGCTGCCTTTCTATCAGCTGGAACCAGTCTGGCCATTCTCCTCTGACCTCTGGCATCAACAAGGCATTTCCACCCACAGAACTGCTGCTCACTGGATATTTCCTCTTTTTGGGACCATTCTCTGTAAACCCTAGAGATGGTTGTGCAGGAAAATCCCAGTAGATCCGCAGTTTCTGAAATACTCAGACCAACAACCATGTCACGTTCAAAGTCACGTAAATCACCGTTCTTCCTCGTTCTGATGCTGGTTTGAACTGCAGCAGATCGTCTACATGCCTAAATGCATTGAGTTGCTGCAATGTGATTGGCTGATTAGAAATTTACGTTAACGAGCAGTTGGACAGGTGTACCTAATAAAGTGGCCGGTGAGTGTATATAGATCAATAGACGTGACTGCGATAGAAACGGAGAGGTCAATAAAAGTTTGACAGAAAAAAACAGTTTCCTTCTTTTTCCATGTATTGATGCACGTTAACGTGGTCAAAAATACGGTTACTGCCAAAATCATTCTGCTACTTTCAGCTGATGCAATCAGAAAAACTACACAGCAAGTACTCGTGCTGTAAAAGTAAAAATCCTCATCTGGCTTTATCTCACGATGAAAGCTGGTTTCCAGAAGGTGCCTTGTTCCAACGGGGAACCAGATCCACCAAAACCCACCTTTTCCTCCTTATTTACAAAGTTTCTGAACTTTTTTAAGCCTTAGATTTAAGTTTTTATCATCCAGCGTGCAGGAACAAAGTTACTCTGTTACTGCTGCAGCACTATATTTAAACATTTTTATAAATAAGTTTCAATATTTTGTTTTTTTCCTGCATCACCCAGCCCCAGATGGATGTTTACGCTCATCTTATCATTTTGGTTTTGTGCATGAGAGAAAGGGATGCAGATTGGCATCTGAATGTAATAAACAACCTCCTCAAAGATGTTTTTACATTTTTTTATAGACATGACCAACAAACAGTGGATTAAAAGGGAAGACGAGTGCAACCCTCCTCTTTCCTGACCTTTTTCCTCTGTCTTCATGTGAGCTACTGCTTTTTTCCTCCCGCTCTCTCCATTGGTTGCTCTGTCTACCCTCATGCTGTTCAGATTAACTGCTTTGGAAACTGGGTCACTTTACGTCCGTCTCTGACGTGTGAGCACATGCACAGCCTGGTGTGTGTGCGCGCTAAAAGATCCAGATGTTTACTCTGCTGCTGGCAGGAGGTCTCCAGCAGCGCTGCAGCACAACTTCAGCAGTCTGTGTTTCAGTTCTTGGTAAAGTTCATGCATATTAGGACAGAGGAGGGGGGTATGATGCCAAGCCTGCTTGTCGTTGTTTACCACATGGAGAATGACTCAATCACTCAGATTTTCTATGCAGGAATCACGTTAAAGAAGAAAAGATCATTATTTCATGCTTTAGCTGTGTGTCTTTCACTGGAATCCATAATCCTGGAAAAAAAGGCCACTCCTGAAATAAGTTAGTCTTGGAAAAAGACTTTCAGCTCTTTCTTCTGCCAATAGAACAAGCAAAATTTTCTTGATAAGATTTCTAGGAATTAAGATGACTTGCCTTAAAACAAAGTCTCATATCTCACTGAAATGTTTCTCTTTAGGTCATTTTGTCTTATTTTGAGCTTGATGAGATATTTTGACCAGAAATTAGAAAAATATACTTGGTAAGATTTGAGTTTTTGCAGTGTATTGTGAAGTTTTGTTTCTCATAATAAGGTTGTTTCATCTGAGACTCAAAGAAGACCGTTTTACTTCAGGTATTTAAGATGAATTGTCTTAAAACAAGTTCCTATCTCATTTCTCTGTAGGTGATTTTTACATTGAGTGTAATAAGATACTTTGGCGAGAAACTAGACACAAATACTTGGTAAGATTTTGAGTTTTTGCAGTGAAACGAGTCAGATTTAAGACTTTAGAAGTCCTCATATTCAGTCCTTCCTTCCCTCAGCTCTCCACAAAATGTCCCTCCCCTCCACAGTTACACTTCTGCTTCCAATTTACACCCACAGAGACAGAGACTGGCTGTAGGACAGATCAGTTCTAACTGGTCCAAACTGGTTCACGGTATTTCCCCCTTTTCCAAAAATGGGCGTTGCAGCCACACGTCTCTGTGCATCCGCCTCCTGCAGCTGACGGGGGTGGGAGGGGCTCGTCTGCAGTTATGCAGCGTGCACGCTGAGGTGTTATGTGTGCTCATTGTTGTGCAATTGTCCAAACTTTAGGTAATACGACAGCAGAGGGGGGTGAAAACAAGGAGAATGCAGACGTTCCAGTAAAACCTGCTGAAGCCCCTCATGAAGTGTAAGAACCGTTAATAAATAAATCATAAATAATTTTTCATCGATTCTCATCATTTATAAAACACTGAACTGTATTTCCTCAGAGTGGAGCCGGCTAAACCAGAACAACCTCCAGCAGACGAACCCTCGAATGTCTCCAGCGACTCCCCAGCGTCTCCCCCGTCTTCCTCCGAGTCCCACGAGGACAGACAGATCGTCACTCTGGTGGAGGAGGAGGAGGAGGAGGACGAAGAGCCCAAGCAGTCCACTGTGACTCTGCTGGAGGAGGAGGGGGAGGAAGAGGAGGAGCGGCGTGAGGAGAAGAGCAGGCGGGACGCGGACAGGAACCAGTGGGAGAACCAGACGTACTGCCCGTTCTCCTCGCTGTCCTCGCTGTCCCTGTCCTGCATGGCCACGCTGCCGGAGCTGCTCCACCGCTGGTGCTCGGCCCGGCTGGCCCGCGAGCGCCTGCGCAGCCTCAGGAGGAAGCAGCTCAGCGCACACGCTCGGGGCCATGAAGACGCCCCTGTCCTCACACACACCCCTCCGCTCGTCCCCGTCCCCGTCCCTACACCCCCCCAGGAGTCCCTCCCCCTCACGGAGCAGGTGACGGAGCCGGAGGTGGCGGTGAAAGTCGTCGGTGAGGGGAAGCCTCCAGGAGAGGCGCTCGCCACCGACCGACAGCTCAGCACACACCCCCCCGACACACACACTCCAGAGCTCAGCATCCTGCTGGAGCCGAGCCGCACCGCCACCATCCCCCCCCACAGCTTCTCCGACACCCACAGCTCCCTGACACGGCCCACCCCCACCCACGAGGAGAAGCTGCTGCCTCCCGTCAGAGACGCTGCCCTGGAGCCCGGCCCCACCCCCGCTCACCAAGCGGCTTCCATCCCGGAGACGCAGCCGGCCAGCAGCGCCACCCCCGCTCTGACCGCCAGCCCCGCCCCCCAGCCTCTCTCCTCCGAGGCGCCGCCTCCGGTCGCGGTGCTTCCGTCTGCTAAGGAGCAACCGGTTCAGTCTCTGCCCACAGCGTCCAGGCCCCAGGACCTTATAGCCCCCCC
The DNA here is from genome assembly GCA_023101725.1 of Atherinomorus stipes. NCBI lineage: Eukaryota > Metazoa > Chordata > Actinopteri > Atheriniformes > Atherinidae > Atherinomorus > Atherinomorus stipes. The sequence continues at coordinate 95,068 of JALJCO010003603.1, forward strand.
CACGGAGCTGCCCGCAGCCCCCCCACCTGCTGACACGCAGACGGACACGCTGAAGTCAGGCCCAGACGCTGCTGCAGACCCCCAGAGACCGAACGGTCAGGCCCAGGTCCACGGGGAGCAGGGGGAGTCCCCCCCCCAGACCGAAGAGCCCCGTCGGGGGGACGAGGCCGTGGAGGAGGACCTGCTGAGCCCCGGCGGGAACGGTAACATCCACCGCACGGTGACGGACTTCTACGCCGAGCTGCAGAACGGAGATTACAGCGGGGGGGCGGGGGCGGGGAACGGGAACGGAGGAGCCGTTCACGGCTCCAGCCAGAAGGAGAGCGTCTTCATGAGGCTGAACAACCGCATCAAAGCGCTGGAGATGAACATGAGTCTGTCCGGCCGCTACCTGGAGGAGCTCAGCCAGAGGTAGAGTCCTGCAGACACGCCCCCCGCCTGCCCCCGCCCGCCCCCGTAAACGCCACTCCTGCTTCCGTCTCTGCAGGTACCGCAAACAGATGGAGGAGATGCAGCGAGCCTTCAACAAGACCATCATCAAGCTGCAGAACACCTCCCGCATCGCCGAGGAGCAGGTCACGCACACGCGAGCCTTCACGGCACGTCATGCACGGCGTCGTAGGGTCGGCTGACTGACCGCCGTTTTTCCCGCTTATATTTACAGGACCAGAAGCAGACGGACTCCATCCAGGTCCTGCAGAGCCAGCTGGAGAACGTCACCAAACTGATGCTCAACCTCACCGCGACAGTGAGCCAGCTGCAGAGAGAGGTAGCACGGACGAGCGATGAGCACATCACGCCGCTCCGCTCCCATTAACCGTTACTCAACTCCAGCTACCACAGCTGCATCGATCGTCACACACTTGGATTACAGATTATTTTATACTTTTGTCTGAGGGCTTTCTGCGAACCTTAAATGTCCCAGCTGTGGCTGAAACGCGCCGTGTTGTTGTTTAGAGTGAAGAAGTAAGTCACTCGTACTCGAGGTCCACTGAGCTGTCTGACCTCTGATGGCACTTTGGTGTTAGCATATGATATGATATGAGCTAGCTGACCCTTCGTCGAGTCCGGCCCCAGAACTGCCGCTGACCAATCACACGCCAGCAACAGTAACTAAGACGAGGGCTGCGTCCGAATGTCCTCCCTACTCCGTAACCCTTCATTCACGACCGAGCAGACTATCTAGTGGCCTCAGTCTGCCTGCGATTCCGACACCAAGCTGACTTTTTCCTCGCCGCAGATCACGGGATTGCCAGCTGTCACCATGGCAACCACAGTGGCAGCCATGATGCATGAAAAGATGTCATTCAAATCAAATCCGTGATTTTATGTGAAGATATTTTATTTGCATATATTGTGTGTAATCCCTTTTCTGTTGTTCTTTTTTCCGTCGCTCGATGTGTCCAACACCTCGTGCCGTTCAGCGCTCCTAACAGCAATGCATTGTGGTCTATCTTGACCCGTCTAGGGACCATCGAGGCTCACTAGTCTCAAGAAGCATTGTGGGTAGTTTTGAGTGCACTACTTTTTTCTTTCTGGACATTCGGACCCCCCTATTAAAGGGCGTGATCCGTATGTAGGGAACAGGATGTAGATTCGGACACAGCCAGGAGCTTCTGGCAAGAAAACGCAGAAGCGGAGCGTGTACGGTACTTTCAAGTCCGATGATATCCAGAAGGTTTGGGTGATGAGGTATTTTCACCTTCTCAAAAACATAAACGGTAAACTCACAGCTGATTGCACTGAAGATGGCAAAGAACTACCATGTTTGTTTCAAGGTAAGATGCCAACGCCAACTAGCATGAGAGTCTTACAACTTACTGGCTACAACACAGCAGTAGAAGAATTGATTGATTGATTAGCTTTATTTTGTCAATTATAACATTACATTACCAGAAACAAATAGAACATTACAAACCAATCATTTACCAAAAAAGCTGCAGGCTGAAGCCGAATACTTCACGAATACCGCGATAACAATGACGGTGAAATGAAATTTTCGTATCGTTACAGGCCTACTAACTTGTTATTCTTACCTTAAATCCGTCCCAGAAGGCGTCGACTTGGACGTAAGAGAAAAGCTTTGGTTCGTGGTTTTATGTCTTAATTCTCAGAGACGCGACGTTCGCTCAGATAAACGTGGAAAAGACAAGAAGACACAAACTTAAGTCAAACTGATGGCAACCTAAATATAAAGCATGACCTGGTGTTCTGTGGACTCTGAGGTGGAGGAAACGCTGGAGGGGGGGCTTTCTCTGTGCCCACCCAGAGGTTTATGAAAGCTGAATGTGGAATGAAGCAGGGCGAGCGGCCTGTCGGGCCGCCGCCGGCTCCAGGAAGGAATTTCTACTAAATCTGGAAGCACATTCTCCAAAAATGCAGCACGTTCGTTCATTTAGAGTGGAGAGTGTTTCCTGCCAGGAGCTGGTGTGTGTTTGCTCTGACGGGTTCAGGCTGCTGCTGCTTTCTCTGGTCCAAACTGGATGAACCAGAAGGCTTCACGTGTTCTCGTCTCCTCTGCAGGTCTCCGACCGTCAGAGCTACCTGGTGGTCTCTCTGGTGTTGTGTCTGCTGCTGGGGCTCCTGCTGTGTCTGCAGTGCTGCCGCGGCTCACCTCCCGGCCCCAGCGTCAGCGTCGCTGCCCTCCCCAAGAGCAACCACTACCCCAGCCCCAAGAGGTTGGTCCCCCACCCCACCCAGCTCCCAGAGACCGGGACATTTTGTTCCAGCAGCTCTGCTATGTGAATCTGGGAGTATTCCTCGGCTTGTCTTAGATGTGTCATGCTGGTAACGTGATTCCTGGAACAATCTGGACCGCTTCAAAGCTCCAGCTCATAGGGATGCACAGTATTGGAATTTTGGCCGATATTTGATATGCCGATATTTTAAAACTCATGTGGCCGATAACTGATATCAATACTGATATTAAAGCTGAAAAATAAAGCATGTTATATTCATCCCTTCTGCAAAATTAGAAAAATACTTGAACTTGTGTTATGTAGAGCAAGTCAAACGTAAAAGGGAAGGTTTTTTCCCAGTCTGGATCTATTTTCCAGCATGAAACACGTTCATTTCCTCACCCAGAAAGTTTTGGTGCAACTTCAATTCCTTCAGGAGATATTTAGATCCACTCCAGATCAGCGTCTGTCCAATATAATCGAAGTGATTCAGGCAACCGCGGGCAGCCTCCAAATAAGGCATTATCTGCCACAAACTCCTTCATTTCAATAATGTTTGTTACCAAATATTAGTCGGACCTAGGGATGGGCGATATTTTATCGTGTGCGATATATCGTCAAAGAAATTCTCCACAATAACAATTTGAATTTATCGTTTTTATCGTGAGATGACAATTTATCAGGTTGTGTTTGCAGTTGCACTACTTTTTTTTTTTTTTTTAATAAGCCAGTTAGTTTTGCTGTTTGCATGGTTTGAATAAATGTGGAGTTTGGTCTCTCATATTTCAGACTTGTTTGAATGGTGTCACTACAGTTTTGCAATACAGGTGCACTACTTGAACTTAATTGATATAGTTTAGTGGCTTCTACTGTTTTTTAGGGCTTTCAAGACAGAATTTAGTGACAAATTTATAAAACAAAATATTTTGCTAATCGTTTTTATCGTCACTTATCGTTACCGTGATAAATAAGAGAAATTATCGTGATACATTTTTTAGTCCATATCGCCCATCCCTAGTCGGACCCCCCGTGAGCTCCAAGCAGCTTTCTTGTAGTGATTCGTTCTTATTTACAGACATTTACTTGTTATGGTGTCACATTATGGCGACGTCATCAAAGCCGCCGCTGTAAAAATGTCTGTAAATAAGGATGAATCACCACAAAAAAGTCGCTTTCTTACCAAAACATCGGTGAGATGAAGGAGTTTGTGGCAGATAATGTCTTATTTACAGGCTGCGCACGGTTGCCTGCATCACTTCCATTATATTGGACATACGCTGATCTGGAGTGGATCTAAATATCTCATGAAGGAATTGAAGTGGCACCAAAACTGTCTGGGGGAGGAAATGAGCGTATTTCATGCTAGAAAATAGGTTCAGGTTGAGAAAAACCGAACTTTCCCTTTAATGACAGTTGTTAAAAAAAAAAAACGAGCAGGACATGTGCGTTATATCCTAGAACCGCCGGATTTTCTGCTCCCTGAGGGGAAAAAAACCAATACCCAAAAACGGGATATTTGGTTGGGGTGGGGAAAAAATATTGGTACATTAAAAAATCGCAATATTTTCATATGCTGATATCATATGGATATTTAAAAATGTGGTATTGATCTATTTTACTAAGGAAATCTGGTGAGATTTTGTCATTCTGTTACGTGATCTCGCAGGTTTTTGTGAAATCTCACGAGATTTCATAAGTACAATAAAACCTCGTGAGATTTTGTAGGTAAAATAGATCAATATCATGTTTTCAAATATCAATATGAAATCTGCATATAAAAATATCACGATATTTCAGTGTATCGATATATTTTTTCCCAGCCCTAATATTTGATTATTTACACAAATGAGTGTTTATAAATTGTTCACACAGAACATCCTAAAAGAAACTGTCGTTAGGAGTTTAAAGTCTGTAAAAAAGACGTTTTTGAAGAAGTTTTTGGTTTTTTAGACTTTAGAAACAGCAGCCTAATCGGTTAAATATCGATGGGGTGGCTGATGTCCGATGCTCAGGTTTAAGGCTGATATAGGCCGATACCGTTAGGTGGCGATTATATCGTGCACCCCCACCACCGTGGCTCCTGCTGTGCAGCGTGAACAGCCTTGTGTTTCTGCTTCATCAGGTGTTTCTCCTCCTACGATGACATGAGTCTAAAGCGCAGGGTGGCCTGCCCGCTGGTCCGCTCCAAGTCGTTTCAGCTGCCCTCTTCAGAAGGTAAGGCTCCGCCTCTGACGGACAGCTAAACTCACCTCTCTCCCCCCAGCTTACCTCGTTGTTTTCCCTCCTACTGTATTTCTCCTCCTTTGTATGGTTGAGACATGAGCGACTGAGCCGTGATTTAGTCATAGCATGCTGCAAAGATGGAATAAAGACCACGCTTTCAGGCCCGCGCTGTCGCCACACCCAGCCCCTCCTCCTCCTCCTCCTCTTCATCTGCTGCTTCCTCACACATGTAAAGCAGCACGAGGCTGCCGCTGCGAGCAAGAGAAGAATCAAGTCGGGACACCTGAAACCCCCCCCCTGCTGTTCATTATCTCTCAGCTGTGTGTGTGAGTGAGAGTAACAGAGAAGCTGCGTCTCGTTCTGAAGTCAGCGGACTTGTAAGTGCGCGGACTACGTAGCTACGCGTCCTACGTGTCCTACGCGTCCTACGCGTCCTACGTGTCCTACGCGTCCTACATGTCCTACGCGTCCTACGTGTCCTACGTGTCCTACGTAGTCCGTGCACTCCGAAGCAGCCTTCTGAGACGGTAGACTGCTGAAATGATCCTAGCCGACGAGAATTTCCCATAATGCTCCAGTCCCGTTGCCTAACACCGGGTTCTTGCAGGGTCTTAAAAACTCTGTCTAAAATGATAAACTTGAAATTTAAGGCCTTTAATATGTCTTAAAAACAGCTTTTCATCCACGATCTTATATTTTTACTTTTTTCATTCCCTAGAAGCGTTGGCCACATGATGCAGAATAAAACGCAGCAATCAGAAGTTGATCCTGTCTTTGTAAGAGGCTCAGATAGCTGCTGTACCTGATGATGGAACTACAAATTAAACTACTTGCTTTTATGGTTTAAAGTTTTTCTTACAAAACTCTCCTCATGTCTGACTGCCTCAGTGTCACGGCAGGATGCAGTCAGATATTAGTGAAGGTACAGTTTTTATACCAGTTTGACGACTGAATTGTTTTAGTCTCTTTTTTTAAAATTACTAAATCGATTAAAAATAAAAGGTTTTGAATTTCAGGGATCATTTGAATGTTTCTGGTAATGCATCATGTTGGTCTTAAATTGGATTCATAAAGGTCTTTAAAAACGCGAAAACCTGCAAGAACCCTGCCAGCCGCTGCAGACGCCAGCTGTCTAGTGACGCGTTCTTTCTGCTTATTCTTGCAGATATGTTGTAAAAACTAAACGGAGCATTTTATTGCTTTTCATCTATCTGTCGTTACCTGGACGTTAACACCCCATTAAAGGCTGAATAGAAGATGTTTCAGCATTTCAGAAAGCAGAGACCAACCTGCTAGATTCACAGCTCCCTCCTCCGGCCACAGAACAACATGCACCAGTCACTCCGGTGTTTAGCAGACAGCAGCTAACTCTCACTAATCAATCACTCTGATCAGTCTCGCCTATCACCTGTTGAACGGACTGTCAATCACTCTTACTACGGTAGTAACAGTGATTGACGAGCCAGTAGACAAATGAAAAATGTAAGAAATCCAGAGATGATTGGAGGATGTTTTTTTATCTCCGTTACTTTCACAGCTGATGTAGAATAACATTTATATATTTAAAGCTTTTAGTTAATCATAGCTAACGGGGTAGTGAACCCAATGTCATTGAATATTGCAAAACATTTTTAAAGAAATATCTTCTATTTAACGCCTTAAACCAGCAGTTAACACCTAAATAATGTCAAACAAATGTGTTTCTGAGGTAAAATCGCTCATTTGAAGCTCTGACGCATATTTATAAATTTTCCCTAGAGACTATCTGTTGTTTCTAACCAGGAAACACTTCATTAAAGGAATAGTACACCCACAGAATGATGTGCATTCACTTTCTCCTCATTCTCATGCTGAGCAAGACTCTGGAGCACTTTTTTAATATCTCAAATGCAGCCGGAGATCAGGGAGGCTTCACGTCATCTGCTGACATTCACATAATGGAGTTCACCGGTGACTGAACCAAAAAGGTCCATAAAAGTCCACAAAAACATGTCAATATTCCTCCATCCTGCTCGTCCAATGTAATCCACGTGTCCTGAGTGGGTAGCGTCCAGAATTTACCGGAAACAACGAGAAAAACGAAAAAAGAAAGAAAAAGTGTGCGCAATCTCGTCTGCTGCGATTTCTGTAGATTTGTGAAATCGCAGCTTTGCGGCAGCAAGATCGCGCGTTCTTTCTCTTTCTTTCTTTGTTTTAAGTCAATATCCAACCCCTCTTGTGTTTGTCTGCAACTCAGTCGCTCTTAGCACAACGTAAACAGCGAATTTCTTCTTCTACGCTTGCATTATCAGCAGAGTTGGCACTGAACACCACGGCTTCCATAGTGTCATGAACTCACACGAACGTGCAAATAGAAACTGCAATGTTCTACTATTTAGTCTATAAAAATCTACTAAATGATGGTTTCCGGTAAATTCTGGACGCTACCCACTCAGGACACTTGGATTCCATTGGACGAGCAGTATGGAGGAATATTGACAAGTTTTTGTGGACCTTTTTGGTTCAGTGGCCGGTGAACTCCACTATATGAAAGTTGGGGGACCCCTCCCCCCGGATCCTCGGCTGCATTTGAGATATTAAAGTGCTCCAGAGTCTTGCTCATGAGGGTGAGTAGAAATGAACACACATCATTCTGTGGGTGTACTATTCCTTTAAAACCTTAAAATCCACAAATATATCTAAATATAACACTAGTAGCTCAGCTGCGCATTCCCAAACCCCCCCCCAAATGAACTCCGGGACAGCAGAGGCGAAGGATACACCGCCAGCATCCGTCGTTCCAGGCCAAACATAGGGTGGGGTTGGAGGTGGGGGTTGGAGGGTGGGTTTGGATAGCCTGGTCCACCAGCCTGACTAACGCCATGTATGAGATACACGGCAGGTCAGTCTGGTTCCTCCGCTGGAGACTGATGTCCAATGCGAGACGAGAGGCGGGACTAACAGGAGGAAGTGAACCGGAGAGAACCAATCAGAAGTGACTGTAGCTGGCGTAGTTCAGCACTCTGTTGCTACGTTGCTATGGCGACGCCAGAAGTCAGTGTTTACACGTTGTTTTTATCTCTATTTGATGTAGTTTTCTTGTGTATATTAACACAGAATGTTTGGTTTTATTATTATAAATAATCTGTTACATGTCAGCATTGTTTATTGCTGAACTACTAATATGAGAAAGCGTTTGTGTCGCACGTCATGTGACTATGACCCGGAAGCTGTTAGTTACGCACCAAAACAGAGCAAAACAGCGGTGGAGACGTCGTAGGAGTTTAACGTTCTGTTAATAATTCTACTGCTGTGCTTTGATTGGTCCGGTCAGGTTTTTACCAGAGTGGAATCATTCTCCAATGGAGGGAATCCAGACTGACTTGCCCTGTATCTCATACATGGCGTTGGTCAGGCTGGTGTACCAGGCTAGGGTTTGGAGGGTGGGCTTTGGAGGGTGGGCATGAAGGGTGGGGTTTGGAGGGTGGGGTTGAAGGGTGGGTTTTGGAGGGTTGGCTTTGGAGGGTGGGTGTGAAGGGTGGGGTTGGAGGGTGGGCTTTGGAGGGTGGGTGTGAAGGGTGGGGTTCGAGGGTAGGTTTTGTAGGGTGGGTGTGAAGGGTGGGGTTGGAGGGTGGGCGTGAAGGGTGGGGTTGGAGGGTGGGCTTTGGAGGGTGGGCGTGAAGGGTGGGGTTGGAGGGTGGGCTTTGGAGGTTGGGCATGAAGGGTGGGGTTGGAGGGTGGGGTTTGGAGGGTGGGTTTTCGAGGGTGGGTGTAAAGGGTGGGGTTGGAGGGTGGGGTTTTGAAGGGTGGGCTTTGGAGGGTGGGTGTGAAGGGTGGGTGTGGAGGGTGGGGTTTTGGAGGGTGGGTGTGGAGGGTGGGGTTGGAGGGTGGCCTTTGGAGGGTGGGGTTGGAGGGTGGGTTTTGAAGGGTGGGTTTTGGAGGGTGGGTGTGAAGGGTGGGCTTTGGAGGGTGGGTTTTGAAGGGTGGGCTTGGAGGGTGGGTGTGAAGGGTGGGGTTGGAGGGTGGGCTTTGGAGGGTGGTTGTGAAGGGTGGGCTTGGAGGGTGGGCTTTGGAGGGTGGGCATGAAGGGTGGGGTTTGGAGGGTGGGTGTGAAGGGTGGGGTTGGAGGGTGGGCGTGAAGGGTGGGGTTGGAGGGTGGGCTTTGGAGGTTGGGCATGAAGGGTGGGGTTTGGAGGGTGGGTTTTCAAGGGTGGGTGTAAAGGGTGGGGTTGGAGGGTGGGGTTTTGAAGGGTGGGCTTTGGAGGGTGGGTGTGAAGGGTGGGTTGGAAGGGTGGGTGTGGAGGGTGGCCTTTGGAGGGTGGCCTTTGGAGGGTGGGTTTTGAAGGGTGGGTTTTGGAGGGTGGGTATGAGGGGTGGGCTTGGAGGGTGGGCTTTGGAGGGTGGTTGTGAAGGGTGGGCTTGGAGGGTGGGCTTAGAGGGTGGGCTTTGGAGGGTGGGCGTGAAGGGTGGTGTTGGAGGGTGGGTGTGAAGGGTGGGCTTGGAGGGTGGGCTTTGGAGGGTGGGTGTGAAGGGTGGGGTTGGAAGGTGGGCTTTGGAGGGTGGGTGTGAAGGGTGGGCTATGGAGGGTGGGTGTGAAGGGTGGGGTTGGAGGGTGGGCTATGGAGGGTGGGTGTGAAGGGTGGGGTTGGAGGGTGGGCTTTGGAGGGTGGGCGCGAAGGGGAGGGGTTGGAGGGTGGGTGTGAAGGGTGGGGTTGGAGGGGGGGCTTTGGAGGGTGGGTGTGAAGGGTGGGCAATGGAGGGTGGGTGTGAAGGGTGGGGTTGGAGGGTGGGCTTTGGAGAGTGGGTGTGAAGGGTGGGGTTGGAGGTTGGGTTTTGAAGGGTGGGCTTGGAGGGTGGGCGTGAAGGGTGGGGTTGGAGGATGGGTGTGAAGGGTGGAGTTGGAGGGTGGGGTTTGGAGGGTGGGTGTGAAGGGTGGGGTTGGAGGGTGGGCTTTGGAGGGTGGGTGTAAAGGGTGGGGTTGGAGGGTGGGGTTTTGAAGGGTGGGCTTTGGAGGGTGGGTGTGAAGGGTGGGGTTGGAGGGTGGGCTTTGGAGGTTGGGTGTGAAGGGTGGGTGTGGAGGATGGGGTTTTGGAGGGTGGGTGTGAAGGGTGGGGTTTTGGAGGGTGGCCTTTGGAGGGTGGGTGTGGAGGGTGGGTTTTGAAGGGTGGGTTTGGAGGGTGGGTGTGAAGGGTGGGGGTTGGAGGGTGGGTGTGGAGGGTGAGCTTTGGAGGGTCGGTGTAAAGGGTGGGTTTTGCAGGGTGGGTTTTGAAGGGTGGGTTTTGGAGGGTGGGTGTGGAGGGTGGGTTTTGAAGGGTGGGTTTTGGAGGGTGGGGTTGGAGGGTGGGTGTGGAGGGTGGGTTTTGAAGGGTGGGTTTTGGAGGGTGGCTGTGAAGGGTGGGTGTGGAGGGTGAGCTTTGGAGGGTGGGTGTAAAGGGTGGGTTTTGGAGGGTGGGTGTGAAGGGTGGGGTTGGAGGGTGGGCTTTGGAGGGTGGGCTTTGGATGGTGGGTGGCTGTGAAGGGTGGGGTTGGAGGGTGGGCTTTGGAGGGTGGGCTTTGGATGGTGGGTTTTGGAGGGTGGGTGTAAAGGGTGGGGTTGGAGGGTGGGGTTTTTGAGGGTGGGTGTGAAGGGTGGGGTTGGAGGGTGGGTTTTGGAGGGTGGGTGTAAAGGGTGGGGTTGGAGGGTGGGTTTTGGAGGGGGGTTTTGGAGGGTGGGTTTTGAAGGGTGGGTTTTGGAGGGTGGCTGTGAAGGGTGGGTGTGAAGGGTGGGGTTGGAGGGTGGGGTTTTGGAGGGTGGGTGTGGAGGCTCCTCCGGATGCTCTGAATTGGGACAGTTTGCACCGCGTCGCTGTGACGTATGATGCGGACGAATGGAAGTGCGCTGACTTCAGAATGAGACCCAGCCAGAGAGAGACTGTTGGCCGTCAGGGTGACAGGCCGTCATCGCCGGCTCGTGTCCACATGCAGACCTCCTGAGTGTAATAATAGAGCGCTTTGCTGGCTCATGGCAGACATTTGCAAGTAGTGATCAGTAATGAAATAACACTTCTGTGATTTCAGCCTCTCGTTAGACTTAATCTTATCAGATTATCTGTGCTTGCTCCTTTTGCAACCATGATTAGAAGATGTCATAACTAAAGCTACTTGCAAGGTCACTTCATGCTTGTTACATGTATGTATTCCTGTTTGCCATTCCATCATTAACCTGGCCCCTCTCTCCCCTCCCCAGTAGGTCCAGATGACTTGTACATTGTAGAACCTCTAAGGTTTTCTCCAGAGAAAAAGGTACAGTGTCTGTGGCTGTGATGGCCGCCTTCCATACGTCTTCTAGTCTGTACCATGAGTGTGTGGGTAGAGCAGGAGTACTTCTGGCTCAGATTTCTGGTCATAGGGATCAGCTGTGGAGTGTTAATGCCGAACGCCACTTCTTTGCCGACACTGTTAGCATTAGCATGTGGCTAATTGGTTTTAATGAACTTGTTTAGTTCAGGCTCCCTCACTTTAGAGGACTTTAAAAAGTTCTGGAAGACCCAAGACAAGTTCCAGACTGTGAATCCTGCACGGTCACTATTTACAAGACTGCATCCAGATTCTTTCAGCATTTTCCCATCATGCAATTTGTTCCTATCATAATAATAAAAAGTATTTTCGAAAAGCACCTTATCAAAGACGGGGCTAGGCCATATACCGGTATGATGAGGGAGATGCATATACATACTGTTGTACCGCAGCATTAGTTGTGCAAATGTCTTTGTTAAATGCTTTTATAGTGACCCGGCTGCACCTCAGTGAACTTCTGACAACAAAGGTGTCACCATATTATTCAAAGGCATATGCCCCCCCTGGATGAAACTAAGCCTCCCCCCGCAGTCCCCTGAGTTGGACAAGTGGGCAGAAGCGTTTTCTAACCGACCCAGTCATTCTCTGAATCTGGCAGCACTGACTTTAGCTTAGCTTAGCATAGTTGCTGTAATCTGGTGGTTCCAACTAGCATCACTTGGTGAAAGTGAACTAATTTTTTCCAATTACGTTTTGTGACCCGCACATTCTGATCAAGTACAAACAAGAAGCCGACTTACAACTTACATAAACGGGGTTGCTACCGGATGCTGCGCATGCATGCTGCCTTTGCTGCTATCCACCGTGCTTCCCTGTGATTGGCCTGTACTTCTGCAGCATATAGTTCCTCTATTGAACGCCGCCTAGTCAGTCCTTTGATGTGAAATCGGCTTCTCGTTTGTACTCAATCAGAATGTGCGGGTCACGAAACATACTTGGAAAAAAATTGGAGTTAATTAGTTCACTTTCGCCAAGTGGTGCTAGTTGGAACCACCAGATTACGGCAACTATGCTAAGCTAAGCTAAAGTCAGTGTTGCCAGATTCAGAGAATGACTGGGTCGGTGAGAAAAACACTTCTCAAGACCATATCTATCTATATCTAAAAATGTATCCATCTATTTTACTAATGAAATCTCGCGAGATATCATCGTTTTGTTACGAAATGTCATGAGATTTTACGAAATACTGCAAGACTTTGTAACAGAATGATGAAATTTTTGTAAAGTCTCAGATTTCATAACAAAAAGATGATATCTCGCAAGATTTCATTAGTAAAATAGACCAATACCGCATTTTTAAATATAGATATGGTATGGGCATATGAAAATATCGCAATATTTCAGTGTATCAATATTTTTTCCCACCCCTATTATTTAAACTGTCTGGAAGACAATTCTCCCCAAGACTTTTACAAAGAAACCATAAATTCCAGCAACTATCTTTAATTACTTTGATTCAACAAACGTCTGTAACCAGTGTTTCATCAGTTCCATCACTGCAGTGGAGCGATACCTTTACGATAAACATGTTTCAACATTAAAAAACAGCTGTTTGATATGAAATGAAACTTTCAAACAAATTAGGGTAAAAATACCGGTATATATCGTACATCGTCATCTAAAATAAATATATGATATGATATTTGGTCCATATCGCCCAGCCCTAGCTGCGCCTTGACTCCAGTAAAACTCCTGATGTTCACTCACGTTTCTGAGTGTAAGTGTGGGCGTGGACGTGGTTTGGTGAGAGCGCAGCGTCGGTGACGTGCTTCCATGCTCCACAATTCCTCGTGAAACCTCCCGCCTTCTCTGGCCAGCTGCTGTGCCATCAGTGTCGAGCGCAGAAGTGGTTGTTCCGGCCGTGTGAAGCTAGTTGTGTCTCTTCTCTCTGAGATGCGGGGAAGTCATTTCTTCTTCTCTTGTGTTTTTCCTGCAGAAAAAACGCAAGTCAAAGTCTTTGGACAAAGTTGAGACCCTGAAGGCGTTCGATCCCTCTGCGCCCCTTGCAAACGGGGATCCCAAGTGCAACGGCTTCCTCCTATCCCTACCTTCACCACCCCCCCTCCTCCCCCACCTCCCCTGCCACCTCCCCCTCCCTCTGCAGAGGAGGTGACATCATTGCACACTTGCACCCCCAAGGAATTCCCCTCAGAAACTAGCAGCTGCAGCTCGTCCACTCATTCGGAGGAGTCGTACACGAGCCGCCTCCCCCCTCCGTCTCCCATCTGCCCCCCCACCGGCATGTGCAATGGCCACGCCCTTCCTCTCCCTCTCAGCCAGCCCCCCGCCAAATCCCGCCCGGAGAAACGCTCCACGAAGAGGCGGAAGTCTCGACAAACCGAGCTGCAGTTCCTGCACATGCCCGGAGGGGGCGGGGACGCGCTCCCCAGCCTGCAGCAGCTCATGAAGGGAAACAAGGAGATGAGCGTGGGGGCCGTGGGGGTGGCCGCCGTCAACGGGCACATCTGACACCTGAGACTTCATGTTTTAAAGTTTCTGTTCACTTAAAAAAGGCAAACTCTTGAGGAAAAGAGGTCTTACATCCCAAAGAGCCACATTTCCCATGAGCAGCAGGGGCGCGTGGAGCTGCGGGTGTGGAAGCATCATCCCGGTCGTCGTCCCCCCCCCCACCGTCAGAGACCTGTTTACGGTTACGTGCCTTTATATCTGTTTTAATTCCTGACAGCATAACAGAAACACTGATGCGGGGCAGGGCATGTTACATCCACCTTCGTTTTCTTCTCCTGGATAAGCACATCGTCCCCTGAAACGCCCCCCCCCCCCCCCTCCGTGCCCGGTGACCAGAGGTGCTCGCCTCAACCTGCGTTCCTTCAGCGAGTGTCCGGCTGCTGATGTGGTGGAAAGTGTCGTTGTGAGTGAACGGTGGAGCAGGACAACCTTTTCCTCTCACCTTCGTCTGCTTCTGACGTTCGTTGCCATCTTCTCCTCTCTTCCATCCTGTCTTCGTGCTGGGGGGGTGCAGGTGTTCGTATGGGACCAGAGTGTTAGATTTTCATCGTGCATGCCTGCAAATGTCTCGCTACGTCTCCGTCAGTCTGTCCCACACCAGCCACCAGAGCTGGATGAAGAAATGTTATATGGTTGAGTGTGTGAGCCCTTCATGACGCGGTGCAGGAGCAGCGGTCTGCAGATCCTCCAGGCCTTCATGACGCGGTGCAGGAGCAGCGGTCTGCAGATCCTCCAGGCCTTCATGACGCGGTGCAGGAGCAGCGGTCTGCAGATCCTCCAGGCCTTCATGACGCGGTGCAGGAGCAGCGGTCTGCAGATCCTCCAGGCCTTCATGACGCGGTGCAGGAGCAGCGGTCTGCGGATCCTCCAGGCCTTCATGACGCGGTGCAGGAGCAGCGGTCTGCGGATCCTCCAGGCCTTCATGACGCGGTGCAGGAGCAGCGGTCTGCGGATCCTCCAGGCCTTCATGACGCGGTGCAGGAGCAGCGGTCTGCGGATCCTCCAGGCCTTCATGACGCGGTGCAGGAGCAGCGGTCTGCGGATCCTCTTCAGGCCTTCATGACGCTGTGCAGGAGCAGCGGTCTGCAGATCCTCCAGGCCTTCATGACGCGAGGAGAGCGGTGGGCTGCGGATCCTCCAGGCCTTCATGACGCGGTGCAGGAGCAGCGGTCTGCAGATCCTCCAGGCCTTCATGACGCGGTGCAGGAGCAGCGGTCTGCAGATCCTCCAGGCCTTCATGACGCGGTGCAGGAGTAGCAGTCTGCAGATCCTCAGGATTCGTGGCGCGGTGAGCAGTGGTCTGCAGATCCTGCAGGCCTTCGTGGCGGGGTGTGGTCTGCAGATCCTCCAGGCCTTCGTGGCGCGGTGTGGTCTGCAGATCCTGCAGGCCTTTATGGCGCGGTGTGGTCTACAGATCCTGCAGGCCTTTGTGGCGCGGTGTGGTCTGCGGATCCTGCAGGCCTTTGTGGCGCGGTGTGGTCTGCAGATCCTGCAGGCCTTCGTGGCGCGGTGTGGTCTGCAGATCCTGCAGGCCTTCGTGGCGCGGTGCGGTCTGCAGATCCTGCAGGCCTTTGTGGCGCGGTGTGGTCTGCGGATCCTGCAGGCCTTCGTTGCGCGGTGTGGTCTGCGGATCCTCCAGGCCTTCGTGGCGAGGTGTGGTCTGCAGATCCTGCAGGCCTTCGTGGCGGGGTGTGGTCTGCAGATCCTCCAGGCCTTCGTGGCGCGGTGTGGTCTGCAGATCCTCCAGGCCTTCATGGCGCGGTGTGGTCTACAGATCCTGCAGGCCTTTGTGGCGCGGTGTGGTCTGCGGATCCTGCAGGCCTTTGTGGCGCGGTGTGGTCTGCAGATCCTGCAGGCCTTTGTGGCGCGGTGTGGTCTGCGGATCCTGCAGGCCTTCGTTGCGCGGTGTGGTCTGCGGATCCTCCAGGCCTTCTGCAGGCCTTTGTGGCGCGGTGTGGTCTGCGGATCCAGGCTGGTGGGGGATGATGTCATCGTACAGATTTGGGCTGGGCCCAGACAGCTCTGCGTAGAGGCAACGCCGCCATGATGGACTCTGATGACACTAATGCAGCTGGATTCTGTCGGTCATGTAAACTGAGCCCCGTCCTGCTGGTTTTTGGAGGGAAAGGCTCCTGTGGAGAGCCCGGTGTACTGTAGGGACAGCTGGGGTAGCAGAGTTGAATGTTTACAGGTGTATCACACAGCTGCTGGGACCCTGCAGACCCGTCTGATGCACCAGTTTTATTTATCTCACTATTTATTTATTTAAAAGTCTGTAGGTTTTTCTAATGCAGCGGCTGGTTCGTACGTCTCCGGTCCTGCAGGGCCGCAGCAGCTGATTGGTGGAGGAGTTTTACATGTTACTGCGCGGTACTGATGGTCACGGAGGATGACGTGGGGCTCCGCTGCGGCTGCGGTGAAGCATCGGTCACATCCAGCTGTTGGTCTCGGAGGTTGTGACATCACGCTGCTGCTCCTGCACCAGGGCTGCTGGGTAGTTGGAGGTCCCGGAGACGGCTGGGCTGGGTGTGTCCCGCTGTCCCGTCTCCTCGTCATGAACTGTGCTGCTTCGTGACTGAACGACGCTGCTGTCGGGTGTGAATGCTGCAGACGGCTGCAGAGGAACGGCCGGGTCTCCAGTCTTTGTTTTTAAATGATTGAATTTCCGCGTTGTCGTGGAAACGCTGTTTCTGATTGGCTCTGTGCGGCTGCTGGTGTGGACGCTCAGACTCGGACGGGGCGTAGCTCCCACAGCTCTCCTCCCTCCACCGCTACGTCACCTCCTCCAGCTGCATGACTGAGTGTGGAGGCCACTCTGAACACGCCTGCTTGCATTAACCACTCCATCATGTCTCCAGGGGGAGGCTTTCTCTGCACCCCCCCCCTCCTGTGCTACACTCCAGTCCTGCTTCACATGTTCGCCCCACCTGGAACGACTGCCAAGTTTTCTGAAGAGAAAATAACTGAATAAAGGGAAAGCAGCAAATCTCAGTCTGACCTGGAACACTATAAATGTGATTATGTTTGTCCCACAAGCCGTGCAACCCCCCCGATGTGTATGATGCGTGTTTACCTGCACACATGTGAGATTATTTCGTCTGTCCTGAGCGTGTCTCTTATGAGAAAGACTACTCTGAACCTACTTAAACCCATCACAGCAAACGAGGAGGCACTTGCAGAGAAGTTGTAGAAGCTCATTGTGCACTTTGTATAACTCCTCATGCCTTGTTTTGTTTTTCTACTCTGTAAAGTGCTATCTTTTCTTCATCTCTCCCTCCCTCTCTTTCTCTCTGTGGATACTCTGAAGAGCTGCACAGTATTTTTGAGCAGGAGTGAGTTACTACAAAAGCTGTAGTGCCATTAGAAACTGTGAATTATTTCTAAATGAAAATAAAACCCTTTTTTGTTTTGTCTTTGACTGGCTCTGACTGTGATTCTTCTGTTTTCCAAATTATCATGCAAATGCTGTTTTTGTTCATTTCCCCAAAATAATCCATTTCATTTCATTTATTCATTTATATAGCACGTATTTCTACATCCAGTGGATGCCCAAAGTGCTTTACATGGCAGGACATAGAAAACAAGGCTAAAAACATCTAAACATATAGACAATAAAAAAGAAGAATTAATAAGAAATAATAAGAGAGAAAAAAGATTAAGAAGGGCTGCGCAAAAGATGGGATCTGAGCATGGTTTTAAAGACGTAATGGACTGCGTTGACCTGAGTTGAGGGGGGTGCGTTCCAGAGGCGCGGGGCAGCTACAGAGAACGCCCAGCACCCCTGGATTGCACCTGTGTCTTGGTACCTCAGAAGAGATAAGGAGGATGACCAAGAGACCTGGTGGGGACGTGGCGGGAATCTAGAGAGGTACTGGGAGCAGAACCGTGCACGCTTTAAAGGTCAACAACAGGATTTTGAACTGAACCCTGTAAGGACAGGGAGCCAGGAAGACCGGCTGGGACGGGGGAGATGTGCTATGCGCCGTGAACCGGAGAGAGACGGGCTGCAGCATTCTGAAGGAGGATTTACTGAGGCCAGCAAAGGCGAGCTGCAATAATCCAGACGTGAAAAAATTAGGAGCTGAACACGTTTCTTAAGGTGTAACTGGGACGTTGATTTTATTTTGCGAGCATCCTCAAGTGAAAAAGGAATTTCTGACAACTATGTTTATGTGTTTGTGGAACTTTGAGTCATCCACAGTGATTCCAGGCTCTTCACAAAGAACGTTTGGAAGAAGCCAGGGGACCAAGGTAGCTGTGGTGGAGACAAGGACAGAGGGGGCCAAAAAGATAATCTCGGTTTTATCCTGATTAAGATGAAAAGTTAATAGACAACCATGTTTGTAACTCCTTGAGGCAGTTTAACAGTCGGGTCATAGAGCCATCGTTTGTATGTATGGGGAGGTAAACCTGAATATCATCGGATAGCAACGATCGATATGTTATATTTCTGGAATATCTGTCCTATGGGAAGAAGATAGAGGGAAAACAGAAGGGGACCAAGGATCGAGCCTTGAGGAACCCCGCAATCAAGAGCTGACTGGGTGGAGGTGATTGTCCTAACTGAACTATGAATGATCTGTGTGTTAAATATGACTGGAACCAGTTTAGCACAGTACCCTACAGACCCACCTGGTGTTCAAGGCGAGAGATCAGAATCTGATGGTCCACAGTATCGAAAGTATCGAAATCCATGCAAATGACTCGATATGAATCTTTTAACTGGCAAATATTTTAGGTTTTATTGTAATCTGGGTATTCCGAACTACGGCTGCCACGATTAGTCAATTAATCAACTCAAAATAGTCAGCAACTAATTTCATAATTGACTAATCATTTATTGTTTAAGCTTTGTTTTTCCTCTCAAAATTGCCGCTTTACCGTTGCTTCGTCGGTCTTCGTCTGGACGACATAAACCACACACTAGCAGTCAAACGTTTGGACATGTTTTCCATTAGATTCAATGAGAAAGTGTCCAAAGTTTTGACTTGTTCTGTAAATATGCTGCAATTTTCATAAAATCTAATCAGTCGGCTAGTCTGCAAAATAATCGGTGACTAGTCGATTATCAAAATAAATGTTTGTGGCAGCTCTAATTCGAACAAAACTGCCAATAATGAAAACAGCCGAGCAATAAAGTCCCAATCACGGTAATTTCTCTCTGGGCTGAATGTAGTATTTATTCACTTTCAGTCGTAATGAAGCACGATATGAAAAATTTCTACAAATAACCGATAACTTTCTGCCGATATTAAAGCTGAAAATGAGGTAATATTCATTCCTTTTGCAAAATGAGAAAAATCCTTCTGCATCTGCTGCAGATCCAGGAGTTGCTGGAGATGTCGAGGTGTTGCATGGTGGGCGTGGCCTAATGTTGCTTCCATGCCCCAAGCATTTAAAAAAAAAAGAATCAGTATTTTGCAGGTTTGTCATCTACGGAAGAGGATTAGGGCCACTAGAAAAAAAAAAATTTGAGAAAAAAAGTCAGAATTCTGACTTTAATCTCAGACTTCTGAGTT
This sequence comes from Atherinomorus stipes, assembly GCA_023101725.1. Taxonomy (NCBI): domain Eukaryota; kingdom Metazoa; phylum Chordata; class Actinopteri; order Atheriniformes; family Atherinidae; genus Atherinomorus; species Atherinomorus stipes. Next base: position 114,272 of record JALJCO010003603.1, read on the forward strand.
TAAAGTCAGAATTCTGAGAAAAAGTCAGAATTCTGAGATTAAAGTCAGAATTCTGAGAAAAAGTCAGAATTCTGAGATTAAAGTCAGAATTTTTTTTTTTTTTCTAGTGGCCCTAATCCTCTTCCGTAGTCATCAAACAGCGCCTGTTACAGTCGTCCTCAAAATTATTCATACCCTCCAATTAAAAAGGTTAAATAACAAATTCAAGTAACAAGAAACTAATAATAAATACAAATCTACAAAATTATAATTTAGTGAAATAAGTTATTGCTTTTGAATTGGAGCACTTTGCTCATGAACATGGACCAACATACCTGTCAACAGGTGCAGACGTCTGATTGGACGTTACAGAAACACCTGATTGCCTCAAAGTCTTCGTTACTATTTTACAAACTTAATCTGTTAGATATTTATGACATAAATACAGTTCAAACTTGAACTTTTGTATGTAATTGTGGGTCCCACTGAGATTATAAATCTCTTTCACAGAAGAGACCTGGCCAAGGTAGCAGCCAACCAGAATAAGAACTACACCGTTAAACAATGACAACTAAAAACGAATAAAACTAAAAAGGTTTACACACTAATAGGAAAACTCTGAAAGTACATCCCACAATAAAAACAGGAACAACAAAACATAAAAGCGCTCTTTCTTCACGATGCTCTGTGATTCATTCATCCGTATCCGTGTTCGGAGGTATTTCTGCTCATTATAAAGCCAGACCAGGGTCAGATCTACTTGATTTGTGGTGAACTCTCATGTCCAGGCCAGCTAACCATGTGTGAGAATCTCCCACATGGGGGGCAGGGCTATCTCTGGGGGGTCCACTGTAAGAATGACAACTAACACAGTGACAGTACTTTCATTTATATTTGTGATGAGCACTGATGAAAATGTTCATTGGTGGTTAATTGCATGTTTGATTCTGCTATATGAAGAAAATGCTGCAACCGCTGGTTTACCTGTTAAACACAAACAAGACA
>JALJCO010003604.1:0-28655 GCA_023101725.1 Atherinomorus stipes
CGTGTAACTTTTGACTCTGACATTAAGCCTAAAATGAGCGGTATTAGATGATTTTCGGGCCAATATACAGTGACTGACGCGTGTCAGCACTCTGAGCGGGCTGCCCTCGGCAGAAACCAGACATCGTAACTTTGGAGAGGCGGGCCGTCGATGAAAGTGCCGTAAAACAAGTTGCTTTACGGCTCCTCATAGATAAACCATACAGCCTATGAGATAAACACAGAAAGCTGTACTTGTGCTACTTTCTCTCATTGCTCAGTTTAGTCATGGCGGAACAAAGTAAAAAGATAAAAGTGATGTCTGAGCAGGTCAGATCAAAAACACGAGTGGACGTTGTAAAAGAATTCAGTCGTTGGAGATATAAGTGTGGAAGCTAAACCCCATCTCTGTTTGCCACCGTATCATTAGACTGGTAAGTAAGTTTGTCTGTTGTGTAAACATACGAGAATGTGATGCTTTTCTTTTTTTTTCACTCAGCGTTTATCCAATACAACGTCAATCAGAGCCGTATAAGCTGCCGATAGTTTCCTGTTAGCGAAACACGGCTGGAATTACTATAGACCAAAGCTAACATGACTCCCCTAAACATTTTGTGCAATTGTGGCTGGTTTGCAGCAATAAATGAGTCTCTGTAATTCATATAAATATCAAAGCAGTAACGGAGCGATCTGCAGATTGCTTGGTTTGGTTGTGTGGTTTTCATACGCTGTTCAGAAGGAAGCAGAGCCACTGTAATGTCCCGTAAGCTGAGCTAATCCAGACGTTTTCATAACAAACATGAGTGTTGCCAAAGTTACGACTTCATTCAGTGCACAAAACTACAACTTGGTTTTGTGGCCGGTTTTGATTGCGCATTTATCTTTGCATTGTGCGTTTGTGTGTGTGATGTTTCAGCTATGTAAACATGTAATTGGAAACAGTTAGAGGCGCATACCTGCGCCAGGGTCAGATCCTCCAATAGTGAAAAATCCTTTAGGAAATTCTTGAATCTGATAGACTCGTTTATTTCAATATCCAAACACGGGAGAGGAGATTTAAATTTGCGTCATTGCCGTGAGGCCTGTTAGACGTTGGCGCTGTTGCAGGTTTAGCGCTCCTAGTGGCTCAAAAGTTACACGGTATAACTTTAAGATGATCACACTTGATTTATTCAACCACAGAGCAGATATCACATAACTGCAAACTGGTAGAAGTTAGCATGAAGGAGTAAACAAAACAACATAGCGTGTTCTGACTAGATGGCAGAACGAACCAGAAGGGAACTGAGATGAAATTGGGGGGGGAAGAGAAGCAGATAAATGCCTAAGGTTTAGGTTGCTGGAAATACTCTACAGGGAAAATTTAGATGATGATCCTAATTAAACCTATAATTACAGGAGGAAAATTCAGGGTTTGGTCAAATAGGTAGGTTGGTAAGGAGGGCCGGGCACACTGTGAGACACCACTTATTTATCAGAACGCTGATAAGAGGTCTTACTTTTGGGTTCACCTTCGGTCCAAAGGCGAATCGTCCAGGTGGAAAGTCCCGGTCGAGAAGCGCTGGAGGGTTCGGTGCAGACGGGCGTAAGCCAAACAGTCGTTCCTTCTCGGTTGTCCCTGTGCCGTGGTCCTCTCCCGAAAACTTCAAACTACCTTAACCGGCCCTGATTTTAGCAATTACCAGACGGGAGGTCGGAGATGCGTCTGAAGAGGTCTTCTGGTCCACTCGTAACTTTTAACTCTTGCGCGCAGAAAAGTCAAAGTCTTGTGGATAAGACACATTCAAGTTATTCTCCGAGTACGCGTAACTGTGATCGAAAACAAAGAACGGAAAAGTCTAAAGCGGGAAAGCTGCTTAAAGGACGGAAAACTTAAACTCAAAAGACTCAAAAGACTAAAGCCTGGTTCAAACCACACGAATTTAGGCCGATTTTGGCCCGACGGAGGCGTCGCAGACAGTCGCTCACTGTCGTGCACGATTCTGCGTTGTCGGGTCGTAGGACGTCGTGTCTTTGCTCCGTGTAATGTGACACAATCAGTGATTGGCGATTTGGCATCTGCGACGCTCCACGACCACGACGCAGAAAGACTGGCGTGTCAGAATTTTTGGGTTTTGTCCGTGTAGTGTGACACGTCCCACGACATGTCCCTTCATATTGACCAATAGGAGGACAGTGCGCCTTTCGCCTCTACCAGAGAGAGGCGAAAGGCGCCTCTGCTCAGGTGAGCCGGTACACAAACAACAGTGGAGGAAAGGAGGAGAGACGCAGCCGCTCTCCGGTGGAGAGGTGGAGAGATTTATGGAGCTGTGGCATCAGTTTACTCCAGAATAAAAGAAAAAAAAAGCAAGACTGGGTGTGCCAAATTTATTTTCAACAGTGTTAAACCTCCACGAACATTCAAAAGGGCGTATCTCTCTTGAATAAAACATTACTTTATCAACTCGAAACATAACCACACGATATGTGTGTTATATCAGTAATAGTAACAGTCAACAGGAGTTCACAGCAGGTAAACGTGCACGAATGTGACGCTGTCAAATAAATCAATGACAAAGTCACAGAAAAATCACTTTGTTTAAATAAAAACACCGCAACATAACAGACATTGCGCTCAATGAGATGAGCATATATGACACCCATGCGCGCTCGTGCACTCAGCCGTAACTATCCACATTACGCGTGATCATCAAAGCTAATTAACCATCTGAACACACCTACTGGGTGCAGAATATAGACACAGCGATGCTGCTGCTGCGCAGCTCTCAGTTTATCATGCGTGTGTGGTTTCATGTGGTTGCCATGGTTTCCAGCGTGCGCGCTGAACTGATGGAGTTTAGTGAATGACGTGAGGACGCACCCGTATGCGTTCGTATAGAACAACACACTTTATTTCAGTTCATGGCAGTTTTTTTAAAAGTAGCGTCACCGGGTCGGCTGGACTTTGCTCTCGTGGCAGCAGACTGTGGTCAGACTGATGGTTTTGGCTTCGCTTGGCACTGGGCGTCCTGCGCGCGGCGCGTGATGCACCTGGTGGAAGCAACGGCGCTGATCAGAGCCCAGTTCTCTCTTTCAAAGCTCTTTTTCAAAGATGAGCAGCGAGTCTTTCTGTGCGCATCGTGGATTTAATCCTGTTTAGTTGCAACTGAAAACCCGCTCGACAGAACAACTGGAACAGGCAGAATACACACAAAACAGTTCATGTTGGTCACAATAATGGAGGGGACTGATGTCTCCGTCCACTTTCCACTTCATGAGTCACCCAAACAGTCAATTCAGAGACTCCAAACCAAGTGACTGATTGACAGCTGCTTGTCCCGCCTCCCGTTTCGTGTTGTCTTTTGCGACACCACGCGACGATCAGACGGTTGTCTGTCTGGTGCAATCCTTGTAGTGTGACCACTCGCGAGTAACACGACACCGTACGATTTTATGACACAATTTCTGTTAATGTGACATATGACCATCGTGAACGACGGAAAAAGTCGTGTAGTTTGATCCTGGCTTAAAACTAAAAAAGACACAAAAGACCCCTAAAGGTGATGTGATCCTGGGTTTTGTAGGTACTTTGTGCGCCTTCCCCCTTACAGCCTGGACCACTGGTGAGGTCTAATTTTCCCGGGTCGTCTTCATCTGGCCAATGGGAAAAATACATGTAAATACCGCATAACCTGGTGGTCCCTGCTGTTCTGCCAACAGAGGGCGCCATCGCCTTAATTTCATCTCACCTCAGTTTGATAGCTGCTGGTAACTTCTTGACCCCAAAGTGAATTTTTATTTCAGTTAATACCCGCACATTTAACCAATATTCTTTACCGGTCTGAGTGGCTATAGACGGAACAGATAAACATCTTGGCTTACACACCACCAGAAGAAACAAATGAGGGTTCCTGTAAAACAATGGAGTGACAACATAACACTCATTGAATTCAGCAGTCCTTGTGATCATTCCTTAATACACATTCACGTTTTGAGTGTAGGATATACAGAAATATATATATATATATATGTCGATGCGTGAGTACTGAGACCTTCATCCAAGTTGATTGTCCCACTACCAGTGTCCAGGGCCATCCCCTTTTTTTTATATTCCCTTTGTCCTGAACCGTGGATTGAAAGCAATATACATTCCTTAGTGTGGAGTGACCTGAGGAGGGGAGGCTGTGCCTGGCAGGGCACTGCTGGTAAATCCTATTCTGACAAGGTGTCAGACTGGGATATGAAACAGACTCTTAAGGCACATCAAGTCTGGGTCCCAGCGGGGTGTAGCACCTTTTGTTTAATGGAGGAGTCAGAACTTATATGTAAATCAAGCTCAGGGTGAGCGCCATCTGTTTGGGGAGGTGATCGGAGTCAGGTCCCTGCTGGTACCAGATTGTTATCTGTTGATGAAGGAAGAACAGTTTAATTCTTCCACTGACCCCCACATTCCTGCGGGGGTCTGGATCTCCTGTGCCAGCAGAAGAGTGTGAAACTGGCTGTTGGAGGGCTGACTCCCTCATGAAGAGGAGAGGGGGGAGGACGATCACAACAACCAGCTGATCTCTGACTGAACTTAATCTCCTCTGACTGTTTTCCAGATGATGATGATGGTGTCATCCTGGTGAGTCCCGTCCATCCTGTGACTGAGGGAGCTTCTGTCATTCTGAGCTGCAGACTAAGAGAACAAAACACACTTTCCAACGTTTCTTTCTATCACAATGACAAACTTCTCCAACATGATGTCAGAGAGAGCTGAACATCTCTGCAGTGTCACAGTCAGACGAAGGTTTCTACAAGTGTCAACGTTCAGGAAAGATGTCAGAACAGAGCTGGATGTCAGTTAGAGGTCAGATTTAATGACTCGATGTGAAAATCTTATATTATTCTGTATTCTGACATGTTTACATTATTAATGTGTTGAATCATCTGCATTTGTGAATGTCTTTATTAACTCATTAACTGCATTTTTACTCAAGCATTTGTGTCTATTTAATTTTGAATAATGTAGTAAAATGTATTAAAGGCGCTGTACCTGATTTTGCACATTTGCGAACCGTGAGCGAGGTGAACAGTGTAGTTTGAACTGTAAAGCCACGCCCCTAACTGTTTCTCCCAGTGAGAAACGTTCCTACTCTGTTTTTCTCTCCTCCACTAACATGCACGAAATAACGTGCACGTTTCATACTCGTGCACAAAGAAACTCTCCAGAAAAAAACTTGCATCTTCCAGTGAAATTACTGTTTTGGTTGCAGTAAATGGCTGCGGATCACACTGACATTTTCTACCATAACCGGAAGCTTACTAACTACAGTTATGTAAACAGATGCACAGTTATGACGAGTTATGATGTTATAGGCGACGTTAACAACATGACAGCCTGATAAAGTTTCTAACTGGCCACTTTGAGAGGCACTGATGTAAAGCTTTAACGTGTTAGGATGAAAATATCAATATTATATACGGCAGACCAGCAGAGGAAGCGCCAGCCCCCCGAGGACGTAAATGCTACTGAGAAGAAAGTTAGTTGAAAATAAAAAATACCTGTCGATACTGTGACGCTGCTTCCCGTTGCTCTGACTAGGTTGTACCCTTTCTCTCTACAGTTCTGCGTGTGTTTGTAGCGCACCTGAGGATATTTAAACCACCTGCAGGTCCTCCTCCTGTAGGGGATTGTTAGTTTTGTTTTCCGACAGAGACCTTGGAATATTTGTTTAGGGATTTCTATACAGATGCCCAGTGAACTGCGGAAGTGGATTCATGTTCTCTCCTCCTCTCTCTCTCTTCCTCTTCCTTACTCCTTCTCTCTGTTCCACTTTCTATCATTACCTCTGTTAACTTTTATTTCTCCCTTGTCAAGCCCAGCAGTATGATATGGATTGCTGTTATAGACAAATGTTTAATTAAAGAAATAAAATGAATAAACAGGATATCAAGGGGAGCCTTGTGTTCATAAAGCTCCGCTTGGTAAAGCAAAACTGTTCATCTCAATAAAGCAATTGGATTTCCATTCTGCTTGCTATGATGCTGGACAGGACAAGTAAAAAGAAGAAAAATAAATAAAAATAAAATGACACTTCAGTTCCTGCAATATTGGGAGCCAGGGAGGGATAATGTACAGAGCCACAACTCAGTCAAATTAAGTCCAAATGGGCTGAAATTAAGGGACATGGGTCCCTGGGCCAAACTGGACCAAACTTGCACATTTTAGGCCTCTAACTTTCACTACAAAATCTGGGCTCCTGATGGTGTCCAGATTCGGCCCTACAAGTTTGGTGAGGATCGGAAAAGGTCAAAATTTTTGGACTAATTTTTTTACTAAGCACGTGGGAGGTAAAATTTAACTGTGGTCTGATAGAGTCTCTTGGACATAAATTGAGATGATTTTGGCATTCTTAGCCCCTCCCTACAGCTCCTAAAACTCAAAAAGAGTACCCATTTACCTATGGTTGTGATGAAAATTTGCTAGTGTTGGCATTTTGTGACAATGGCAGACCCTCTCATTATTCGGTGATGGGGAACGTGTCTTTGCGGGCGTCATTTTGCACAGGAACCCTTTTGGGCCACACTTGCACTGTGACCTGACAGAGCATCTCTTGGGCATGAATTGACCCAATTTTGGTGTTCCTAGCCCCTTCCTAGAGCGACTTATGGGCCTTGAAAGTCCCCCAAAGCGACCTCTTGACCCTGCCGTACAGTGGCAGGTAAATTGAATTGTACGAGTGCCTTTTTGGCTGACATTTTGCCAGAAAACAAGTGGGAGGCAAAATTTTACCGTGGCCTGATAGAGCGTCTTTTGGACACCAAGTGACCCGATTTTGGTGCTCCTAGCCCCTCCCAAGAGCAACCTATGACCCCCAAAGGAAATTATTTAAAATTAATGGAAATGAATGGCAAGTGGGCAAACTGTCCATTTGCCAGTTATTTTCATGACTTTCCTTACCTGCCTCCTGCGCCAATTCTAGATCAGCTAGAGGCCCGCCGGAACTCGCATGCGTCTCTGGGGCTGAAGAACAAGCCCCCGAAATCCCGTGGCCCAAAGGGCCCTAGAAAAATTTTGGACCGTTTTAAAAAAAACTGTCCAGGAAAGGGTTTCGGAGACGTCGACCCCGAGAGCCTCTTGAAAAATTTTGGCCAGATCAAGCACATTTTTCTCTAGGTGGCCTGTGGCCACGCCCTTTTAATATGTCATTCAGGGGGCCCCACCCACCCTGCCCTGCGAAGATTGCTGGTCCCTAGGGTTTATGGGGGCCCCGTGGGAGGCAGTCCATTTGCCAATAAAAATGAATGGGGTTTTTTAGTAAGAGTAAATTCCGTGTTAATTGCCTGGAAGTGGACAGGGCCATATTTTGCTCAAAAATTGGCCAAAAGTGATCAAATTTAGGCTGTTGCTCTACGGCCACGCCCACTTGAAGCACCTAGAGTTTCACAGCTTTAGTCCCTTTCTAGAGCGACTTTGGCCTTTGAGAGTCCTAGAGACATGGGACTGACGTCTCCTGATTCGGGGCATTGCGCTGAATGTGAAAGTGCTCTTTTTGTGTCAAAAGTCCCTCTCTGAGTCCTTTTATGGCCCTGGACACACAAAGCAAGGGTTAGGGTTACGAAGGAGGGGAAATGGACAAAAATGACAATGGCCGCCAATTTCAATTGGGCAAGGGAGGCCTTTTGGACGGGCCATGGCTGCTAACTGCTATGTGCTAGCGGGCTCACAATTTAACCTGTAGGCCCTTGCACACCCCTCTTCCACCCTGCCGATGTTCAAGCCGATCCGACAACGGTGAATTTTTCGCTCGGGGTGGGGTTGGGCTTAGTCATGGTAGTTAGGAGCAAAATCTCAAAATGTCAGCGTTCTCGGATCCTGACCAGATTTGCAGAGCGCGCTCCCCTGACCCTCAGGACCCGCAGGTTTAATTTTCAGAACCCTGAGACCTTGTCTGACCCCAGAGATGACTGGTAAGCAAAGTGAGCCAATGGTGTACACTGGCTGGACTTTATCCACGGGGGGGTTTTGTCATACGCTTACCTTTTGCCCATGGGCACTAGGAGGCACATGCACAAGCCTGGGATGCGCATGCACGGAGCAATGGCCAGTTGTTTTTTTCACCCGTCCAATTGCTGGCAAATAACATTGATATTTTTTAATTCCCTTAGCTTTCGCCTGTGTGCTTCAGGGAGCTCGTGCACGTGCCACGCTCGTGCACATGCTCAGCCCCCTACGTGCACGTTTGGGACTCGGCGTACTCGAGCAGAGTCGGTTGGGGTCAGGGGGCATGCCCCTCTTTGCACACGCCCCCCAGAACACTTTCCTGGCCTCCAAAGGCCTTCCCTGGAAAAAGTTGTCCAAATCAGATCAAACCCCCACAGGGGCTAAGTACAGGGCCCCCCCCCCCTCCGATCGGGGGTCCCATCCGTGTTCGAAGTCCAAGGAGGCTTCCGGAGGGCGTTTGGACCCCTTGCCTGCTTTGGGCTCGAAAAATAGGCCCCCCTAGCTGTTTTCGGCACTTTCAGGGCCTCCAGGGCCATTAAAAATGGTTCCCGGGCGGAGGGGACCCACTCGGCGGCAAGACATAGTAAGCCACCCCACCAATGTCCCCAAATGGACAGTTTGGACACTTTCCAGCAAATGTACGGTATCCGGTGGGCAATCATCACCGAGGAATGGAAATTCATACAAGGGCCCAGAAGTGGACAAAGGGAGGCCTCGTGCCACAGGTGGAGCACGCCTGCCAACTAGTGGTCATACCCCGTAAGCGCAGGGAGGGACAGTGTCAGGCGAAAGGGACGGCCAGTGGACGAAATGTACGGAGACAATTGGCAACAGTGCCAACTAGCGTTTGAGGACGGGAACCACACGGTCTTATCTTCCGTATGGATGTGGACAGGGACATATCATCGGTCTTTTCTCTGTCTCCTACAGACGGTCAAGCTAACGTCTCGTCCTCAGCAGTTTAGATGTGGACAGGGACATACCGTCTCTCTTTTCTCTGTCACCTACAGACGGGTCCAGCTAACGTCTCGTCCTCGGCAGTGTGGATGTGGACAGGGATATATCGTCTTTTGTTTCTGTCTTCTACACACGTTCCAGCTGAGATCTCGTCCCCAGCAGTGTAGATGTGGACAGGGACATATCGTCGGTCTTTTCTCAGTCTCCTACAGACGGTCCAGCTGACGTCTTGTTCGCTGCAGTGTGGAAGTGGACAGGGACATATCATTTCTTTTCTTTGTCTCCTACAGAGGGTCCAGCTGACGTCTCGTCCTCAGCAGTGTGGATGTGGACAGGGACATGTAATCTCTTTTCTCTCTCTGCTATAGATGGTCCAGCTGATGTCTCCTCCTCAGCAGGTGTGGATGTGGACAGGGACATATCGTCTCTTTCTCTGTCTCCTATAGATGGTCCAGTTGACGTCTCGTCCCCAGCAGAGTAGACATGGACAGGGGACATTTCGTCTCTTTCCCAGTCTCCTAAGGATGGTCCAGCTGAAGTCTCGTCCTCAACAGTGTAGACATGGACAGGGACATATCATCGGTCTTTTCTCTGTCTCCTACAGACAGTCCAGCTGATGTCTCGTCCTCAACAGTGTAGACATGGACAGGGACATATCGTCTCTTTTCCCAGTCTCCTAAGGACGGTCCAGCTGATGTCTCGTCCTCAACAGTGTAGACATGGACAGGGACATATCATCGGTCTTTTATCTGTCTCCTACAGACAGTCCAGCTGATGTCTTGTCCTCAACAGTGTAGACATGGACAGGGACAAATCGTCTCTTTTCCCAGTCTCCTAAGGACGGTCCAGCTAAAGTCTCGTCCTCAACAGTGTAGACATGGACAGGGACATATCATCGGTCTTTTCTCTGTCTCCTACAGACAGTCCAGCTGATGTCTCGTCCTCAACAGTGTAGACATGGACAGGGACATATCGTCTCTTTTCCCCAGTCTCCTAAGGACGGTCCAGCTGATGTCTCGTCCTCAACAGTGTAGACATGGACAGGGACATATTGTCTCTTTTCCCAGTCTCCTAAGGACGGTCCAGCTGAAGTCTCGTCCTCAACAGTGTAGACATGGACAGGGACATATCATCTGTCTTTTCTCTGTCTCCCACAGACGGTCCAGCTGACGTCCCGTCCCCAGCAGTGTCCAGTCACCGTCTCCACCCAGATGTCCGGCATCGGCTGCTACGTCTCCTGCGTAAACGACCGGCTGGTCCAGACGGGGACGTACGTGACTGCTGACGAGCTCCAGGATCGGAGACTGAAGGCTGTGAGTGAACCCACGTTTACGAACCCACAGAAACACGTACGTGGTGTTTCCCCGTAACCATGACGACATCTGTGGAGGTGATGCGGTCGGTCTTCGTGTCCGTACCTGCTCAGGTGATCCGCCTGCAGTCCTTCGCTCGGCGCTGGCTGGCCCAGCAGGAGGTGGAGCAGCTGAAGAGGGAGCGGCAGAGGAGGCTGGCCTGGATGGAGCTGCAGGGGACCAGGAGGCAGGAGGAGAAGGAGGAGGAGCTGAGGAGCCGCCAGAGGAGGTGGAGGGAGCCACGGAGGGAGGAGGACCTGGAGCTGATGTACACCGCCCTGGAGAGTAGGCTGGGGGGCTTCAGTCTAATGTCTGGAATGTGTGTTTCAGGGTGGAGGGGGGCTGCAGTCTAATGTCTGGAATGTGTGTTTCAGGGTGGAGGGGGGCAACAGTCTAATGTCTGGAATGTGTGTTTTAGGGTGGAGGGGGCAACAGTCTAATGTCTAGAATGTGTGTTTCAGGGGTGGAGGGGGGCAACAGCCTAATGTCTGGAATGTGTGTTTATGGGTGGTGGTGGTGGGGGGGCTACAGTATAATCTCTGGAATGTGTGTTTCAGGGTGGAGGGGGGGCAACAGTCTAATGTCTGGAATGTGTGTTTCAGGGTGGGGGGGGACAGTCTAATGTCTGGAATGTGTGTTTATGGGTGGTGGTGGGGGGGGGGGGCTACAGTCTAATCTCTCTGGGAATGTGTGTTTCAGGGGTGGAGGGGGGGGCTACAGTCTAATATCTGGAATGTGTGTTTCAGGGTGGAGGGGGGCTGCAGTCTAATGTCTGGAATGTGTGTTTCAGGGTGGGAGGGGGGCAACAGTCTAATGTCTGGAATGTGTGTTTCAGGGTGGAGGGGGGGCAACAGTCTAATGTCTGGAATGTGTGTTTCAGGGTGGGGGGGGGGGACAGTCTAATGTCTGGAATGTGTGTTTATGGGTGGTGGGGGGGGGGGGGCTACAGTCTAATCTCTCTGGAATGTGTGTTTCAGGGTGGAGGGGGGCTACAGTCTAATATCTGGAATGTGTGTTTCAGGGTGGGGGGGGAACAGTCTAATCTCTGAAATGTGTGTTTCAGGGTGGTGGGGGGGGGCTACAGTCTAATATCTGGAATGTGTGTTTCAGGGGTGGGGGCTACAGTCTAATCTCTGGAATGTGTGTTTCAGGGTGGAGGGGGGCTACAGTCTAATGTCTGGAATGTGTGTTTCAGGGTGGAGGGGGGCTACAGTCTAATATCTGGAATGTGTGTTTAAGGGTGAGGGGGGGGGGGGGCTACAGTCTAATCTCTGGAATGTGTGTTTTAGGGTGGAGGAGGGGCTACAGTCTAATGTCTGGAATGTGTGTTTAAGGGGGGGGCTACAGTCTAATCTCTGGAATGTGTGTTTCAGGGTGGTGGGGGCTACAGTCTAATATCTGGAATGTGTGTTTCAGGGTGGAGGGGGGCTACAGTCTAATGTCTGGAGCATGTGTAGTGTTTCAGGGGGGGGGGGGACTACAGTCTAATGTCTGGAATGTGTGTTTAAAGGTGTTTTTGTGTGTGTGTGTGTGTGGGGGTGGGGGGGGGGGGGGGGCGGCCAGTCCCCACCCCAATGTCCCTGCCCCACACAGGGGGCTACAGTCTAATGTCTGGAGCATGTGTTTGTGTTTCAGGGTGGAGGCGGGGGCTACAGTCTAATGTCTGGAATGCGTGTTTCAGGGTGGAGGGGGGCTACAGTCTAATGTCTGGAATGCGTGTCTCAGGGTGGGAGGGGGGCTACAGTCTAATGTCTGGAGCATGTGTTTGTGTTTCAGGGTGGAGGCGGGGGCTACAGTCTAATGTCTGGAATGCGTGTTTCAGGGTGGAGGGGGGGGCAGGAGCAGCAGATCAACTCTTCCCTGCGTGGAGCTGAGAGGAGGAACGCTCTCACCACGCTGGTCAAACAGGAGATGGAGTTCATCGCCGCAATCGGCTGCCATCGCATCGCCATGGAGACAAACAACTACGACAGAGTCATTCAGAAGTTTCTAAACAAGGTCACTGGTCACTTCTTCAGCTGCCACCATCGTAGTTTAATGAAGTATATTTTAGTTCGTCTGTTATATTCACTGATATTCTGATCAGATGTTAAGCTGAAGATCTGTAACATAACGTCAGAATGATGAATGGAGAGAAACGTCATCGACCCACGGAGGTCTGGATTCACAATCATGCTCAGATCACAAGCTGAACCAAGGAAACTAACCCTATCCTCACCACGACTCAGAGGCCCAGTTCCATTTCTCTTTTTACCCCTCGCCCCTACATTTGAAGCGCCTCAGAAAAATCATTGTCTAAAGGGTAGATGGCACCGCCACCACCCCCTAACCCTCGGTCCCAATGGGAGTTGGGACACCTGACAAATATAATGATGGGGTTCAGTCTGGAACAGGCAAAAGACAAATCCTGGTCAAAAATGACTCCAAGATTCTTCACTGTGGTGCTGGAAGCCAAATTAATGCATCCAGATCAACTATAAAGCTAGATAATTTAGTTCTGAGTTTTTCAGGTCCAAAGACTAGAACCTCGGTCTGGTCTGAATTTAGAAGCAGAAAGTTCAGAATCATCCAGGTCTTTATGTCACTAAGACATCTTTGTAATCTAACAAACTGATAGCAATGAAAGTTTTAGCTGTGTCCTCTGATGATATTACCCAAAGGAAGCATGTATAATGTGAAGGTCCGAGCACAGTGCCCTGGGGAACTCCATGAGTTACTCTGGTGTGTGATGAAGACTCGTTGTTAACACTAACAAACTGAAATCTATCAGATAAATATGACTTGAACCAGTCTAATGGTGCATTCAGACCGACCGCGGCAGGGGGCCAGTTTTACATGCAAAGTCTATGTAAACGCACGTTGATGAGCGTCGAACCTTCTTGCGGTGCGTTTAGGACGTTGGGCGTGGCGCGTTTTGAGCATTTTAGCATTCACCGCGCCTAATGCAAGTCATGCGTGGCAGGCGCGACAACGCCAGCGTTAGAAAATCTGAAGTTTTGCTGCTTTGACGCGGGGCATCAACCAATCAGAGAGACGCAGCACGTCTCAGTCCCGTGACGCAGACACACATCTTCTGACAGGACGGGAAATACCGAGGAGACCCGGGGAAATCTGAAATCTGTACAGGACAGAAATGATCCAGACATAATTCAGCATCTACAGAGGCCTCTAAACCTGCCGGGGGTAAGAAGTCGTTAGTAGCTGGGAGGATGTCATGGATTTTCTCTCTAATAGAAACAATTTTGTTTGTAAAGAAACTCATGAATTCGTCACAGCTGAGAGTCGGGGGAATGCATGGCTCAACAGCACTACGGCTCTTCGTCAGCCTGGCTACAGTGCTGAAAAGGAACCTGGGATTATTCCTATTTTCCTCTATCAATGATGAATAGTAAGCTGTTCTAGTCTTACGTAAGAATTTTTTATAAACAGTTAGACTCTCTTTCCAGATTAAGCGAGACTCCTCTAAGCCAGATGCGCCATTTCCTCTCATAACGTCTAGATGTCTGTTTTAAAGCTCGTAGCTGGGAATTAAACCAAGGAGCTTCCTTCTTCTGACAGATCTTCTTTTTTAACGGAGCCACATTATCTAGTACTGTGCGGGTTGAAACTGCTATTTTATCAGCAAGCTGATCAATCTGAACTGGAGTAAAGCTTGAATAGATGCTTTCTGTGACGTTAACATCTGGCATTGTAGGAAATAGTGATGAAATAAATTCTTTAAACTTGGTAACGGCACTATCTGATAAACATCTACTGTGATGGAATTTATTCTCAGCCATCGTGTAGTCAAGTAAAGTAAACTCAAAAGTTATTAAGAAGTGATCAGACAGAACAGGATTATGGGGAAAAACTTGCAGTTCCTCACTGTCAGTACCATACGTCAGGACCAGATCCAGAGTGAGAATGAGTGGTTTAATATATATATGCTTTAATATATATATATATTAAAGCATATATTTAAAAAAAAAAACCAAAAAACAACTCAAGTACATTGATTTACCTGAGTGTTACCTTATGGTAACACTACTTTTTTTTTCTGTTCTTGACAACATATGGGAGGTATCTGGGGCCAGCTGGTCTTTGCTAAGCCTGGTCTTAACTGATAAACTGGTCTTAGTTAAGACCAGTCTTTGGAATAGAGTTTAGGTCAGTTGCTCTATCAGAACTTACGCCTGGTCTTTCCTATGCCCGGTGTTAGCGATGTGCATCCATGTGAGAATTTGGTTGAGATAAGAGCAAATGTTGCTAGGATGCTATAAACGATTCAGAGATAAATAAAGGTGAAGTTTACCTGTTAAAGGTCCCATCAACAGTGTGGTGTGTCTGTTCCAGTCTGCTGCACCTCATCAGTGGCGAGCGGCCGACGGTCGTCCGATTGAGATGGACACCCAGTTCACCATCCGAGCCAGAGAGCTGGGAGATCTTTACAACAACATCAGCCGGTTCACCATCGACAAGGAGCAGAGAATCCGTTTCCTCATGGAGCTTAAACACACCGTCATGGTGCCACATCTATACATGCAACTCTGGTTTTACATGACGGCTGCATAGAGGACATCTCTGTTTTTGCTGACATGATCATGTGTTCTTATTGGACAGGAGTCTGAGTGCCAGCTGACTTGGGATATCGTGGATTTGATTGACAGGGAGGTGGACCTGATGACCCGAGGGCTAAAGGCCCGCAGTCTGGAGGGGCTGAGGCAGAGGATTTGTCTTCTGTTCCTCCAGTACATCAAAACACCAGCATTCAACCCCAGCGTGGCAAAGCTGCTGAAGGTGAGCCAGTTCAGGCTGATCTTGTCCGTCCCGGATGCTTCTTATCCAGAACAGACTCATCAACCCGCTGCCCTGTCCAGAAAATAGAAGTCCCCTCACCCTAAGCCTGGATTAGTTGAGTTTACTACAAATTTGTGGGGAAACCCGATTGCCTTAAAGGATAAATTTCTTTTATTTCAACCTGGACCATATTTCTAGGAGTTTATACGTGCATTTACTCACCGGTAAAGTTTCTGCATCACTTTGAGTCCTTCGGAAGATGTTACGCTGAGTCGCCCTGCGGTGTAGGTCCGGTAAAATGGGAGAGATGGGGCAGTCACTATGTAGGACAATAGGCGCTTTCGGACTGTAGGAACCTTCTGGAGTTCCTAGAACCTTTTCAGGAACCAGGCCGTTTTTACGCATTCGGACACATAGGAACCTCAGACCTCAGTTCCTAGAACCTTTTTAGCTCCTACTCCGAGGCAGGGTCTTTTCAGGGTTCTACAGGAACTGAAATACGTAGGTGTTTGGTGATTGGTAGAACTGGTGAGCCCCACCTCTTGTGTGAGCTCCGCTTCTTCCAGCCGCCATATTTAACAAGTCCCACAGCTGTTTACCTGTTTACCAAGATCGTAATATTGACAAGAACTATTACAATAGGAGTGTACCAACTCATTATTAAATCAGTCACAATGGTGCACGTCCCAAATCGATAACTATTTTGACATGTCCAAAAGCAATTATTTTCACACTAATTTAATGACCAGACACAGCTGTAAAATATAGCAGTAGAATCTGCGGCTGCCGCCCGTTCCAGGCGCACTTCAACAAAAGGTAAACAAGGGAAAGCTGGTAAGTTAGCTTTTATAATAGCTTAAATGAGGAGCGGTGATTAGCTCAGTTGGTTGAGCAGCCGCCCCATGAACAGAGGCTACGGCTCCTCAGCGCAGTCGGCCCCGGTTCGATTCCCGGTCCAGGTCCCTTTGCTGCATGTCACTCCCCACTCTCTCTGCCCCTTTCCTGTCGCTCTATACTGTCATATAAAGGCCACTAGTGCCCAAAAAATCCTTAAAAAAAAAAAATAAATAGCTTGAATGAAAGAGATGGAAGAGCCAAATACAGTTGCAAATTGTGTCAGTACAATCTGCACCACTTTAGTGAACGAACCCCAGTCCGTCCACTAAAGTGTCCGGGCGTACTTCAACGAAAAGGTAAACAAGTTGTTTGTAGAGCGGCTTTCCAAGGGGGGGTTCCGTTACATATGAAAGTGATGAGGGAAAGCTGGTAAGTTAGCTTTTATAATAGCTTTGAATAAAAGAGATGAAAACCTCAGTTTTGTATCAGATCTGCTGGGGCATAAATGTCACTGTCGTAACGATTGCGTCACACATGGTCCCTAACGAGGTCCTCCCTCATGTGCGAACGCACACTGAAGGCGAAGGGTAGTTCTTATAAATAAACTCGGGAGGTGTAGTTATAGGAACTGTGTTCTTAGAACCTCTCTATCTGAATGCACCTAATATCTGAAGTAAAACTCCTTGATTTCATCAATGCATTAAGAAGAATGAAGGAACGAATGAGCACTATTGTCCTGTGAATCCAGAGTTTCTCTAATTGTGTTTTTGTTGTTGTCTGGCTAGCAGCTGCTCTTCTCAGTTGTACTACGGAAGCGCGCATCGTGAACGCCTGGCCCCGAAAATGTGTAGAACACCCTGATAACTAACGGAAAGCTAAATCTGGACTACACGTATAAACACCTAGAAATAAGGTCCAAGTTGAAAAAAAAAGAAAGTTATCCTTAAAACTTTTCTAGTTTTCACACATGCTTAAACTAGACAAGTTCAGTTGTACCAACTTAGGCGACATCTAGTGATCACTAAACATTAGTTCACTTAACTCATTTTCATTACACTCCACGATGTTTGAACTAAATGTCTTTAGTCAAATTTATTCAAATATTTTTAACTCACATAAAAAGTCACGCTGGATGAGTCTGGATTCAGTTACTATAACATTAAAATGCATCAAGTCAACATGACACAGTATCATGACGCGTAATTACTCAGAGTCTGAATTAGATACAGATTCAGAGATGGATCAGCAGCCTTTATGGTCTGTGTGAAATGTTAACCATCATTGACATACGTGCTATTGTGTTCTAGTGATGAGCTTATCTCCTTGTTCTGTCCTTCATACTCATGGTGCAACTTTAACATCCAAACTAAACAGAATTTTTTGCAACTTTGACTAAATGTGAACATAACAAAGGCAGTAAACACATTAAACACATAAGTCAAATTTATTGGACAGTCATAAAAGGTTAAATTCTTGCTGAATTTGCATGTCCCATGAGCCTTTGTGGTCCAGATATGTTGAGCTTTGAAAATAGCCCCACCCCCACCCCAACAGAAACTTAACATGCTTAGTTATCTTTACCTGTCATTATTAGTGCACAATGTTGAAAAATAGTAGAAACAACTTATTTGAGTCAGTTATGAGATGCTGTTTCTACAAAACATGAAAGATGATGAAACTCAACGAGAAAGTTTATATTCAAACAAAATCAGGGTTAAGAGTGTACTTTGATTTAACCAAGCAAATAGGTAAAAGCTGATAATTCCTGCATGGATGATGATGTATCAGCTGGCAACGAGTTATTCAGCCCTCGCTGATGCAGTCATCTTCTGAACAACTATGCTGGAGGACACATCCTGTGGTTGTGGAAAAGATGAAAGATAGTCCCATGACTCAGCAATAAGTTCCAAATGTGTCTGCTATCTGCGGGAAAAACATCCAAGGAAATGCAGAAATGCCAAAGCTTGATTTACAAATGTCCAACGCAGTGATCAAAACCTGGAAGAAAAATGAAGAATCATCATTCTCCAGGAAGACGTGGACAGAAAATGTCTCACATGATTGTGATCATGATTGCTTCAACGTTTTGTGAAATCAGATGATAAAGAAACAACAGTAGAACTCAGGGTTATGTTAAATAATAAAAGCAAGGACATTTTCACATGAGCAATGTGACAGGAACCCGAGATTGGGACTGGACGACTGTACAGCTGTTTGAAAACTACCGTACCATCCTCTGCAGCTCATCAGAGGTCGGGTCGCAGAGACAGCAGCCCAAGCAGGAAGCCCAGACTTCCCTCTCCCTGGCCACATCTACCAGCTCATCCGGGGATCCCGAGGTGTTCCCAGGCCAGATGGGATGATGGGACGTGCCTGGAACACCCCTCACTAGGGAGGCGTCCAGGAGGAATCCTGACCAGATGCCCGAGCCTCCTCATCTGGCTCCTCTCTATACGGAGGAGCAGCAGCTCTACTTTGAGTCCCTCCCGGATGACCGAGCTCCTCACCCTAACCCTATAACTCATTTCGGCCGCTTGTACCCGCGATCTCGTTCTTTCGGTCATGACCCACAGCTCATGGCCATAGGTGAGGGTAGGAACGTAGATGGACCGGTAAATCGAGAGCTTCGCCTTCTGGCTCAGCTCCTTCTTCACCACGACGGACCGATGCAGAGTCCGCATCACTGCAGAGGCCGCATCGATCCGTCTGTCCATCTCCCGCTCCATTTTTCCCTCACTCCTGAATAAGACCACAGATACTTAAACTCCTCCACCTGGGGCAGGACCTCACTCCCGACCCGGAGAGGACACTCCCCCCTTTTCCAGGCGAGGACCATGGTCTCGGATTTGGAGGTGCTGATTCTCATCCCGATCGCGTCACACTCGGCTGCAAATCGCCCCAGCGAGAGCTGGAGATCACGGCCCGATGACGCCAACAGAACCACGTCATCTGCAAACAGCAGAGACCCGATCCTGAGGCCACCAAACCGGATCCCCTCAACACCACGGCTGGACTAGAAATCCGGTCCATAAAGGTTCTGAACAGGATCGGCGATAAAGGGCAGCCTTGGCGGAGTCCAACTCTCACCGGAATGGATCCAACCTACAGCCGGAAATGCGGACCAGGCTCTGGTACCGGTCGTACAGGGACCGGACAGCTCGAACAAGGGGGTCCGGCACCCCCGTACCCCCGGAGCACCCCCCCACAGGAATCCCCGGGGGACACGATCGAACGCCTTCTCCAAGTCCACAAAGCACATGTAGACTGATTGGGCGAACTCCCATGCCCCCTCCAGGATCCTGAAGAGGGTGTAGAGCTGGTCCACTGTTCCATGACCAGGACGAAAACCACACTGCTCCTCCTCAATCCGAGGTTCGACTATCCGACGGACCCTCCTCTCCAGTACCCCTGAATAGACTTTACCAGGGAGGCTGAGAAGTGTGATCCCCCTGGAAGTTGGAACACACCCTCCGATCCCCCTTTTTGAAGAGGGGACCACCACCCCAGTCTGCCAGTCCAGAGGTACTGCCCCCTGATGTCCACGTGATGCTGCAGAGGCGTGTCAGCCAATGGCAGCCCCCAGCATCCAGAGCCTTAAGAAACTCCGGGTGGATCTCATCCACCCCCCGGGGCCTGGCCACAGAGGAGCTTCCTGACTACCTCGGCGAACTCAGCCCCCGGTGTCAGAAGAGCCCACCCCTGAGTCCCCAAACTCTGTTTCCCCCTCAGAAGACTTGGTGGTGGGGTTGAGGAGGTCTTGGAAGCATTCCTTCCACCGACCCACAATGTCCCGAGTTGGGGTCAGCAGCCACTCATCCCCACTGTACACAGTGTTGACGGTGTACTGCTTCCCCCTCCTGAACCACCGGATGGTGGACCAGAATCTGAACTCCTCCCATGTCCGAGTTGTTGCCTCAGCGACCGCCAGAGCCGCGCTCTGCTTGGCCTGCCGATACCCATCAGCCGCCTCAGGAGTCCCACAGGCCAGGAAGGCCCGGTAGGACTCCTTCTTAAGCTTGACGGCAATTTCCGTCACTGCTGGTGTCCACCAGCGAGTTCGGGGGTTACCGCCATGACAGGCACGGCAACCTTATGGCCACAGCTCCGACTAGCAGCCTCAGCCCATTCTGACTCAATTTCCCCGCCTCCCCTGGAAACATGGATTGAAGCTCTCCCGGAGGTGGGAGTTAAAGCTCTCTTTGACAGGGGACTCAGCCAGACATTCCCAGCAGACCCTCAGCACACATTTGGATGGGGGATTGGACCAGGTCAAGCAAAGATTCGATCCAATCTGTTGGTTTCCTTAGCTAGGCTATTATGAAGCTGACTTGAATTTTTCTGTCTGTTAAGTGCCCTGAGGTGACATTGTCATGAATTGACGCTATACAAATAAAGTTGAATTGAATTTAATTGAATTGACCGGCATCCTCCCCCACCATCTGAGCCCACTTACCACCAGGTGGTGATCAGTGTACAGCTCCGCCCCTCTCTTCACCCGAGTGTCCAGGATAGGGGCCGCAAGTCTGATGACACGACTACAAAGTCAATAATCGAGGCCCGTATCTCCCAATCACGCCCCACCAGGTCTCACTGTCATTGCCCACATGAGCATTGAAGTCCCCCAGCAGAACGATGAAGTCCCCGGAAGGAGCGCTTTACCAACACGCTGACCAAGGACTCCAGAAAGAGGGGGTACTCTGAACTGCTGTTCGGTGCATCGGCACAAACAACAGTCAGGACCTGTCACCTGGAGGAGGAGGGAGACAACACTAAGGACCCGTCCCCCCTCCCACAGGCGGAGGGAGACAACAGTCAAGACCCATCCCCCCACCAGGAGGCGGAGGGAGATTACCCTCACCGGGAGCAACTCCAGACTGGAACAAGGTTCTGGAGTGGAACCAGGTCCATAGTAGAGACCAGGTCCAGACTGGAACCAGGGGTCCAGTCTCTCTTCAAGGATGGTATTTCCAGAGCCCGAGCCAGTGCGTCAAGGTGAGTCCAACTATATTTAGTTGTAACCTCACGCACTAGCTCTAGCTTCTACAGCCGGGGATCAGCCCACCAGGGTCTCCCCCACCCTCAGCTGCCCAACTGACACTGCACCTGACCCCTATGGCCCCTCTCGTGAGGGTGTTTGGGCTACACTTTGTCTGGTCCCTCCCCCGTAACCTGTTTGCCATGGGTGACCCTGCCAGGGGCATAATCTAGCCCCTAGGATCCTCAAAACACGCAAACCCTTCCACCACGTTAAGGTGGTAGCCCAAGGAGGGGGATGAAAATAAAACCGGACTCTGGTCTGATGAGTCCAGATCAGATTTACTCTGTTCCAGAGTGATGCAGCCTCAAACCTGGTTCCAACTCCACAAGCCTGTGGGGGAATTCTATGATCTGGGGATCCTGCAGTTGCTCAGGTCCAGGTCCAGGTTCATACCTGCATTTACTGAATGAGCAGGTTATTCCTGATGGCATAGTTCCCAGATGCTGACAGGATTCATGGGGCTCAGACTGGGAGAGACTGGTTCCGGGAGCATGTACTGGGCACCACGCAGTCCAGACCTGAGCCTATGGAGGGTCTTTGAATGTGCTGGAGGTCCAGCTCCCCATCATCACTACTGCGTCTCTGGAAGAAATAAATGTTGTGACGTTGCATAAGCTTATTGAGAAGATGCCACACAGAATGCTCGCTGTTATCAAAGCTGCAGACAGTCTAGGGAAACATGACTGTCTGCAGCTTATATTTGGCACTTTTCAGGTCGAGTCCACATGTATACATAAAACAGGCCAGAATATTTGCATAAACCGCTCAGATGTAGTGTGCAGTTGTGCTTAAGATTATTGACAGCCTCCAATTAAAGAAGGAAAAAAATAATCTGTCAGTGAAATAAGTTGAATTTGAAAAAAGTAATAATAAATAAAAATTCTCCGGAAATTATGACATTATTCTGAACTGTGATTCAACAGAAATATTAAAAACAAAGACACAAGGAGATTTTAGATGGCCTCAGTCAGGTATTAAATACCTGGGTATTACATTTTCCCATTCATTATCTGATCTAGTTCAGATTAATTTTGAACCTTTACTGGATAAATTTAAATCCGATATAATTCGGTGATCCCCTCTATTTCTTTCTCTCTGGGGGAAAGTTAATATAATTAAAATGAATTGTACTCCAAAAATCAATTACTTATTGCAAGCTCTCCCACTGAAGATCCCTTCAAAGTATTTTCATCAATTTGACAGGTTGTGTAATCAATTCATATGGAACAATAAATGCCCCAGGATAGCACTTAAAAAGTTGCAGGGACCAGTAGAATCAGGCGGATTGGGGGTCCAAACTTGATGCTTACCATTTTGCTTTCAGTCTCAGGCATATGATCCACTGGGCTCTACCTCCTGGACGAGCTCCCCCATGGTTTAGTCTAGAGAGCTTCTTGTGCACGCCTCTCCCTCTTATGCACATTATTACCATCAAGCTGTTGCCAGAGGCACAAACCCACCTCATTCTCTCATTCTTGCAGGAGGTCCGGAAGAAGGTGGCTTTGCTGTTAAACTTCAGCTCTCACCTCCACGCTGAGGCATCCTTGTGGCTTAACCCCAAACTTTGCATTGATGTCTTCATTTTTCTGGAAACTGTGGGTCCAGAGAGGCATTCTTGTCCTTGGGGATCTGTATGAGGGAGGGGTTCTCAAGTCTCTTCATGACCTAAAAGCTCAGTATCTGCTCCCACGGAGCCAGTTTTGGAAATATCTACAGCTCCGACATCTGCTGCTTCAGATGTTTGAATACCCCAGCACACCACCTCCAACTATAAGCTGTCTTAATATTAGGAAGGTTTTTGGTGGAGGCCATGAAGCTTCTAAATACTATTCAATGCTCTTAAAAAGCACAGATAAGGGCTCCCCACGCTAAGATCAGCTTGGGAAACTGACCTCAGTACTTCCTTTGCAGATCAGGAATGGTCCATGATCCTACAGAATACTAAGAAAGTATCCAGAGAACTGAGAACAAGACTTGTTCACTTCAAATTATTGCACAGAATTTACTGGTCACCACATAGATTATATAGGGCGAATCTCATCCAGGCTCCAGAATGCTGGAGATGCCAGACTGAGGTGGGCACGCTGAGCCATATGATTTGGTACTGTCCTAAAATCCAGGATTTTTGGACGGAGGTCCATGAATTTCTCATATCAGTTGTACAGCAAAACATCCCGTTCCTTCCAAGGTTATTTATCTTAGGAGATCCATCCCCCTTAAACATTTCTCATCCAATACTGCTGAATGGGTGCAAACTGCGTTGATGCTGGGGCGTAAACTCATTATTTCTCAGTGGAAGACCCCCTCTACACCAACCTAAATGTCAGCATGGGATGAGCTAAAGAGAGCTATGCAGTCACAAAGTGAGGGATAATTTAAGTCTTACAAAGACATATGCCAGCCTTTGTGTTTGTTTTTTTGTGTGTTTTTGTTTTTTTTGTTCTTATTTCATTTATTTTCACACTGTTTTTGTTCTCCGTTTTGTTTGCTCTACCACTGCTCTATTATTGTACTGAAGCAATTTTGATCTGTATATGTGATCTGTATCTGTGATGGAGTGGTGTTTTTTTTGAAAGCTTGATAAAATGCTAATTGGAAAAAAAAAACTAAGACACAAAAAATAAAACAAGTAAACAAGCATGATGG
Source organism: Atherinomorus stipes (assembly GCA_023101725.1). NCBI lineage: Eukaryota > Metazoa > Chordata > Actinopteri > Atheriniformes > Atherinidae > Atherinomorus > Atherinomorus stipes. Next base: position 23,551 of record JALJCO010003604.1, read on the forward strand.
GGCTCCAAAGCAACAGTCAGTCAGATGTTTGCATCTTTTGACAGGTATGTTGGTCCACTGTTCATAGGGAAGATGGTCTAATGTGTCTGCGACAGTTTGTTTGTTTGTTTTAATCATCATTTCCAACCACAATTCAAAAGCAACATTTTATTTCACTAAATAATAATTTTGTAAATTTGTATTTATTATTAGTTTCTTCCATTTCTTGTTATTTGAATTGTTATTGTGAATTTGGCCTTTTCTTTAATTGGAGGGTGTCAATAATCTTGAGCACGACTGTGCAGTCGGTTGAAAATCCTTCCAAGATGGCGGTGCATGTACACCCAGTGGCTCCGCTTGCTCCCGACAAAATGGTGTTTTTGTGTTTTGTTTGTAACAAGTCCGTGTGTGTTTGTTCGTCATCATCCTTATCGCACCCTTACACTTACGGGCGCAAATACTCTCGAGAGTTTCTGCTCAACATCTGCAGAAACACGGACATAACTCCAGGGAACGCGGAAATGCCACGGGACAAAGATTTGCTCCGGAGGTCCGCTCAATCCCCAACCCCAACACCTGCACCCATCCTGCAGTGGAGGTGCCACAGACGGAACCTGAGGAGGCAGAAGAAGGGGAAGCGTGGAGGTATCCGAGCTAGATTAGCCACCAGACCACTCTGGCGGCTATCCCGTCCATCACCCTGGCCAATGTATGCTTGCTGGACAACAAACTGGACCACATTCGTCTACTCCGGACTCACTGCGAGTCTGGGGGGGGGGCTGTGTCCTTGTGTTTGTGGAAACTTGGCTCAACGACAGCGTCCCGGACCATGCTGTCCAGCTAGCACAACAGCTAACATGCTTCCAGGCGGACAGAGCACTCATCGAGGGGGGGGGAGACTCACAGCGGGGGACTGTGTGTTTCAATCAACGATGTCTGGTGCTGCGACACTGTGGTGGTTTGCAGACACTGTTCACAACTGGGGGAGTTAATGATCATCATTCTACCTGCCCAGGAAATGTACTGCTGACTGGGGGGGGGGGGGGGTTCTGAGGACACAGGGGATCAGAGTGGCCAAGAGACAGCACTGCAGGAGGAATGGCCGACTGTCCCTGACTTGGTCGGCCATTCCTCCCCCATCCTGCTTTCAGGTCACGTCCTGAGAGACTGTGCTGCAGGCGGCTCTCGGATGTCTTCACGGACATCTTTAACATTTCGCTGAGACAAGCTGCTCGTCCCGACGTGCCTCAGCCCCCCCACCATCTTCCCAGTGCCGAAGAAGTTGTCCCCCACCCTGCCACAACGACTACAGCAGTGAGGTGATCCGCCTGGTCACGTGGTGCACGGACAAGCATCTCCATCTGAACGTGGAGAAGAACAAGGAGATGGTGGTGGACTTCGGAGAGAGCCTGTCCAGCAGCTCCTCTTCTCATCAATGGTGCTGAGGTGGAGCGCCAAGTTCCTGGATGTCCACATCTCCCAAGACCCTGTCCTGGGACCCCAACACTGGCCAAGAAAGCCCAATAGAGACTCTACTTCCTGCAGAAACTGAGGGGAGAGCAAGAGCCCCGTCCCCCATCATGCACTGCTTCTACAGGGGCACCATGGAGAGCATCCTGACCAACAGCATCACCGTGTGGTACGGAGTCTGCACCTCATCCTGCTGCATAAAATTCACTTTTTAATGGTTTCTAACATTATATGTGTTCAGGAAAGCATGTGCAGAGACCCAAAAATGGAAAAACTTAAACCCCTGTCACTGTCTAGCTCCACCTCTTAGCTAATGTGTCCTCAAACCAAGCTGAAAGCTTCCCTTATGACGTCCAACGAGAGAAACCACTCCCCACGGTTGTGGATACTGTCGTTGACACGCCCTCGGTTGTCCAAATCAGTCCCCCGCCCCTTCACCCCTTCGCCGGGGGGGGGAAGAACAGTGACTTTTGCCTTCCTGAGAGGCCGACCTCTGAAGCAGACATATCAAAGCTCAGAGCCAGGCACGGCAGTTACTCTGTTAATGGCTGTATCAACGAGCACAAAGTCTGTTTCTACTCCCTTCATCTGAGCTACCATAAGAACTACATGGCTGGAATTTATTTTTTGATAGGGATGAACCCGCAAAACTTCCGAAGGTTTTGCATGTATGCGCCAACATTTCGAAGAGGAGTGCTTTCACAACATAGAAAATTTCAAAGCTGGCTTTTGGCTCACACCTCAAGTTGAAGCAAGGATCGGCACCAACTCTCCATTCCAAAGCTGAAAAGGTAGGAGCTTGAAGTGATTTTACCTGTTGGCCTGCTTAGCCTGTTAAGTGTACACACGTTAGCACGGCAGCTAACGCAGCTCGGTCACTGCTGCGAGCGTTTGTGTCCCGTGTCCTTGCAGACACATTTAGCATCAGTTTTTGAGCCATAGGTTCATAAGCTAGCGTTCGAAACTTCTGCCATTTAGATGGCTGTGATGGCTGCTTGTGTTGCAATGCATTTTCTGCATTGCAAGGTAACGCTGGCCTCTGCTGTTTTAATAAGCGAGTGGTTTTCTTTATGAACAGTATTTGCTTAGCAGGATATATGCAGTAATTCTGACTGTGTGCGTGATTGTGTTACGTTACTTTTGTTGTTAACAGCCTGTTCAGTTTATCACAGCAGATATGCTGCAGCAGCTCAGGCTAAATGTGAGCTGCGGGTCTACCTTGTTGGTTTGTTTATTGATAGGTTGTTAGCCAGCTGTCTCTTAAAAGACGTAATTATTCGTATTTAGAATAAACGTCCCGTGCTCCATAATGAACTGATTGGAACGGGATTGTCCCGTATTTCTGCGAGGGGGGGGGGAAAAATGTTTAACAAAATGAATGGTAATGGACGTTATCCTGTCAACCTGCTGCTGCTGTGTGTTGTTGTTGTCAACAATAAGCTAGGGAGAGCAGTCTGTGTCAGCCCGCCGGTCAAGGTCGTGCCTTTATCTTATGTTTTCCCGGAAAACACTTTTTCTGGCCAAGATGATGCTAAATACTGAATTTAAAAGGCTAAATGTTATTGTAACATCATTAACGCGAATTTAGTCCGCCCAATAGTGTCATAAGCACAATAAGCCGCAGCGTAGTGTCGCAACAGCTGATCAGTTATATCCAAATCGGTCCCAAATGAAATATGTGATGACATTTCAGCTCCACAAACGGTAAAAACGCCCAATTATGATACGTGGACTGTGGACCACAGAGCACAGAAGCAGAGATGAAAATGAGGTGATGTGAGGAGAAAAAGAGGGTGTGTTGCTGTAGGCTGAGACAGACTTTACTCTGGAGTTCCCTTCTTTCTTTTTATTTCTTAGGGTTTTTTGTTTGTTTGTTTTTTACAGGGAAATTTGCAACCCTATACATGGCTGAAAGGTAGAGCTGATAAAGACTGCAGTAAGATTACATTTCGGTTTTGCAGAGCTTCAGATGTGTTTTTTGAATTTGATTTAAAGCCACAATGTTGTCAGTTTCATGTATGAATAAGTCAAGTACATTGTTGCAAGGTAAAATCCGGACAGACTGCACATTTTCTGTCGTTAGATGTAAATTACAGTTTTTCCAATTTACAGTGGAAGTGAAATATTTGATGCAAGTTGTATTATTGAGTGCATTTGCTGTCACAGTTTATACACTCTCTGGGCATTTGATGTAACAAGCAGTTTGAAAAAGATGTTTGTATAAACTAGGTTTTCTCTATACAGGCCAGCATATCAAGTTCATCCACTCAGTTACCTGCATCACGCTGCATACCAGACTGACCCACTGGACACGCAAACTGTCAGCACACGGCTTTCCCTGAGGACTCTTCAGCCCCACTTCAAAAGTGTTGGTATGTACTTGTTACCGTTAGAACAATTAGTTATGATAAAGTTAGTACTTGAACTGTTTAAATACTTATTATGTAAGTTTTTCTGTTGCTTTGGGTTATTTTTGGAAAATTTTCTTCATCTGAATTATATTTGGTTACATGTATACAAGCTACTGTCTCCTGCAGAGACTTCTGTGTTGGAATTAATAATTCTTCCATTATTCTTCTGTATAGGGAAGATTCATCCACTCCCATCCACAACATAAAAAATATACATAGTGTATGAGAGCTGCATGATGGAGCTGTTTGCAGTTTGTCCTGTCTGCACGTGGGCATGTGATGTGAGGACCCATAAACTGGGAACATTCCTGTCTGTAGAGCAGCGGTGCGCCCCATTGTGGGTTCTACAGACTCTGGAATAGCCAGCCTCTCCTTGGAAGCACACCAGCTCAGAACCTCCAGCTTTCTGCAGCAGTGTACCTGAGTGGTGCATCTTACTTGGGTGCATTTGTTGCTTTCCACTTATGTTTTCATAAATTAAATAATGCAAACTGGGACTGCTGCTGCTTTTCCAGGCAATAAGAAACATAACAAAGTTTTTCAAAGTGCAGTAATCAATCAGGGGTTCAACGATGATCAAACTTTTAAACGATATCACTAATCGTTGGGAATTTTATCACGGTTAATCATTTTATCTGTTATCGTTACATCCCCACATGTACATTGTGACCTGTGTGTGTGTGTGAGGTTCTAACCAGGATGATTGTGACTTTTCCCCAACCATGGACCAACTGTGTCTCATTTCAGTTCACCCAGCCTTGGAAGAGTCCACCTGTTTTATGGAGCACTCCAGGGGAACACTGAACTTTCTGCAGTGGTGTACATCAGTGGAGCATCTTTCTTCAAACTTGAAAAGGTTGGAGGAAGACAAAATGTTTGTCCTCACAGAAGAACATGGCACATGGCAGAAAATATAGCAGATTTTATTTACCATCTTTTTCTTTCCAGATCTTCAAAGCTATGCAGCTGCAGGTTGTTCAAGTATGACGCCTTTCATCAGCATGCCCGTATGTTCATCAGCCAGCGATTGTCCACCAGTGGACGTCTTCACAAATATCACATCTCAACATGGAGGGCAAGACCACTGTTGATGGTGACATGAGGGCTGACTCTGCAGGTATTTTTATGTTGTGCATTGCTGCAACTACCCCATGTTCTGCTGCAGATTACTGAAGAATGGAAAAAGCTAGACGCAAATGTTTTTGTTTTCTGTTGAAAGAACAGTCTAAGCTTTCTTTTGATCGT
>JALJCO010003608.1:0-69539 GCA_023101725.1 Atherinomorus stipes
ACAACTGTAGTTTTGGGCTGTGCAGCTGTTGTTGGTGAAACTGTCGTGGTATGTGCAGCTGTAGTCATGGTTGGTGAAAATGTAGTTGTGGTAGGTGCAGCTGAAGATGTGGTTGGTGCATCTGTAGTTGTGTTGCGTGCTGCTGTAGTTGTGTGTGGTGAAGATGTAGTTGTGGTTGGTAAAACTGTAGTTGTGGGCTGTGCAGCTGTAGTGGTTGGTGAAGCTGTAGTTGTGGTTGGTGGAGTTGTAGTTGACGGTGGTGGAGCCATATTTGTGGTTGGTGCAGCTGTAGCTGTGGTTTGTGTAGATGTATTTGTGATTGGTGTAGTTGATGTTGAGGTTTGTGCAAGTGTAGCAGTGGTTGGTGCAGCTGAAGTTGTGGTTGGTGAGGTTGACGTTGTGGTTGGTGCAGATGTAGTTGTGGTTGGTGAAGATGTAGCTGCGGTTGATGAAATTCCAGTGGTGGTCGGTACGATTGTAGCTGTGGTTTTTGCAGCCGTTGTTGTGGTTGGTGCACCTGTGGTTGTAGTTTGTGCATCTGTAGATATGGTTGTTGCAGCTTTAGATGTGGTGGGTTCAACTGTAGGTGTTGTTGGTGAAGCTGAAGGTTTGGTTGATGTTTCTGCATTTGTGGTTGGTGCAGTTTTAGATGTGATTGATGAAGCTGTTGAGGTGGTCGGTGCAGCTGTAGTTGTGGTTGATGCAGCTGTAGTTGGACTTGGCGTAGTTGTAATTGTGGTGGGTAAAGATGTAGTTATGGTTGGTGCAGCTGTAGATTTAGTTGGTGGAGCTGTTGTTGCGGTTGGTGAAGCTGAAGTTGTCGTTGGTGCTGCTGAAGTAGTTGTGGTTGGCTGAGTTGTAGTTGTGGTTGGTGCAACTGTACTTGCACTTGCTGCTTTTGTACCAGTAGAAAGCGCTTCAGCACTTGTAGTTTGTTCAGTTGTAGTAACAGGAAGTACACCTCTTGTATTAATTGGGATTGCTTCAGTAGTTTTTGGTGCAGCCGTAGTTGTGGTTGGTACAGCTGTAGTTGTGGTCGGTACAGCTGTAGTTGTTGTTGGTGTAGCTGTGGTTGTGGTTGGTGTAGCTGTAGTTGTGGTTGGTGTAGCTGTAGCTGTAGTTGCAGTTTGTGCAGCTGTGGTTGTGGTTGGAGCTGCTGTTGTAGTTGGTCCTCCTGTAGTTGTGGTTTGTGCAGCTGTGGTTGTGGTTGAGGCTGCTGTTGTAGTTGGTCGTCCCGTAGTCGTGGTTCTTGCAGTTGTAGTTGTGGTTGGTGCAGCTGTGGTTGTTCTTGGTGCTGCTGTTGTAGTTGGCACTCCTGTAGTTGTGGTCGGTGCAGCTGTAGTTGTGGTCGGAGAAGCTGTGGTTGTGGTTGATTCTGCTGTTGTAGGTGGCACTCCTGTAGTTGTGGTTCTTGCAGCTGTAGTTGTGGTTGGTGCAGCTGTGGTTGTTGTTGGTGCTGCTGTTGTAGTTGGCACTCCTGTAGTTGTGGTCGGTGCAGCTGTAGTTGTGGTTCTTGCAGCTGTGGTTGTGGTTGGAGCTGCTGTTGTAGTTGGTCCTCCCGTAGTCGTGGTTCTTGCAGCTGCAGTTGTTGTTGGTGCAGCTGTGGTTGTTGTTGGTGCTGCTGTTGTAGTTGGCACTCCTGTAGTTGTGGTCGGTGCAGCTGTAGTTGTGGTTGGAGCAGCTGTGGTTGTGGTTGATTCTGCTGTTGTAGTTGGCACTCCTGTAGTTGTGGTTGGTGCTGCTGTGGTTGTAGGTGGTGCAGCTGTAGTTGTGGTTGGTGTAGCTGTAGTTGTTGTTGGTGTAGCTGTGGTTGTGGTTGGCTCTGCTGTTTTAGTTGGCACTCCTGTAGTTGTGGTCGGTGCTGCAGTGGTTGTGGTTGCTCTGCCGTTGTAGGTAATCCTCCTGTAGTTGTGGTTGGTGCAGCTGAAGTTGTGGTCTGTGATGCTGAAGTTGAGGTTGGTGTTGATGTTGTTGTTGTGGCTGCTGTTGTAGTTGGCACTCCTGTAGTTGTGGTCTGTGCAGCTGTAGTTGTGGTTGGAGCAGCAGTGGTTGTTGTTGGTGCTACTGTTGTAGTTGGCACTCCTGTAGTTGTGGTCGGTGCTGCTGTGGCTGTGGTTGGCTCAGTTGTTGTAGGTAATCCTCCGGTAGTTGTGGTTGGTGCAGCTGAAGTTGTGGTCTGTGATGCTGAAGTTGAGGTTGGTGTTGATGTTGTGGTTGGTGTAGATGTAGTTGCGGTTGGTGCCAGTGTAGATGTTGTTGGTGCTGCTGTTGTAGTTGGCACTCCTGTATTTGTGGTCGGTGCAGCTGTATTTATGGTTGGAGCAGTTGTGGTTGTGGTTGGTGTAGCTGTAGTTGTGGTTGGAGCTGCTGTTGTAGTTGGTCCTCCTGTAGTTGTGGTTTGTGCGGCTGTGGTTGTGGTTGAGGCTGCTGTTGTAGTTGGTCGTCCCGTAGTCGTGGTTCTTGCAGCTGTAGTTGTGGTTGGTGCAGATGTGGTTGTTCTTGGTGCTGCTGTTGTAGTTGGCACTCCTGTAGTTGTGGTCGGTGCAGCTGTAGTTGTGGTTGGAAAAGCTGTGGTTGTGGTTGATTCTGCTGTTGTAGTTGGCACTCCTGTAGTTGTGGTTCTTGCAGCTGTAGTTGTGGTTGGTGCAGCTGTGGTTGTTGTTGGTGTAGCTGTAGCTGTAGTTGTGGTCGGTGCAGCTGTGGTTGTGGTTGGCGCTGCTGTTGTAGTTGGTCCTCCTGTAGTTGTGGTTGGTAAGGCTGTAGTTATGGCTGGTGCAGCTGTAATTGTGGTTGGTTCATCTGTCGTTGTGGTATGTGCTGTTGAAGTTGTAGATGGTGCAGCTGTAGTTGTGGTTTGTGTTAATGTGGTTAAAGATGGTGAAGATGTAGTTGTGGTTGGTGCGAGTGTAGATTTTGTAGGTGCAGCTGTAGATGTGGTTATTGCAACTGTCGTTGTGGTACGTGATGCTGTAGTTGTAGATGGTGTAGCTGTAGTTGTGGTTGGTGTAGCTGTAGTTGTGGTTGGTGTAGCTGTAGCTGTAGTTGTGGTCTGTGCAGCTGTGGTTGTGGTTGGAGCTGCTGTTGTAGTTGGTCCTCCCGTAGTCGTGGTTCTTGCAGCTGCAGTTGTGGTTGGTGCAGCTGTGGTTGTTGTTGGTGCTGCTGTTGTAGTTGGCACTCCTGTAGTTGTGGTCGGTGCAGCTGTAGTTGTGGTCGGAGAAGCTGTGGTTGTGGTTGATTCTGCTGTTGTAGGTGGCACTCCTGTAGTTGTGGTTCTTGCAGCTGTAGTTGTGGTTGGTGCAGCTGTGGTTGTTGTTGGTGCTGCTGTTGTAGTTGGCACTCCTGTAATTGTGGTCGGTGCAGCTGTAGTTGTGGTTCTTGCAGCTGTGGTTGTGGTTGATTCTGCTGTTGTAGTTGGCACTCCTGTAGTTGTGGTCGGTGCTGCTGTGGTTGTAGCTGGTGCAGCTGTAGTTGTGGTTGGTGTAGCTGTAGTTGTTGTTGGTGTAGCTGTAGCTGTAGTTGTGGTCGGTGCAGCTGTGGTTGTGGTTGGCGCTGCTGTTGTAGTTGGTCCTCCTGTAGTTGTGGTTGGTAAGGCTGTAGTTATGGCTGGTGCAGCTGTAATTGTGGTTGGTTCATCTGTCGTTGTGGTATGTGCTGTTGAAGTTGTAGATGGTGCAGCTGTAGTTGTGGTTTGTGTTAATGTGGTTAAAGATGGTGAAGATGTAGTTGTGGTTGGTGCGAGTGTAGATTTTGTAGGTGCAGCTGTAGATGTGGTTATTGCAACTGTCGTTGTGGTACGTGATGCTGTAGTTGTAGATGGTGTAGCTGTAGTTGTGGTTGGTGTAGCTGTAGTTGTGGTTGGTGTAGCTGTAGCTGTAGTTGTGGTCTGTGCAGCTGTGGTTGTGGTTGGAGCTGCTGTTGTAGTTGGTCCTCCCGTAGTCGTGGTTCTTGCAGCTGCAGTTGTGGTTGGTGCAGCTGTGGTTGTTGTTGGTGCTGCTGTTGTAGTTGGCACTCCTGTAGTTGTGGTCGGTGCAGCTGTAGTTGTGGTTGGAGCAGCTGTGGTTGTGGTTGATTCTGCTGTTGTAGTTGGCACTCCTGTAGTTGTGGTTGGTGCTGCTGTGGTTGTAGGTGGTGCAGCTGTAGTTGTGGTTGGTGTAGCTGTAGTTGTTGTTGGTGTAGCTGTGGTTGTGGTTGGCTCTGCTGTTTTAGTTGGCACTCCTGTAGTTGTGGTCGGTGCTGCAGTGGTTGTGGTTGGCTCTGCCGTTGTAGGTAATCCTCCTGTAGTTGTGGTTGGTGCAGCTGAAGTTGTGGTCTGTGATGCTGAAGTTGAGGTTGGTGTTGATGTTGTGGTTGGTGTAGATGTAGTTGCGGTTGGTGCCAGTGTAGATGTTGTTGGTGCTGCTGTTGTAGTTGGCACTCCTGTATTTGTGGTCGGTGCAGCTGTATTTGTGGTTGGAGCAGTTGTGGTTGTGGTTGGTGTAGCTGTAGTTGTGGTTGGAGCTGCTGTTGTAGTTGGTCCTCCTGTAGTTGTGGTTTGTGCGGCTGTGGTTGTGGTTGAGGCTGCTGTTGTAGTTGGTCGTCCCGTAGTCGTGGTTCTTGCAGCTGTAGTTGTGGTTGGTGCAGATGTGGTTGTTCTTGGTGCTGCTGTTGTGTTGGCACTCCTGTAGTTGTGGTGGTGCAGCTGTAGTTGTGGTTGGAAAAGCTGTGGTTGTGGTTGATTCTGCTGTTGTAGTTGGCAGTAGTTGTGGTTCTTGAGCTGTAGTTGTGGGGTGAGCTGTGGTTGTTGTTGGTGTAGTGGTGAGTTGTGGTGGGAGCTGTGGTTGTGGTTGGCGCTGCTGTTGTAGTTGGTTTGTGTTGTGGTTGGTAAGGCTGTAGTTATGGTGGTGAGCTGTAATTGTGGTTGGTTATTGTCGTTGTGGTATGTGTGTTGAAGTTGTAGATGGGAGCTGTGGTTGTGGTTTGTGTTAATGTGGTTGAAGATGGTGAAGATGTAGTTGTGGTTGGTGCGAGTGTAGAGAGGTGAGCTGTAGATGTGGTTATTGCAACTGTCGTTGTGGTACGTGATGCTGTAGTTGTAGATGGTGTAGCTGTAGTTGTGGTTGGTGTAGCTGTAGTTGTGGTTGGTGTAGCTGTAGCTGTAGTTGTGGTCTGTGAGCTGTGGTTGTGGTTGGAGCTGCTGTTGTAGTTGGTCTCCCGTAGTCGTGGTTTTGCAGCTGAGTTGTGGTTGGTGCAGCTGTGGTTGTTGTTGGTGCTGCTGTTGTAGTTGGCACTCCTGTAGTTGTGGTCGGTGCAGCTGTAGTTGTGGTTGGAGCAGCTGTGGTTGTGGTTGATTCTGCTGTTGTAGTTGGCACTCCTGTAGTTGTGGTTGGTGCTGCTGTGGTTGTAGGTGGTGCAGCTGTAGTTGTGGTTGGTGTAGCTGTAGTTGTTGTTGGGGCTGTGGTTGTGGTTGGGGGGGGGGGGGGGGGGGGGGGGGGGGGGGGGGGGGGGGGGGGGGGGGGGGGGGGGGGGGGGGGGGGGGGGTGGGGTGTGTGTGTGGCGTGGGGGGAGCTGTATGTGGTTGGAGCAGTTGTGGTTGTGGTTGGTGTAGCTGTGGTTGTGGTTGGAGCTGCTGTTGTAGTTGGTCCTCCTGTAGTTGTGGTTTGTGCGGCTGTGGTTGTGGTTGAGGCTGCTGTTGTAGTTGGTGTCCCGTAGTCGTGGTTCTTGCAGCTGTAGTTGTGGTTGGTGCAGATGTGGTTGTTCTTGGTGCTGCTGTTGTAGTTGGCACTCCTGTAGTTGTGGTCGGTGCAGCTGTAGTTGTGGTGGGAGAAGCTGTGGTTGTGGTTGATTCTGCTGTTGTAGTTGGCACTCCTGTAGTTGTGGTTTTGAGCTGTAGTTGTGGTTGGTGCAGCTGTGGTTGTTGTTGGTGCTGCTGTTGTAGTTGGCACTCCTGTAGTTGTGGTGGTGAGCTGTAGTTGTGGTTGGTGCAGCTGTGGTTGTTGTTGGTGCTGCTGTTGTAGTTGGCACTCCTGTAGTTGTGGTCGGTGCTGCTGTGGTTGTAGCTGGTGTAGCTGTAGTTGTGGTTGGTGTAGCTGTAGTTGTTGTTGGTGTAGCTGTAGCTGTAGTTGTGGTTGGTGCAGCTGTGGTTGCGGTTGGCGCTGCTGTTGTAGTTGGTCCTCCTGTAGTTGTGGTTGGTAAGGCTGTAGTTATGGCTGGTGCAGCTGTAATTGTGGTTTGTTCATCTGTCGTTGTGGTATGTGCTGTTGAAGTTGTAGATGGTGCAGCTGTAGTTGTGGTTGGTGTGAATGTGGTTGAAGATGGTGAAGATGTAGTTGTGGTTGGTGCGAGTGTAGATTTTGTAGGTGCAGCTGTAGATGTGGTTATTGCAACTGTCGTTGTGGTACGTGATGCTGTAGTTGTAGATGGTGGTGTGTTGTGGTTGGTGTAGCTGTAGTTGTGGTTGGTGTAGCTGTAGTTGTGGTTGGTGTAGATGTGTTGTGGAGGAAGTTAGTGGGTGTGTGAGTGTGGTTGTTGTGGGCGTGTAGATGTGGTTGTGATCTGTATTGTGGTGGTGTTTAGTTGTGATGGTAGCTGAATTGTGGTTGGTGTTGTGTAGTGAAGTTGTGGTTGGTGAGTTAGTTGTGGTTGGTGAGCTGTGGTTGGTGGTTGTGGTTCTGTGTTGTGGTTGGTGAGCTGTCGTTGTGGTTGGTTAGCTGTAGATGTGGTTGGTGAGCTGTAGTTGTTGTTGGTGCAGCTCTAGTTGTGGTTGGCGCTGCTGTTGTAGTTGGTCTCCTGTAGTAGTGGTTATTGCAACTGTGGTTGTGGTTGGCTTGCTGTTGTGTTTTTTTTTGTGTTTTGGTTGGTGAGCTAAAGTTGTTGTAGTGATGCTGAAGTTGGGTGGTGAGATGTAGTTGTGGTTGGTGAAGATGTAGTAGTGGTAGGTGAGTTGTCGATGTGGTTGGTGATCTGTAGTTGTGTTATGTGCTGCTGTAGTTGTGTGTGGGGCAGATGTAGTTGTTGATGGTATAACTGTAGTTGTGGGTGGTGCAGCTGTAGTTGTTTGTGAAGCTGTAGTTGTGGTTGGTGAAGATGTAGTTGTGGTAGGTGCAGCTGAGGTTGTGGTTGGTGTAACTGTAGCTGTAGTTGTGGATGGTGTAGCTGTTCTTGTAGTTGTGGTTGGTGCAGCTGTAGTTGTGGTTGGTGTAGCTGGAGCTGTAGTTCTGGTTGGTGTAGCTGTAGTTGTGGCTGGTTTTACTGTAGTGTATTTGTGGTTGGTGCAGCTGTAATTATGGTTGGTGTAGCTGTTGCTGTAAGTCTGGTTGGGGCAGCTGTGGTTATGGTTGGAGCTGCTGTTGTAGATGGTCCTCCTGTAGTTGTAGATGGTGCAGCTGTAGTTGTGGTTGGTGAAGATGTAGTTGTGTTAGGTGCAGCTGTAGATGTGGCTGGTGCATCTGTAGTTGTGTTACGTGCTGATGTAGTTGTGTGTGGTGCAGATGTAGTTGTGGTTGGTACAACTGTAGTTTTGGGCTGTGCAGCTGTTGTTGGTGAAACTGTCGTGGTATGTGCAGCTGTAGTCATGGTTGGTGAAAATGTAGTTGTGGTAGGTGCAGCTGAAGATGTGGTTGGTGCATCTGTAGTTGTGTTGCGTGCTGCTGTAGTTGTGTGTGGTGAAGATGTAGTTGTGGTTGGTAAAACTGTAGTTGTGGGCTGTGCAGCTGTAGTGGTTGGTGAAGCTGTAGTTGTGGTTGGTGGAGTTGTAGTTGACGGTGGTGGAGCCATATTTGTGGTTGGTGCAGCTGTAGCTGTGGTTTGTGTAGATGTATTTGTGATTGGTGTAGTTGATGTTGAGGTTTGTGCAAGTGTAGCAGTGGTTGGTGCAGCTGAAGTTGTGGTTGGTGAGGTTGACGTTGTGGTTGGTGCAGATGTAGTTGTGGTTGGTGAAGATGTAGCTGCGGTTGATGAAATTCCAGTGGTGGTCGGTACGATTGTAGCTGTGGTTTTTGCAGCCGTTGTTGTGGTTGGTGCACCTGTGGTTGTAGTTTGTGCATCTGTAGATATGGTTGTTGCAGCTTTAGATGTGGTGGGTTCAACTGTAGGTGTTGTTGGTGAAGCTGAAGGTTTGGTTGATGTTTCTGCATTTGTGGTTGGTGCAGTTTTAGATGTGATTGATGAAGCTGTTGAGGTGGTCGGTGCAGCTGTAGTTGTGGTTGATGCAGCTGTAGTTGGACTTGGCGTAGTTGTAATTGTGGTGGGTAAAGATGTAGTTATGGTTGGTGCAGCTGTAGATTTAGTTGGTGGAGCTGTTGTTGCGGTTGGTGCAGCTGAAGTTGTCGTTGGTGCTGCTGAAGTAGTTGTGGTTGGCTGAGTTGTAGTTGTGGTTGGTGCAACGGTACTTGCACTTGCTGCTTTTGTACCAGTAGAAAGCGCTTCAGCACTTGTAGTTTGTTCAGTTGTAGTAACAGGAAGTACACCTCTTGTATTAATTGGGATTGCTTCAGTAGTTTTTGGTGCAGCCGTAGTTGTGGTTGGTGCAGCTGTAGTTGTGGTCGGTGCAGCTGTAGTTGTTGTTGGTGTAGCTGTGGTTGTGGTTGGTGTAGCTGTAGTTGTGGTTGGTGTAGCTGTAGCTGTAGTTGCGGTTTGTGCAGCTGTGGTTGTGGTTGGAGCTGCTGTTGTAGTTGGTCCTCCTGTAGTTGTGGTTTGTGCAGCTGTGGTTGTGGTTGAGGCTGCTGTTGTAGTTGGTCGTCCCGTAGTCGTGGTTCTTGCAGTTGTAGTTGTGGTTGGTGCAGCTGTGGTTGTTCTTGGTGCTGCTGTTGTAGTTGGCACTCCTGTAGTTGTGGTCGGTGCAGCTGTAGTTGTGGTCGGAGAAGCTGTGGTTGTGGTTGATTCTGCTGTTGTAGGTGGCACTCCTGTAGTTGTGGTTCTTGCAGCTGTAGTTGTGGTTGGTGCAGCTGTGGTTGTTGTTGGTGCTGCTGTTGTAGTTGGCACTCCTGTAGTTGTGGTCGGTGCAGCTGTAGTTGTGGTTCTTGCAGCTGTGGTTGTGGTTGATTCTGCTGTTGTAGTTGGCACTCCTGTAGTTGTGGTCAGTGCTGCTGTGGTTGTAGCTGGTGCAGCTGTAGTTGTGGTTGGTGTAGCTGTAGTTGTTGTTGGTGTAGCTGTAGCTGTAGTTGTGGTCGGTGCAGCTGTGGTTGTGGTTGGCGCTGCTGTTGTAGTTGGTCCTCCTGTAGTTGTGGTTGGTAAGGCTGTAGTTATGGCTGGTGCAGCTGTAATTGTGGTTGGTTCATCTGTCGTTGTGGTATGTGCTGTTGAAGTTGTAGATGGTGCAGCTGTAGTTGTGGTTGGTGTTAATGTGGTTGAAGATGGTGAAGATGTAGTTGTGGTTGGTGCGAGTGTAGATTTTGTAGGTGCAGCTGTAGATGTGGTTATTGCAACTGTCGTTGTGGTACGTGATGCTGTAGTTGTAGATGGTGTAGCTGTAGTTGTGGTTGGTGTAGCTGTAGTTGTGGTTGGTATAGCTGTAGCTGTAGTTGTGGTCTGTGCAGCTGTGGTTGTGGTTGGAGCTGCTGTTGTAGTTGGTCCTCCCGTAGTCGTGGTTCTTGCAGCTGCAGTTGTGGTTGGTGCAGCTGTGGTTGTTGTTGGTGCTGCTGTTGTAGTTGGCACTCCTGTAGTTGTGGTCGGTGCAGCTGTAGTTGTGGTTGGAGCAGCTGTGGTTGTGGTTGATTCTGCTGTTGTAGTTGGCACTCCTGTAGTTGTGGTTGGTGCTGCTGTGGTTGTAGGTGGTGCAGCTGTAGTTGTGGTTGGTGTAGCTGTAGTTGTTGTTGGTGTAGCTGTGGTTGTGGTTGGCTCTGCTGTTTTAGTTGGCACTCCTGTAGTTGTGGTCGGTGCTGCAGTGGTTGTGGTTGGCTCTGCCGTTGTAGGTAATCCTCCTGTAGTTGTGGTTGGTGCAGCTGAAGTTGTGGTCTGTGATGCTGAAGTTGAGGTTGGTGTTGATGTTGTTGTTGTGGCTGCTGTTGTAGTTGGCACTCCTGTAGTTGTGGTCTGTGCAGCTGTAGTTGTGGTTGGAGCAGCAGTGGTTGTTGTTGGTGCTACTGTTGTAGTTGGCACTCCTGTAGTTGTGGTCGGTGCTGCTGTGGTTGTGGTTGGCTCTGTTGTTGTAGGTAATCCTCCTGTAGTTGTGGTTGGTGCAGCTGAAGTTGTGGTCTGTGATGCTGAAGTTGAGGTTGGTGTTGATGTTGTGGTTGGTGTAGATGTAGTTGCGGTTGGTGCCAGTGTAGATGTTGTTGGTGCTGCTGTTGTAGTTGGCACTCCTGTATTTGTGGTCGGTGCAGCTGTATTTGTGGTTGGAGCAGTTGTGGTTGTGGTTGGTGTAGCTGTAGTTGTGGTTGGAGCTGCTGTTGTAGTTGGTCCTCCTGTAGTTGTGGTTTGTGCGGCTGTGGTTGTGGTTGAGGCTGCTGTTGTAGTTGGTCGTCCCGTAGTCGTGGTTCTTGCAGCTGTAGTTGTGGTTGGTGCAGATGTGGTTGTTCTTGGTGCTGCTGTTGTAGTTGGCACTCCTGTAGTTGTGGTCGGTGCAGCTGTAGTTGTGGTTGGAGAAGCTGTGGTTGTGGTTGATTCTGCTGTTGTAGTTGGCACTCCTGTAGTTGTGGTTCTTGCAGCTGTAGTTGTGGTTGGTGCAGCTGTGGTTGTTGTTGGTGCTGCTGTTGTAGTTGGCACTCCTGTAGTTGTGGTCGGTGCAGCTGTAGTTGTGGTTCTTGCAGCTGTGGTTGTGGTTGATTCTGCTGTTGTAGTTGGCACTCCTGTAGTTGTGGTCGGTGCTGCTGTGGTTGTAGCTGGTGTAGCTGTAGTTGTGGTTGGTGTAGCTGTAGTTGTTGTTGGTGTAGCTGTAGCTGTAGTTGTGGTTGGTGCAGCTGTGGTTGCGGTTGGCGCTGCTGTTGTAGTTGGTCCTCCTGTAGTTGTGGTTGGTAAGGCTGTAGTTATGGCTGGTGCAGCTGTAATTGTGGTTTGTTCATCTGTCGTTGTGGTATGTGCTGTTGAAGTTGTAGATGGTGCAGCTGTAGTTGTGGTTGGTGTTAATGTGGTTGAAGATGGTGAAGATGTAGTTGTGGTTGGTGCGAGTGTAGATTTTGTAGGTGCAGCTGTAGATGTGGTTATTGCAACTGTCGTTGTGGTACGTGATGCTGTAGTTGTAGTTGGTGTAGCTGTAGTTGTGGTTGGTGTAGCTGTAGTTGTGGTTGGTGTAGCTGTAGCTGTAGTTGTGGTCTGTGCAGCTGTGGTTGTGGTCGGAGCTGCTGTTGTAGTTGGTCGTCCCGTAGTCGTGGTTCTTGCAGCTGTAGTTGTGGTTGGTGCAGCTGTGGTTGTTGTTGGTGCTGCTGTTGTAGTTGGCACTCCTGTAGTTGTGGTCGGTGCAGCTGTAGTTGTGGTTGGAGCAGCTGTGGTTGTGGTTGATTCTGCTGTTGTAGTTGGCACTCCTGTAGTTGTGGTTCTTGCAGCTGTAGTTGTGGTTGGTGCAGCTGTGGTTGTTGTTGGTGCTGCTGTTGTAGTTGGCACTCCTGTAGTTGTGGTCGGTGCAGCTGTAGTTGTGGTTCTTGCAGCTGTGGTTGTGGTTGATTCTGCTGTTGTAGTTGGCACTCCTGTAGTTGTGGTCGGTGCTGCTGTGGTTGTAGCTGGTGCAGCTGTAGTTGTGGTTGGTGTAGCTGTAGTTGTTGTTGGTGTAGCTGTAGCTGTAGTTGTGGTTGGTGCAGCTGTGGTTGCGGTTGGCGCTGCTGTTGTAGTTGATCCTCCTGTAGTTGTGGTTGGTAAGGCTGTAGTTATGGCTGGTGCAGCTGTAATTGTGGTTGGTTCATCTGTCGTTGTGGTATGTGCTGTTGAAGTTGTAGATGGTGCAGCTGTAGTTGTGGTTGGTGTTAATGTGGTTGAAGATGGTGAAGATGTAGTTGTGGTTGGTGCGAGTGTAGATTTTGTAGGTGCAGCTGTAGATGTGGTTATTGCAACTGTCGTTGTGGTACGTGATGCTGTAGTTGTAGATGGTGTAGCTGTAGTTGTGGTTGGTGTAGCTGTAGTTGTGGTTGGTAGAGCTGTAGCTGTAGTTGTGGTTGGTGTAGCTGTAGTTGTGGTTGGTAGAGCTGTAGCTGTAGTTGTGGTCTGTGCAGCTGTGGTTGTGGTCAGGAGCTGCTGTTGTAGTTGGTCGTCCCGTAGTCGTGGTTCTTGCAGCTGTAGTTGTGGTTGGTGCAGCTGTGGTTGTTGTTGGTGCTGCTGTTGTAGTTGGCACTCCTGTAGTTGTGTTCGGTGCAGCTGTAGTTGTGGTTCTTGCAGCTGTGGTTGTGGTTGATTCTGCTGTTGTAGTTGGCACTCCTGTAGTTGTGGTTGGTGCTGGTGTGGTTGTAGGTGGTGCAGCTGTAGTTGTGGTTGGTGTAGCTGTAGTTTTTGTTGGTGTAGCTGTGGTTGTGGTTGGCTCTGCTGTTTTAGTTGGCACTCCTGTAGTTGTGGTCGGTGCTGCAGTGGTTGTGGTTGGCTCTGCCGTTGTAGGTAATCCTCCTGTAGTTGTGGTTGGTGCAGCTGAAGTTGTGGTCTGTGATGCTGAAGTTGAGGTTGGTGTTGATGTTGTTGTTGTGGCTGCTGTTGTAGTTGACACTCCTGTAGTTGTGGTCTGTGCAGCTGTAGTTGTGGTTGGAGCAGCTGTGGTTGTTGTTGGTGCTACTGTTGTAGTTGGCACTCCTGTAGTTGTGGTCGGTGCAGCTGTAGTTGTGGTTCTTGCAGCTGTGGTTGTGGTTGATTCTGCTGTTGTAGTTGGCACTCCTGTAGTTGTGGTCGGTGCTGCTGTGGTTGTAGCTGGTGCAGCTGTAGTTGTGGTTGGTGTAGATGTAGTTGTTGTTGGTGTAGCTGTAGCTGTAGTTGTGGTTTGTGCAGCTGTGGTTGCGGTTGGCGCTGCTGTTGTAGTTGGTCCTCCTGTAGTTGTGGTTGGTAAGGCTGTAGTTATGGCTGGTGCAGCTGTAATTGTGGTTGGTTCATCTGTCGTTGTGGTATGTGCTGTTGAAGTTGTAGATGGTGCAGCTGTAGTTGTGGTTGGTGTTAATGTGGTTGAAGATGGTGAAGATGTAGTTGTGGTTGGTGCGAGTGTAGATTTTGTAGGTGCAGCTGTAGATGTGGTTATTGCAACTGTCGTTGTGGTACGTGATGCTGTAGTTGTAGATGGTGCAGCTGTAGTTGTGGTTGGTGTAGCTGTAGTTGTGGTTGGTGTAGCTGTAGCTGTAGTTGTGGTCTGTGCAGCTGTGGTTGTGGTCGGAGCTGCTGTTGTAGAAGGTCGTCCCGTAGTCGTGGTTCTTGCAGCTGTAGTTGTGGTTGGTGCAGCTGTGGTTGTTGTTGGTGCTGCTGTTGTAGTTGGCACTCCTGTAGTTGTGGTCGGTGCAGCTGTAGTTGTGGTTGGAGCAGCTGTGGTTGTGGTTGATTCTGCTGTTGTAGTTGGCACTCCTGTAGTTGTGGTTCTTGCAGCTGTAGTTGTGGTTGGTGCAGCTGTGGTTGTTGTTGGTGCTGCTGTTGTAGTTGGCACTCCTGTAGTTGTGGTCGGTGCAGCTGTAGTTGTGGTTCTTGCAGCTGTGGTTGTGGTTGATTCTGCTGTTGTAGTTGGCACTCCTGTAGTTGTGGTCAGTGCTGCTGTGGTTGTAGCTGGTGCAGCTGTAGTTGTGGTTGGTGTAGCTGTAGTTGTTGTTGGTGTAGCTGTAGCTGTAGTTGTGGTTGGTGCAGCTGTGGTTGCGGTTGGCGCTGCTGTTGTAGTTGGTCCTCCTGTAGTTGTGGTTGGTAAGGCTGTAGTTATGGCTGGTGCAGCTGTAATTGTGGTTGGTTCATCTGTCGTTGTGGTATGTGCTGTTGAAGTTGTAGATTGTGCAGCTGTAGTTGTGGTTGGTGTTAATGTGGTTGAAGATGGTGAAGATGTAGTTGTGGTTGGTGCGAGTGTAGATTTTGTAGGTGCAGCTGTAAATGTGGTTATTGCAACTGTCGTTGTGGTACGTGATGCTGTAGTTGTAAATGGTGTAGCTGTAGTTGTGGTTGGTGTAGCTGTAGTTGTGGTTGGTAGAGCTGTAGCTGTAGTTGTGGTTGGTGTAGCTGTAGTTGTGGTTGGTAGAGTTGTAGCTGTAGTTGTGGTCTGTGCAGCTGTGGTTGTGGTCAGAGCTGCTGTTGTAGTTGGTCGTCCCGTAGTCGTGGTTCTTGCAGCTGTAGTTGTGGTTGGTGCAGCTGTGGTTGTTGTTGGTGCTGCTGTTGTAGTTGGCACTCCTGTAGTTGTGTTCGGTGCAGCTGTAGTTGTGGTTCTTGCAGCTGTGGTTGTGGTTGATTCTGCTGTTGTATTTGGCACTCCTGTAGTTGTGGTTGGTGCTGGTGTGGTTGTAGGTGGTGCAGCTGTAGTTGTGGTTGGTGTAGCTGTAGTTTTTGTTGGTGTAGCTGTGGTTGTGGTTGGCTCTGCTGTTTTAGTTGGCACTCCTGTAGTTGTGGTCGGTGCTGCAGTGGTTGTGGTTGGCTCTGCCGTTGTAGGTAATCCTCCTGTAGTTGTGGTTGGTGCAGCTGAAGTTGTGGTCTGTAATGCTGAAGTTGAGGTTGGTGTTGATGTTGTTGTTGTGGCTGCTGTTGTAGTTGACACTCCTGTAGTTGTCGTCTGTGCAGCTGTAGTTGTGGTTGGAGCAGCAGTGGTTGTTGTTGGTGCTACTGTTGTAGTTGGCACTCCTGTAGTTGTGGTCGGTGCAGCTGTAGTTGTGGTTCTTGCAGCTGTGGTTGTGGTTGATTCTGCTGTTGTAGTTGGCACTCCTGTAGTTGTGGTCGGTGCTGCTGTGGTTGTAGCTGGTGCAGCTGTAGTTGTGGTTGGTGTAGCTGTAGTTGTTGTTGGTGTAGCTGTAGTTGTTGTTGGTGTAGCTGTAGCTGTAGTTGTGGTTTGTGCAGCTGTGGTTGCGGTTGGCGCTGCTGTTGTAGTTGGTCCTCCTGTAGTTGTGGTTGGTAAGGCTGTAGTTATGGCTGGTGCAGCTGTAATTGTGGTTGGTTCATCTGTCGTTGTGGTATGTGCTGTTGAAGTGGTAGATGGTGCAGCTGTAGTTGTGGTTGGTGTTAATGTGGTTGAAGATGGTGAAGATGTAGTTGAGGTTGGTGCGAGTGTAGATGTTGTAGGTGCAGCTGTAGATGTGGTTATTGCAACTGTCGTTGTGGTACGTGATTCTGTAGTTGTAGATGGTGCAGCTGTAGTTGTGGTTGGTGTAGCTGTAGTTGTGGTTGGTGTAGCTGTAGCTGTAGTTGTGGTCTGTGCAGCTGTGGTTGTTGTTGGTGCTGCTGTTGTAGTTGGCACTCCTGTAGTTGTGGTCGGTGCAGCTGTAGTTGTGGTTGGAGCAGCTGTGGTTGTGGTTGATTCTGCTGTTGTAGTTGGCACTCCTGTAGTTGTGGTTGGTGCTGCTGTGGTTGTAGGTGGTGCAGCTGTAGTTGTGGTTGGTGTAGCTGTAGTTGTTGTTGGTGTAGCTGTGGTTGTGGTTGGCTCTGCTGTTTTAGTTGGCACTCCTGTAGTTGTGGTCGGTGCTGCAGTGGTTGTGGTTGGCTCTGCCGTTGTAGGTAATCCTCCTGTAGTTGTGGTTGGTGCAGCTGAAGTTGTGGTCTGTGATGCTGAAGTTGAGGTTGGTGTTGATGTTGTTGTTGTGGCTGCTGTTGTAGTTGGCACTCCTGTAGTTTTGGTCTGTGCAGCTGTAGTTGTGGTTGGAGCAGCAGTGGTTGTTGTTGGTGCTGCTGTTATAGTTGGCACTCCTGTAGTTGTGGTCGGTGCTGCTGTGGTTGTGGTTGGCTCTGTTGTTGCAGGTAATCCTCCTGTAGTTGTGGTTGGTGCAGCTGAAGTTGTGGTCTGTGATGCTGAAGTTGAGGTTGGTGTTGATGTTGTGGTTGGTGTAGATGTAGTTGCGGTTGGTGCCAGTGTAGATGTTGTTGGTGCTACTGTTGTAATTGGCACTTCTGTATTTGTGGTCAGTGCAGCTGTAGTTGTGGTTGGAGCAGTTGTGGTTGTGGTTGGTGTAGCTGTAGTTGTGGTTGGTGTAGCTGTAGCTGTAGTTGTGGTTTGTGCAGCTGTGGTTGTGGTTGGAGCTGCTGTTGTAGTTGGTCCTCCTGCAGTTGTGGTTTGTGCAGCTGTGGTTGTGGTTGAGGCTGCTGTTGTAGTTGGTCGTCCCGTAGTCGTGGTTCTTGCAGCTGTAGTTGTAGTTGGTGCAGATGTGGTTGTTCTTGGTGCTGCTGTTGTAGTTGGTACTCCTGTAGTTGTGGTCGGTGCAGCTGTAGTTGTAATTGGAGAAGCTGTGGTTGTGGTTGATTCTGCTGTTGTAGTTGGCACTCCTGTTGTTGTGGTTCTTGCAGCTGTAGTTGTGGTTGGTGCAGCTGTGGTTGTTGTTGGTGCTGCTGTGGTTGTGGTTGATTCTGCTGTTGTAGTTGGCACTCCTGTAGTTGTGGTAGGTGCAGCTGTAGTTGTGATTCTTGCAGCTGTGGTTGTGGTTGATTCTGCTGTTGTAGTTGGCACTCCTGTAGTTGTGGTCGGTGCTGCTGTGGATGTAGCTGGTGCAGCTGTAGTTGTGGTTGGTGTAGCTGTAGTTGTGGTTGGCTCTGCTGTTTTAGTTGGCACTCCTGTAGTTGTGGTCGGTGCTGCAGTGGTTGTGGTTGGCTCTGCCGTTGTAGGTAATCCTCCTGTAGTTGTGGTCTGTGCAGCTGTGGTGGTGGTCGGAGCTGCTGTTGTAGTTGGTCGTCCCGTAGTCGTGGTTCTTGCAGCTGTAGATGTGGTTGGTGCAGCTGTGGTTGTTGTTGGTGCTGCTGTTGTAGTTGGCACTCCTGTAGTTGTGGTCGGTGCAGCTGTAGTTGTGGTTGGAGCAGCTGTGGTTGTGGTCGATTCTGCTGTTGTAGTTGGCATTCCTTTAGTTGTGGTCGGTGCTGCTGTGGTTGTAGCTGGTGCAGCTGTAGTTGTGGTTGGTGTAGCTGTAGTTGTTGTTGGTGTAGCTGTGGTTGTGGTTGGCTCTGCTGTTTTAGTTGGCACTCCTGTAGTTGTGGTCGGTGCTGCAGTGGTTGTGGTTGGCTCTGCCGTTGTAGGTAATCCTCCTGTAGTTGTGGTTGGTGCAGCTGAAGTTGTGGTCTGTGATGCTGAAGTTGAGTTTGGTGTTGATGTTGTTGTTGTGGCTGCTGTTGTAGTTGGCACTCCTGTAGTTGTGGTCTGTGCAGCTGTAGTTGTGGTTGGAGCAGCAGTGGTTGTTGTTGGTGCTGCTGTTGTTGCAGGTAATCCTCCTGTAGTTGTGGTTGGTGCAGCTGAAGTTGTGGTTGATTCTGCTGTTGTAGTTGGCACTCCTGTAGTTGTGGTCGGTGCTGCTGTGGATGTAGCTGGTGCAGCTGTAGTCGTGGTTCTTGCAGCTGTAGATGTGGTTGGTGCAGCTGTGGTTGTTGTTGGTGCTGCTGTTGTAGTTGGCACTCCTGTAGTTGTGGTCGGTGCAGCTGTAGTTGTGGTTGGAGCAGCTGTGGTTGTGGTCGATTCTGCTGTTGTAGTTGGCACTCCTGTAGTTGTGGTAGGTGCAGCTGTAGTTGTGATTCTTGCAGCTGTGGTTGTGGTTGATTCTGCTGTTGTAGTTGGCACTCCTGTAGTTGTGGTCGGTGCTGCTGTGGATGTAGCTGGTGCAGCTGTAGTTGTGGTTGGTGTAGCTGTAGTTGTGGTTGGCTCTGCTGTTTTAGTTGGCACTCCTGTAGTTGTGGTCGGTGCTGCAGTGGTTGTGGTTGGCTCTGCCGTTGTAGGTAATCCTCCTGTAGTTGTGGTCTGTGCAGCTGTGGTGGTGGTCGGAGCTGCTGTTGTAGTTGGTCGTCCCGTAGTCGTGGTTCTTGCAGCTGTAGATGTGGTTGGTGCAGCTGTGGTTGTTGTTGGTGCTGCTGTTGTAGTTGGCACTCCTGTAGTTGTGGTCGGTGCAGCTGTAGTTGTGGTTGGAGCAGCTGTGGTTGTGGTCGATTCTGCTGTTGTAGTTGGCACTCCTGTAGTTGTGGTCGGTGCTGCTGTGGTTGTAGCTGGTGCAGCTGTAGTTGTGGTTGGTGTAGCTGTAGTTGTTGTTGGTGTAGCTGTGGTTGTGGTTGGCTCTGCTGTTTTAGTTGGCACTCCTGTAGTTGTGGTCGGTGCTGCAGTGGTTGTGGTTGGAGCAGTTGTGGTTGTGGTTGGTGTAGCTGTAGTTGTGGTTTGTGTAGCTGTAGCTGTAGTTGTGGTTTGTGCAGCTGTGGTTGTGGTTGGAGCTGCTGTTGTAGTTGGTCGTCCTGTAGTTGTGGTTTGTGCAGCAGTGGTTGTGGTTGAGGCTGCTGTTGTAGTTGGTCGTCCCGTAGTCGTGGTTCTTGCAGCTGTAGTTGTGGTTGGTGCAGATGTGGTTGTTCTTGGTGCTGCTGTTGTAGTTGGCACTCCTGTAGTTGTGGTCGGAGCTGCTGTTGTGGTTGGTCGTCCTGTAGTCGTGGTTCTTGCAGCTGTAGTTGTGGTTTGTGCAGCTGTGGTTGTTGTTGGTGCTGCTGTTGTAGTTGGCACTCCTGTAGTTGTGGTCGGTGCAGCTGTAGTTGTGGTTGGAGCAGCTGTGGTTGTGGTCGATTCTGCTGTTGTAGTTGGCATTCCTTTAGTTGTGGTCGGTGCTGCTGTGGTTGTAGCTGGTGCAGCTGTAGTTGTGGTTGGTGTAGCTGTAGTTGTTGTTGGTGTAGCTGTGGTTGTGGTTGGCTCTGCTGTTTTAGTTGGCACTCCTGTAGTTGTGGTCGGTGCTGCAGTGGTTGTGGTTGGCTCTGCCGTTGTAGGTAATCCTCCTGTAGTTGTGGTTGGTGCAGCTGAAGTTGTGGTCTGTGATGCTGAAGTTGAGGTTGGTGTTGATGTTGTTGTTGTGGCTGCTGTTGTAGTTGGCACTCCTGTAGTTGTGGTCTGTGCAGCTGTAGTTGTGGTTGGAGCAGCAGTGGTTGTTGTTGGTGCTGCTGTTGTTGCAGGTAATCCTCCTGTAGTTGTGGTTGGTGCAGCTGAAGTTGTGGTCTGTGATGCTGAAGTTGAGATTGGTGTTGATGTTGTGGTTGGTGTAGATGTAGTTGCGGTTGGTGCCAGTGTAGATGTTGTTGTTGTGGCTGCTGTTGTAGTTGGCACTCCTGTAGTTGTGGTCTGTGCAGCTGTAGTTGTGGTTGGAGCAGCAGTGGTTGTTGTTGGTGCTGCTGTTGTAGTTGGCACTCCTGTAGTTGTGGTCGGTGCTGCTGTGGTTGTGGTTGGCTCTGTTGTTGCAGGTAATCCTCCTGTAGTTGTGGTTGGTGCAGCTGAAGTTGTGGTCTGTGATGCTGAAGTTGAGGTTGGTGTTGATGTTGTTGTTGGTGTAGATGTAGTTGCGGTTGGTGCCAGTGTAGATGTTGTTGGTGCTGCTGTTGTAATTGGCACTCCTGTAGTTGTGGTCAGTGCAGCTGTAGTTGTGGTTGGAGCAGTTGTGGTTGTGGTTGGTGTAGCTGTAGTTGTGGTTGGTGTAGCTGTAGCTGTAGTTGTGGTTTGTGCAGCTGTGGTTGTGGTTGGAGCTGCTGTTGTAGTTGGTCGTCCTGTAGTTGTGGTTTGTGCAGCTGTGGTTGTGGTTGAGGCTGCTGTTGTAGTTGGTCGTCCCGTAGTCGTGGTTCTTGCAGCTGTAGTTGTGGTTGGTGCAGATGTGGTTGTTCTTGGTGCTGCTGTTGTAGTTGGCACTCCTGTAGTTGTGGTCGGTGCAGCTGTACTTGTGGTTGGAGAAGCTGTGGTTGTGGTTAATTCTGCTGTTGTAGTTGGCACTCCTGTAGTTGTGGTTCTTGCAGCTGTAGTTGTGGTTGGTGCAGCTGTGGTTGTTGTTGGTGCTGGGGTTGTAGTTGGCACTCCTGTAGTTGTGGTCGGTGCAGCTGTAGTTGTGGTTCTTGCAGCTGTGGTTGTGGTTGATTCTGCTGTTGTAGTTGGCACTCCTGTAGTTGTGGTCGGTGCAGCTGTAGTTGTGGTTGGAGCAGCAGTGGTTGTGGTTGGCTCTGCTGTTTTAGTTGGCACTCCTGTAGTTGTGGTCGGTGCTGCAGTGGTTGTGGTTGGCTCTGCCGTTGTACGTAATCCTTCTGTAGTTGTGGTTGGTGCAGCAGAAGTTGTGGTCTGTGATGCTGAAGTTGAGGTTGGTGTTAATGTTGTGGTTGTGGCTGCTGTTGTAGTTGGCACTCCTGTAGTTGTGGTCGGTGCAGCTGTAGT
Source organism: Atherinomorus stipes (assembly GCA_023101725.1). Taxonomy (NCBI): domain Eukaryota; kingdom Metazoa; phylum Chordata; class Actinopteri; order Atheriniformes; family Atherinidae; genus Atherinomorus; species Atherinomorus stipes. The sequence goes on from JALJCO010003608.1 coordinate 20,180, forward strand.
TGTGGTTGGAGCAGCTGTGGTTGTGGTTGATTCTGCTGTTGTAGTTGGCACTCCTGTAGTTGTGGTCGGTGCTGCTGTGGTTGTGGTTGGCTCTGTTGTTGCAGGTAATCCTCCTGTAGTTGTGGTTGGTGCAGCTGAAGTTGTGGTCTGTGATGCTGAAGTTGAGGTTGGTGTTGATGTTGTGGTTGGTGTAGATGTAGTTGCGGTTGGTGCCAGTGTAGATGTTGTTGGTGCTGCTGTTGTAATTGGCACACCTGTAGTTGTGGTCAGTGCAGCTGTAGTTGTGGTTGGAGCAGTTGTGGTTGTGGTTGGTGTAGCTGTAGTTGTGGTTGGTGTAGCTGTAGCTGTAGTTGTGGTTTGTGCAGCTGTGGTTGTGGTTGGAGCTGCTGTTGTAGTTGGTCGTCCTGTAGTTGTGGTTTGTGCAGCTGTGGTTGTGGTTGAGGCTGCTGTTGTAGTTGGTCGTCCCGCAGTCGTGGTTCTTGCAGCTGTAGTTGTGGTTGGTGCAGATGTGGTTGTTCTTGGTGCTGCTGTTGTAGTTGGCACTCCTGTAGTTGTGGTCGGTGCAGCTGTAGTTGTGGTTGGAGAAGCTGTGGTTGTGGTTGATTCTGCTGTTGTTGTTGTTGGTGCTGGGGTTGTAGTTGGCACTCCTGTAGTTGTGGTCGGTGCAGCTGTAGTTGTGGTTCTTGCAGCTGTGGTTGTGGTTGATTCTGCTGTTGTAGTTGGCACTCCTGTAGTTGTGGTCGGTGCTGCTGTGGTTGTAGCTGGTGCAGCTGTAGTTGTGGTTGGTGTAGCTGTAGTTGTGGTTGGCTCTGCTGTTTTAGTTGGCACTCCTGTAGTTGTGGTCGGTGCTGCAGTGGTTGTGGTTGGCTCTGCCGTTGTACGTAATCCTTCTGTAGTTGTGGTTAGTGCAGCAGAAGTTGTGGTCTGTGATGCTGAAGTTGAGGTTGGTGTTAATGTTGTGGTTGTGGCTGCTGTTGTAGTTGGCACTCCTGTAGTTGTGGTCGGTGCAGCTGTAGTTGTGGTTGGAGCAGCAGTGGTTGTTGTTGGTGCTGCTGTTGTAGTTGGCACTCCTGTAGTTGTGGTCGGTGCTGCTGTGGTTGTGGTTGGCTCTGTTGTTGCAGGTAATCCTCCTGTAGTTGTGGTTGGTGCAGCTGAAGTTGTGGACTGTGATGCTGAAGTTGAGGTTGGTGTTGATGTTGTGGTTGGTGTAGATGTAGTTGCGGTTGGTGCCAGTGTAGATGTTGTTGGTGCTGCTGTTGTAATTGGCACTCCTGTAGTTGTGGTCAGTGCAGCTGTAGTTGTGGTTGGAGCAGTTGTGGTTGTGGTTGGTGTAGCTGTAGTTGTGGTTGGTGTAGCTGTAGCTGTAGTTGTGGTTTGTGCAGCTGTGGTTGTGGTTGGAGCTGCTGTTGTAGTTGGTCGTCCTGTAGTTGTGGTTTGTGCAGCTGTGGTTGTGGTTGAGGCTGCTGTTGTAGTTGGTCGTCCCGTAGTCGTGGTTCTTGCAGCTGTAGTTGTGGTTGGTGCAGATGTGGTTGTTCTTGGTGCTGCTGTTGTAGTTGGCACTCCTGTAGTTGTGGTCGGTGCAGCTGTAGTTGTGGTTGGAGAAGCTGTGGTTGTGGTTGATTCTGCTGTTGTTGTTGTTGGTGCTGGGGTTGTAGTTGGCACTCCTGTAGTTGTGGTCGGTGCAGCTGTAGTTGTGGTTCTTGCAGCTGTGGTTGTGGTTGATTCTGCTGTTGTAGTTGGCACTCCTGTAGTTGTGGTCGGTGCTGCTGTGGTTGTAGCTGGTGCAGCTGTAGTTGTGGTTGGTGTAGCTGTAGTTGTGGTTGGCTGTGCTGTTTTAGTTGGCACTCCTGTAGTTGTGGTCGGTGCTGCAGTGGTTGTTGTTGGCTCTGCCGTTGTAGGTAATCCTCCTGTAGTTGTGGTTGGTGCAGCTGAAGTTGTGGTCTGTGATGCTGAAGTTGAGGTTGGTGTTGATGTTGTTGTTGTGGCTGCTGTTGTAGTTGGCACTCCTGTAGTTGTGGTCTGTGCAGCTGTAGTTGTGGTTGGAGCAGCAGTGGTTGTTGTTGGTGCTGCTGTTGTAGTTGGCACTCCTGTAGTTGTGGTCGGTACAGCTGTAGTTGTGGTTGGAGCAGCTGTGGTTGTGGTTGACTCTGCTGTTGTAGTTGGCACTCCTGTAGTTTTGGTCGGTGCTGCTGTGGTTGCAGCTGGTGCAGCTGTAGTTGTGGTTGGTGTAGCTGTAGCTGTAGTTGTGGTTGGTGCAGCTGTGGTTGCGGTTGGCGCTGCTGTTGTAGTTGGTCCTCCTGTAGTTGTGGTTGGTGCAGCTGTAGTTGTGGTTGGTGCAGCTGTGGTTGTTGTTGGTGCTGCTGTTGTAGTTGGCACTCCTGTAGTTGTGGTCGGTGCTGCTGTGGTTGTGGTTGGCTCTGCTGTTGTAGGTAATCCTCCTGTAGTTGTGGTTGGTGCAGCTGAAGTTGTGGTCTGTGATGCTGAAGTTGAGATTGGTGTTGATGTTGTGGTTGGTGTAGATGTAGTTGCGGTTGGTGCAAGTGTAGATGTGGGTGCTGCTGTAGATGTTGTCAGTGTATCTGTTGTTGTGGTGGGTGCTGCTGTAGTTGTAGTTGATGCAGCTGTAGTTGTGGTTAGTTTAGCTGGAGTTGTTGTTGGTGTAGCTGTAGCTGTAGTTGTTGTTGGTGCAGCTGTGGTTGCGGTTGGCGCTGCTGTTGTAGTTTGTCCTCCTGTAGTTGTGGTTGGTGCAGCTGTAGTTGTGGTCGGTGCAGCTGTAGTTTTGGTTGGAGCAGCTGTGGTTGTGGTTGACTCTGCTGTTGTAGTTGGCACTCCTGTAGTTGTGGTCGGTGCTGCTGTGGTTGTAGCTGGTGCAGCTGTAGTTGTGGTTGGTGTATCTGTAGTTGTTGTTAGTGTAGCTGTGGTTGTGGTTGGCTCTGCTGTTGTAGTTGGCACTCCTGTAGATGTGGTTGGTGCAGCTGAAGTTGTGGTCGGTGCTGCTGTCGTTGTGGTTGGCTCTGCTGTTGTAGGTAATCCTCCTGTAGTTGTGGTTGGTGTAGCTGCAGTTGTGGATGGTGTAGCTGTAGTTGTGGTTGGTGTAGCTGTAGTTGTTGTTGGTGTAGCTGTGGTTGTGGTTGGCTCTGCTGTTGTAGTTGGCACTCCTGTAGTTGTTGTCGGTGCTGCTGTGGTTGTGGTTGGCTCTGCTGTTGTATTTAATCCTCCTGTAGTTGTGGTTGGTGAAGCTGAAGTTGTGGTCTGTGATGCTGAAGTTGAGGTTGGTGTTGATGTTGTGGTTGGTGTAGATGTAGTTGCGGTTGTTGCGAGTGTAGATGTTGTGGGTGCCGCTGTAGATGTGGTCAGTGCATCTGTTGTTGTGGTAGGTGTTGCTGTAGTTGTAGATGATGCAGCTGTAGTTGTGGTTAGTTTAGCTGTAGTTGTTGTTGGTGTAGCTGTAGCTGTAGTTGTGGTTGGTGCAGCTGTGGTTGCGGTTGGCTCTGCTGTTGTAGTTGGTCCTCCTGTAGTTGCGGTTGGTGCAGCTGAAGTTGTGGTCTGTGATGCTGAAGTTGAGGTTGGTGTTGATGTTGTGGTTGGTGTAGATGTAGTTGCGGTTGGTGCCAGTGTAGATGTTGTTGGTGCTGCTGTTGTAGTTGGCACTCCTGTAGTTGTGGTCGGTGCAGCTGTAGTTGTGGTTGGAGCAGCTGTGGTTGTGGTTGATTCTGCTGTTGTAGTTGGCACTCCTGTAGTTGCGGTTCTTGCAGCTGAAGTTGTGGTTGGAGCAGCTGTGGTTGTGGTTGATTCTGCTGTTGTAGTTGGCTCTCCTGTAGTTGTGGTCGGTGCTGCTGTGGTTGTAGCTGGTGCAGCTGTAGTTGTGGTTGGTGTAGCTGTAGTTGTTGTTGGTGTAGCTGTAGCTGTAGTTGTTGAAGTTGGTGCAGCTGTGGTTGCGGTTTGCGCTGCTGTTGTAGTTGGTCCTCCTGTAGTTGTGGTTGGTGCAGCTGTAGTTGTGGTTGGTGCAGCTGTGGTTGTGGTTGGTGAGGCTGTCGTTATGGCTGGTGCAGCTGTAATTGTCGTTGGTTCATCTGTCGTTGTGGTATGTGCTGTTGAAGTTGTAGATGGTGCAGCTGTAGTTGTGGTTGGTGTTGATGTGGTTGTTGATGGTGAAGATGTAGTTGTGGTTGGTGCAAGTGTAGATGTTGTAGGTGCAGCTGTAGATTTGGTTATTGCAACTGTCGTTGTGGTACGTGATGCTGTAGTTGTAGATGGTGCAGCTTTAGTTGTGGTTGGTGTAGCTGTAGTTGTGGTTGGTGTAGCTGTAGCTGTAGTTGTGGTCTGTGCAGCTGTGGTTGTTGTCGGAGCTGCTGTTGTAGTTGGTCCTCGAGTAGTTGTGGTTTGTGCAGCTGTGGTTGTGGTTGGTGCTGCTGTTGTAGTTGGCACTCCTGTAGTTGTGGTCGGTGCAGCTGTAGTTGTGGTTGGAGCAGCTGTGGTTGTGGTTGATTGTGCTGTGGTAGTTGGCACTCCTGTAGCTGTGGTCGATGTTGCTGTGGTTGTAGCTGGTGCAGCTGTAGTTGTGGTTGGTGTAGCTGTAGTTGTGGTTGGTGTAGCTGTAGCTGTAGTTGTGGTCTGTGCAGCTGTGGTTGTTGTCGGAGCTGCTGTTGTAGTTGGTCCTCCAGTAGTTGTGGTTTGTGCAGCTGTGGTTGTGGTTGGTGCTGCTGTTGTAGTTGGCACTCCTTTAGTTGTGGTCGGTGCAGCTGTAGTTGTGGTTGGAGCAGCTGTGGTTGTGGTTGATTGTGCTGTGGTAGTTGGCACTCCTGTGGTTGTGGTCGATGCTGCTGTGGTTGTAGCTGGTGCAGCTGTAGTTGTGGTTGGTGTAGCTGTGGTTGTGGTTGGCTGTGCTGTTTTAGTTGGCACTCCTGTAGTTGTGGTCGGTGCTGCAGTGGTTGTGGTTGACTCTGCCGTTGTAGGTAATCCTTCTGTAGTTGTGTTTGGTGCAGCAGAAGTTGTGGTCTGTGATGCTGAAGTTGAGGTTGGTGTTAATGTTGTGGTTGTGGATGCTGTTGTAGTTGGCACTCCTGTAGTTGTGGTCGGTGCAGCTGTAGTTGTGGTTGGAGCAGCAGTGGTTGTTGTTGGTGCTGCTGTTGTAGTTGGCACTCCTGTAGTTTTGGTCGGTGCTGCTGTGGTTGTAGCTGGTGCAGCTGTAGTTGTGGTTGGTGCAGCTGAAGTTGTGGTCTGTGATGCTGAAGTTGAGGTTGGTGTTGATGTTGTGGTTGGTGTAGATGTAGTTGCGGTTTGTGCGAGTGTAGCTGTTGTGGGTGCCGCTGTAGATGTGGTCAGTGCATCTGTTGTTGTGGTAGGTGTTGCTGTAGTTGTAGATGATGCAGCTGTAGTTGTGGTTAGTTTAGCTGTAGTTGTTGTTGGTGTAGCTGTAGCTGTAGTTGTGGTTGGTGCAGCTGTGGTTGCGGTTGGCTCTGCTGTTGTAGTTGGTCCTCCTGTAGTTGCGGTCGGTGCAGCTGTAGTTGTGGTTGGTGCAGCTGTGGTTGTTGTTGGTGCTGCTGTTGTAGTTGGCACTCCTGTAGTTGTGGTCGGTGCTGCTGTGGCTGCTGTCGGCTCTGCTGTTGTAGGTAATCCTCCTGTAGTTATGGTTGGTGCAGCTGAAGTTGTGGTCTGTGATGCTGAAGTTGAGGTTGGTGTTGATGTTGTGGTTGGTGTAGATGTAGTCGCGGTTGGTGCGAGTGTAGATGTTGTGGGTGCCGGTGTAGATGTGGTCAGTGCATCTGTTGTTGTGGTAGGTGCTGCTAAAGTTGTAGATGATGTAGCTGTAGTTGTGGTTAGTTTAGCTGTAGTTGTTGTTGGTGTAGCTGTAGCTGTAGTTGTGGTTGCTGCAGTTTTTGTTGTGGCTGGTGTAGCTGTAGTTGGTGGTGGTGCAGCTGTCGTCGTGGTCAGGGAAGCTGTAGTTGTGGTTGGTTCAGCTGTAGTTGTGGTTGGTGCAATTGTTGTGGTTGGTGAGGCTGTAATTGTGGTTGGTGCAGCTGTAGCTGTAGTTGTGGTTTGTGCGGCTGTTGTTGTTGTTGGTGCAGCTGTTGTTGTGGTTGGTGCAGCTGTAGTTGTTGGTGCAGCTGTTGTGTCCGGTGCAGCTGTAGTGATCAGTTCAGCTGTATTTTCCGTTGGGGCAGCTGTAGTTGTCGTTGGTTTTGCCGTTGTTGTGGTCTGTCCAGCTGTTGTTGTGGTTGGTACACCTTTGGTTGTAGTAGTTTTAGTTGTAGTTGTGGTTGGGTCCGCTGTATTTGTCGTCTTTGCAGATGTAGTTGTGGTTTGTGCAGCTGTAGTGGTGGTTGGTGCAGATGTAGTTGTGGTTTGTGCAGCTGTAGTGGTGGTTGGTGCAGCTGTAGTGGTGGTTGGTGCAGCTGTAGTTGTGGTTGTTCCAGCTGTAGTTGTGGTTGTTCCAGCTATTGTGGTTGGTGCAGCTGTAGTTTTGGTTGGTGAGTCTGTTGTTGTGGTTTGTCTAGCTGTAGATGTGGCTAACTGTGTTGTGGCAGTTACTACACCTTCAGTTTTGGCATCCGCAGTGGTAGTTGTGGTTTGTATACCTGTCGATTTCCTTGATGCAACTGTTGTACCAGTCAGTGTCATAGTTTTTATCATGTGTTGATCATTTTCTGTGACTGATATAGACACTGATGTGGTTTGTGCAGCTTTAGTGATCGCTGGTGAACCATTGCATGTATTGGTGTTACAACATTCTGGGCCACTGCTGATGCTACCAACACTTTTCATAAACGGTAGAGTCTTTATGTCTGATGCTGCTTCACAAGTATTTTGAGTTGTACAGCCCCATGCAGGATATGTGCCTGATCCATTCCTCACTGTTGTTTTTTTTTCCAAATGATAAAACAAAAATTTGTTGATGTATCATAAAGATCTGAGAAATTACTTCCAACAATATGCCTGCAAAGGAACTGAGAGCCTTCTATTCCAGTAAGTATATGCTTCAGGGCTTTGGTTGTCCTTTTAAATAAAATTTATCTGAGTTACATGTAAGTTGTTTTCTATTCACTGTCAAAGTTAAAACAATTGGAATATTTTGCAAATATTTAAGTACAGTTCCCCATAAATTGTTCTCTCCAGGCCATGCTAAATGAATTTATTCACGGCATTTAACCACATTGAAAACAAGCTGGTCATTTGACTGGATCTACCTGCAATATTTACCATTCCCCAAAAGTTTGGACTCCATATAAAATGTAAATAAAATCTTATTTTCTGTTCCCATATCAGATACTCAAAATGAGACATTTTACAATTTTATAGAAAAATTAAGCACATTTTTCATCAGCTGACAGCAACACTTCTAAACAAAAGTTGGAACAGGGGCGACAGACGCTTGGAAAATTTATTAGAATTTGATTTCTAGTACATCTCTTAGATTGTTGTGTTACTATATTTAAGGAATCAATGTCATCAAGCATGGCACAGTCATTTTAGCTTCACTCCTTCACATACTGATCCTTTTAACAGAACAACAGCATGAGGCAATGTTGCACCCTGAAACAAATAGGGTTGCTCCTTAGTTTAACCAGCAATTTTACAGTACTCTTCAAAAGGATTAGAAAAAGGAACTAATCTAATAAAAGGCTGAAATGATTAGTTGACAACTGTGACTAAAACTTAACTGATGCAAATTTTCATTGTTGATGCGTCGTGTCCAGTGACTCCAGTAGTTGATTAGTTAGTAATGCCTTACGGTAATCTGATTACATTTTCAAGTAACGAGTAATCTAATGCATTTCTATTTTTACCCTGTAATCAGGTTAGTTACTTTTTAACTGCCCACATACCCATGAGTCACTCCCAGTGTGGAAGGACGATGCTTCACACCAAAGCAAAAGTGAAGTTATGACTTTATATCATTAACATTCATTAATATTTCAAGTTAGAGATGTGACGTTCATGAACGAATTGATTCTTCTGCACGGTTCTTTTAAATGAACGATGAGAATCGAATCTCCTTTGGGACACTATCATTTTAGAGCCATTCTTTTTTACATCCAAATTGCTCACACTGCCTTTACGTGGCATGTGTCCCATCATGGGAATCCAATGTCCAATAGAGTCCATTTGTGTGAACGCATCTATGGCAGAAAGAAAGAAAACTCACAAAAAAACGTGAGTCCCGAAATGTTCACTAAAATTTGTATTGATGTAGTTCAGGTTTATTCTATTTCTAGTTATATTTTTCTTGTGTTTCTGTATTTGTCCTACATTTAAAATAAATAAGTAAATAAATATAAATCGTATATAGTAGGCCTATATTTTATAAAGATGTGTATGTTTCTTTGTTAGCCTTTATTCTTATACTTGTGTGTTTTTTGCATTACTAAAATGTCCTTGTGTGGACAATTTTCAGAGTAAAGTTGTTTAGCATGAAGATAATTGTGGCCAGCTCAGTTTTGTTGTGTTGTTTTGGTAAGTAAAAATCCAAAATAGTGATCTCACTGTCAAAGCACGGGGATTTGGAGCCACCTTATAAAACAATGAAAACACAAGCCAAATAAATATTACAACCAATTTTTCAGAACATTTATTATCAACTGATTTATAGTTGTGCTTGAAAGTTTACTTCCCGTCCCATTTAAGAAAAGGCTAAATTCACAACAGTAATTCAAATAGCACAAAACTGAAAAAGTAATAATAAATGAAAATGTACTAAATTAGAATTTAGTAAAATGAAATGTTGATTTGAATTTTTGTTTAAAAAATAATCTAAAAAAAAGTGTCAGTAGGTGCAGACGTCTGAATGGATGTTACAGAAAACACCTGATTGCAGTGATTGTCTCAAAGTGTTGCTCCTTAAAATTTTCTTTCAGGAGCCCCATCATGCTTGTTTACTTTTTTTTTTTATCTATCTATCTATCTATCTATCTATCTATCTATCTATCTATCTATCTATCTATCTATCTATCTATCTATCTATCTATCTATCTATATATAGACATATATATGTCTATATATATATATATAGACATATATATGTCCTTTTCAAAAAATATTTCTGCCCCTGTTGACAGGTATGTTGGTCCACCGTTCATGGGAAAGGTGCTCTAATGTGTCTGGGAGAGTTTTGTTTATTTGCTATTTTTTTAAATTATTGTTTTCAACTACAATTCAAAAACAATATTTTTTTTTCCCTAAATTGTAATTTTGTAAATGTTATTTAATATTAGTTTCTTTAGTTTCATGTTATTTGAATTACAATAGTCAGTTCTTTAATTGTTCTTTAATTTAAGGGTATGGATAATTTTGAGGACGACTGTATATGTATGTACACAGTCATCCTCAAAATTATTCAAACTCTCTTTAAAGCAGAAGCTTATTTGTATTATTGTAATCCCTGACTCATGGAGAGGGGATGGGACTTCTCACTCCTCTTTAATATTGTATTTGTGTATATTATTTTTAAAAAGTTTTTCCTTTTGTAAATTTTTCATATTAAAAAATAAACATTTCAAATCAAATTGAAATTAGCTTTAAGTCTATTGAATGTTTTGATTTTATTTTTTCTTTGTGAGCTGGCTGCATCACCTGCAACCCTGACACTCTTCTGTTTGTTATCCATGTAACAGCTGAACAAATAAGTGATGAATTTCTTATTCTTCTGATCGACACTGAAAAGCTTCTTGTTTTCTTTGCTGGAGGATTTTCTTTTGTTAATTCAACAAAGGTGACAGGAGAGGTCTGTTATTGTTGTTATTGTACTAATGTCATATTTGGGAGGAACCAGGGTGGCGTTTCTGATTCATGATGTGTGAAAAACCCAAACCTGAACCTAACACGTGATGATGCTGCACTTAGTTTCGCATTAACTAAATTTAACCCTTACACGCAAACTGTCCCATACGGTGGATTCAGATTTTTGTGCATGGGTGAGGATCGTGCAAATTTGCCTCTTTATTGGACATTAGTGAGTCATCCAATTCGCCGCTAATCACTAGAGAATAAATAAATATATTAGTAGATTTATTATATATATTGTAAGTTTGCCTCAGCTTGTGAAATAAAAATTATGGGACCATGACAAAATATATTTATAAATAATTCTATTGAATAATAAAGATAAATTAATTTGAAATTAAAAGTAAAATATTGTATGTACTGCAAAAAAAGTGGTGCTTTTTTATTTATAACTTTTGCCAACAAACAATAAACATAAATAAAATAAGCAAATTGCAAACACACCAACACACAGCTAAATAAGAAACAGATTTTTTTTGGAGAGAGATTTTGAAAAGGGAGGGGTGGTGCAGATCATTAAAAACAAAGTCAAATTTCAAATATGTTCTTATAAACATCCAGGAAGGCCCATCAACTCTATTGTCTAAATCTAGGATGGAGGCAGTCCGATCCACCGTTAATAAATCCCAAAAATCTTTTAACCAGGTTTCAGTATTTAAGCAGTTTGGCTTATGCACTTTCCAGTTCATCGACATAATTCGTTTCACAGAAAGGAAGGTTAAAGCAATAATGCATTCACTGCAAAAATTAGTAGTCTTAATACGAGTTAAAAAACACTGAAATTGAGAAGAATCAGACGATAATCAAGTGAAAAAAATAGCAAGAGTGTTCAGGGGGAAATATCGTTAAACAAGTTGTAAAACTCTCATTTCAAAGGTGAATTCCAATTCCCGTCTTAACCCTCAATCTCAAACATGTGCACCCCAGCGAAGTGCAAGTGCTGTCCCGATTCTCAAAAGGTTCAGTTGAGGCAAGTTTGAGGCTAAATCGCCCTCAATACTGAGATTCTCCGACACCACCTTGTGAGTAAGGATTACCCAGAATGCAACGTAAAAGAAGGCGAGATACAAATCTTAAGTATTTTCTTTGTTAATGGAGATATAAATATTCGGAAAACTGTTGTATTATCTTAGTTTATGCCCATGTTATGGATCAGTTACCTCATTGTTGCAACATTTATTTTTATTTTACAATCTTTTGTCAATAGCGACCGGTGCGGTCAAGTCATGTTGCTATCGTTTACGTTAGTTAACGTTACAAAATGGTAATTTTTCTCGGTGCGGATGTTGTTTTATCAAGATAACAGTCTGTATAACATTGTGACGATAATGGTATAAGACGACCGGGCTAATGTCATCTCCCTTAGCCGCAGAGTTAGCTAATGGTAGTTATAGCTGGTGTTAACCTTTCATAGTTTTTACAGCTAGAATTGGGAGTGAAACGCACAAAATGATCTGAAACAGTGTCTTAAATAATTTAACTTGGGCTAATATGCATATAAAATAACCAGGATTCAGTTACTAAGTAAGAAATAAAAAACATATATACTCTTAAAACATGATTAAAAATCTTACCTATTCTGCTCTTGTCAAGTATATTACTCTCAAATAAAGATTGTTAAGACTGTTTTTGCTGAATATAAGACTGTAAAACTTGGTTAGATTGTTTTTGCAGTGTTGCGTGATTGGTGACAAACTAAAATAAGATCCAATAAAAAAAAATTCCTCACTAATGGACAGAGCCAAAGTAGGTGAATAAGTGTCCCTACGTCCCCAGCCATGCCAGCATGGTGGGGATTTAGAGGGGTCCACGTTGTTTAGTCTGTGTGGTGTGATATAGACTCTATTAAAGATTTTAAATTGATAAGTTTTATATCGCACACATTTAGACAACGCTGTCTTGTTTTGTTCCCACTGGGTTGTATTTATGCAGACAGCTAAGTCCTTCTCCCGCTGATGCTTCGTACACTGCACAACAGTCAATTTGACCACGTTTTACTGTCTTATATTCAGCAAAAACTGTCTTTACTATCTCAATTTGAGAGTAATATACTGAGAAGACTACACTGCAAAAACTCAAATCTTAGCAAGTATATTTTTTTCATTTCTAGTCAAAATATCTCATCACACTCAAAATAAGACAAAATTACCTAAAGAAACACATTTCAGTGAGATATAAGAACTTGTTTTAAGGCAATGCATCTTATTTCAAGAAATCTTAACAAGAACATTTTTCTTGCTCTATTGGCAGCTTTTTTTTTTTTTTAATCTTTCTTTTTTTTTTATTACTTATTTTAAGAGTGGCCAAGATTTTTTGCTTGTAATAAGCAAAAAATTCTGGCAATAGAACAAGCAAAATTTTCTTGATAAGATTTCTTGAAATAAGATGCATTGCCTTGAAACAAGATCCTATGTCTCACTGAAATGTTTCTCTTTAAGTAAGTTTGTCTTATTTTGAGTGTGATGAGATATTTTGACTAGAAATAAGACAAATACACTCGCTAAGATTTGATTTTTTGCAGTGTAAAATGTGTAAGATTAGTCTAGCTTTGAGAGTAAATGTCTTTTATTTCTTACTTAGTAACTGAATCTTGAAACTGGTTATCAGAGTTAAATCATCTCACTGAGACACTGTTTCAGATCATACCGTTTGCTCACAATTTTATCTGGAAAAACTTGTTTTAAGAAGACCTCGCATACCAGCTCATACACATACGTTTCTTGTAATAAGAAAACCTAAGAGCTTAAAACAAGCTGTGAAATACTAATTTGCACGTGAACGCAGCATGAAGGAAACACAGCAGCCAGAACGTGGCGCGCACAGACCTGATGTGAATCGATCGGCCAGAAGGCTTTAATTATGTCTTAAACTTGATAAAAGAGGATAAAGTGTTTTTTGTGGCTTCGGTTCTTCATTGAATCAAACCACTTAGTAGCCTACAGTCTCAAAATCAGCCTCGTTTAATGAGAAAATAGTACGGAGTTTTCATATGGCATGGTCCTGGATATAATATACTGTATCAAGCTGCAGCTAAAAGCAGCCGTATGCTACATTTCAAAGAACTAACAAGGCTGATGAGTGAAAAAAAACTCTAGGCTGCTATTAGGTTGCTGATTAAGTTGTTGTTAGTTAAGATTTTGTTTCACTGGCTACGAATTTTGCTTTCTGTTTCACTTGCAAGCGCATTTATTGCTTGGTGTCACATTTGTGAAGGATTCCGTCGGTGACTTATTTATTACCAATTTCAAGTTCTTCAAATGAGTTTTTAATTTTAGTTTTTAGTTTTTAAATGGATTTTGTATTTGTTAATTTTATGGTGAGTTCATTAATTCATTTTACAAAATAATAAGCCACAAATTCCACTAATAAAGGGATATTACATATGAATTATATTATATATGATTTATATTATATTATATTATATTATATATGAATATATCTTGTTGTCTTGTATGGCCTTCACTCAGCACCCACCAGTAGAAATGTAGATCGGCGCCTCTGTTTGGAGGCTGGTGTGCTGCCTTACAAAAAAAGGCTTTTTAGTAATTCTCAAATTAAAAAAATTATCTTGTTTTAAGATTTTTTCACTTTAAAATGATAAAGAAGCAACACTGAAAAGAAGCATTACCAGAATAGTTCTGAGGGATCTTTCACTAAACTTGAAATGAGTGTTTTACAACTTGTTTAACGATATCTATCTGTGTAGAGTCTCCATGTTTTTTCTTATTTCAAGAAATCTTACCAAGTGTAATTATCTTACAACTTAGTCTCAATTTCAATGTTTGTTTTTTTTTAGACTTGTATTAAGACCACTAAATTTTGCAGTGCAATAAAAGACTATCTGGTGAGGTTACAGATACAAGTTTGTATATTAAGGTCTAATCTCAGAATAGACCTGATTTTAATCATTCATAAATGGGACGGTGAAAGAGAAAAGTGCACGCGTGATCAAATGAAACGTTCGATGTTTTCATTGTTTTATGCATGATTCAGATTTTGCGCTGACGCCCTGTTTCAGTGTTAAAGCTTCACTGTTTGTAATAAATGAGGTTGGTGGTGACAGCACAGGGAGGTGTGGTCACACATTCACATTTCTGACTCAGCACACTCAAATGAACTAAATCCTTTCAGCCTACTGGTAACTCCCATAAGATTATTAAGAAGTTGAGGATTAACGAGTTGCTTCACTCATATTTATCATTAACTTTAATCTCAACTAAACACTAGAAATTTAAGTTGAGATAAAGAATTAAAACTAAAGTGTCCAGTTAGTGATATTTTGGAATTGCTGTAAAATTTTATCTCAAACTCACCCATTGCTTGGAAACAGTTGCTCTCCTCTCCTGAACACTGCACTGTCGAGGTGCACTGAGCGGTGGAGGGGTCACACACCACACACTCCAGGCTGTTAGTCGCCTGAGCTCCAGGATCTGAAGCACAACAGAGAACAGTTTTATTTGTGATCGAGTCTCGCATCAGTCTCATGTTTTCTGCACCGGGTCCACGTACATGGTAGAGTTTGAGAGTTGCAGTTGCTGCTGTTGCAGCACTGAGCAGAAGCTGAGACCCTTGCAAAGCCGACATTGACTGAAAATGTCTGGTTTCCCGTGTTTGGACACAGTGAGGACGATGCACAGTCCTTGTAGATCTGCTGACCTGCTGCTCCCGGTGAAATGGCTGCAGAGTTAAACACAGTTTCTGAAGTTTGAGAGAAATCCTTCATGAACTCACAGTAATGTTGAAATAGCGTTTGACAGGAGGGGAATACCTTGAATGGAGGCTGTAATGCACATCGTCTCTGAGCTGCACGTCTTTGTTACGGTGTTTGAACACTGAAGATCTGCGCAGGACGTACATTCAAAAGCTCCAGCTGCAATCACCAGAAAAATGGAGAGAAAACATGTGTTTAATGTGGTAACTCATGACAAAGTGATTCATTTTACAAAAAACTATCTAAGGTACACAGATCTGCATCTGTGAGCTGTTAATGCAACATTAAAATTAAACTTCTCCCTCTGCCATCAGATTATTTAGGATTGAAATGGGAATTAAATCACTTTTAAGGTGATCGTCCTTTTAAAGTAACACTTCATGAGAAAAAATCTTTTTTCCAATAGAAGAAGCTCACCTGTGCTGGTGAGCGCCCAGGCGAAATAGAGAGAAAAGATCTGATTTTTCATGATGAACAGGTGAGTTCTGCCGAGGAATATTTCTGAGCAGAGATGTACCATCCCATCGATGGAACTTCACTATTTATATCCCGCCTTTATTACCTCACAGCATGGGCGTGCTGCCATTTTCATCACACACTTTTCTCTTGTCCAAACATTATGGTAACAAGTCAACATACCTTAACACACCTCTTCTTTCAAATGGTTTGTATGGGATCGAGGATTAAAATCACAAAAGCTACATATTTATTCAATTATTGTTTAAATTTCTGGTTGATTAGATTTTTTTATCAATATTGTCATTCACAGTGTCATCAACAAGCATATATTTTGGTTTGATTGTAAAATATGTTAAATAGTGAGATATTATATTTATTCAGTGGATTATAATTAGTTGTGCCAAAATGATAAATTCTGCCACAATACGATTTTAAATTAAATTGGACTCAGGATCCAGAAATCATTGTGAAATTATATTACTTTGTGATTTAACACAATCACTTCTATTTATATCAAATTATACAATTTGATATAAATGGTCCACAAAGCTAACTTGACTCTGCCAGATGGATTTGCTCCTAGTTTTAGGAAGGGGCAAAAATACTGGTTAGCTGATTGGATAAGGCATCTGTCTATCACCACCTATGCCAAATCAACCAATCATATCAACGAAGAATATAACGTACTCACAGAGCGACGACAAAAACACAACCACAAGCCAGGCTACTCTCGCTGCTGCTGGCAACGGCTCGTTAGCTCAGCAAACAAGAAACATGTCGGCAGTAATTCCGATAAAACTTGAGTGATAGCCACGCTGGCGCTGGTTTCATCTGCTGAAGCCGCCATGTTGTTTAAACTGAAGTGCACTTCTCGTTGCGTCAGACCTCAACCCGCCTCAAAGCCAACGCTGATTGGACGTTCGTTTGGTGAACTGCTCCAAATTCTCTTCAATGGAAAGTAGCCAGACTGATCTGGCTGATCTGGCTCTGCAGTTTCCCACCTGCCACCTGCCGCCCTCCCACACCCCCATAGTGCCTGTGTCTGTCCCCCGGGCCCTTAGAATAAAATCCAAAAACACCTCTAAGGTAAATCACAATAACCTAATAAAAATTAAAACAATAAACATAACAAAACAGAAAAATAAAACTATTAAATGTGGATTATTAAATATCAGATCCTTTCTTCAAAATCTCTGTTAGTTAATGATCTGATTGGCGATCATCATGTTGATTTATTTTGTCTCACAGAAACATGGCTGCAGCAGGATGATCATGTTACTATTAATGAATCTACTCCACCAGATTACTTAAATTTTCATGTTCCTAGAGCCGCAGGCCGAGGAGGAGGTGTGGCTGCTATCTTTCAATCAGGGCTATTTATTAATCCCAGACCTACGATTAGTCATAATTCCTTTGAACACCTAATTCTAAGCCTTTCTCATCCTAACTGGAAATCAGAGAAACCACTTTTGTTTGCTGTAGTGTATCGTCCACCTGGACCTTACTCAGAGTTTCTGACTGAATTTTCAGACTTTTTTATCAGATTTAGTGTTGAATACTGATAAAGTTGTCGTTTTGGCGACCTTAATGTTCATGTTGACGATAACAACGACAGCTTAAATATTGCTTTTTAATCTATGCTAGACTCAATCGGTTTTTCACAAAATGTTCACGAACCCACTCATTCTCATAATCATACTCTGGATCTTGTCCTGTTCGTAAATTTACTAACATTTCATGAATGTACATAATTTTGCTTTTTCTATCTGAATATTCAAACCCCTACAAAATGCTGTGGTTCTATGTAGGGTCCTACAGTGAGTAGGGTGTAAAACCCACTTCTACCACATTTGGACAAAGCCTGAGTCCAAAAGTGGTAGAAAAGAAAATTATACGAAACTGTTAAACTCCACTAATACTTCCTCTATTGCTTCAGCAGATTTCAGCAGACACGTGTGTCTGTAGACGGTTAATCTGTCAGAACGGGAGAACGAGGCAGTGTGTGATATTTAATTATGAACTTATAATGACTGCTTTAATAACAATATAATTATGATATTTATGATAATCATCTAATTTCTGTTACCATTTAAACACTATAAAATGGTGGTGGGGGAGGATGAGCTCCTTGGTGGAGTTCTGTGCTCCCCGAGTGCTTTCTAGTTTCTACATGAATCCTAACGTGCTGCTGGTAACGACTCAGAGTCAGACTGTCCCAGATAGCAGAAACTGTTTGGTCCAAACATGGACTTGACTCATGATGTTGACTAAATTTGAAAGTAGCTGCCAAAACTCAGTCACACGACCTCCACATGTGGCCCACAAGAAAAATGTTGCAGGGAAGCTTTTCTGTATCAGGCCCATAAAATGTATGCTGTAATCCACGTCCAGGCCAGAAATGGACACCTGGACCACATGAGGCCTTAGACTCTGTCCTCACTGGTGGAAACGATAACTGCTTTACTGAACACCAACCAATCACTCCCTGACATAGTTTGAAACTACCTGTCTTCTCAATCTCAGGCTCAAGGTTATTATATAGCACATTTATAAATGTCAATAGTCACCAAAGTGCTATCTATTGTCTTGAACAATGGAACAACAATGCTGAGGGAGCTTTGCTCTAGCCTGTTCAAGTGTGATGAGTGTACTTTGCTTTGCTTTTTTCTATTGCAGTTCTATACAATGCTGCATCCACAGCAGCAACAGAAAAAACAAGGGAGCTTTAGCTTTAGACCAACAGTGTGTAAATGATATACACCAGCATGTGATAAAATGGGAAATGTGTTTGTGAGGTGAGACAAATGTTTGCTTTGTTTCATTTTGCAGTATAGGGGGCTTTTTGCATTTTGCGTGAGCAATAACTGGATTTGTGTGTGAAGTTTTGAGAAATAGACTAAGAGCTTTGAAAATGTCTGTAAGCAATTGAAAAAAACTGTAAACGGTTGTGTTTAAAATGGGAAATCAAGTAACTTCTTTGTAGATTTTAGTGTGTAAGGTAGAACATTGTGTCTAGTTATTTGCAAAAACATTGAAAACTGTGTCAAGGCTGAGAATGTGTTCATGGTTTTGCTGATTTGAGGTAAAGTTGTGAGGTTTGAGTGAATAATTTTAGAAATAGTGTGATATTTAAAGGTTTTGAGTGTAAGCAACTGAAAAAACTGTAATTCCAATTGGGAAATCCAGTTCTGCTTTTACTGCAACCTGCCTTTAACACTAGAGAGCAGTGGGCTGCTGACTACAGCACCTGGAGATCAGTTGGTGGGGTTATGGACATTTTTGTGCTGGATGGGGAACTCCTGAGTGAGATTACACCAGAACACAGACATCTTTTACCAGAGTAGAAGCCTGTCGATGCCGGTGGAAAAAAGTCATTCGTAATGTTTTTAGTCAAGCCGGTTACTCTGACCTTTCATAAAGCTTACAGCAGCTATTTTAACAGATTGTTTTGTGTCAAGGATTATAAAACCAAATAAGATTAACAAATGAGCTTTTCCTTTGTGTGAAAAGCCGTGATCAGGTTATGTAACATAAGTGCTCTGATCTTGAGGAAACTGAGTAATGATGAAAGGAATGCCATTATCCACTCTGCCTGCATCATAAGGTAACTTGTTTCACGTGTGTGACTTGTTTTCCTGTGTGAATGTTGACAAACTGGTTATTCCTTTGTTTGCATATTCAGTTCAGGTAGATCCACAACTGCTGCCTGAAATAATGACATTTATCCAGCTGCTATTCTAAAGAGTAAATTGGTTCATAACCCAGTTTCACACGAACTGTCCACTTCGCCAGGTCCACCTCCTCTCTTCGTGCTGGGTTGGACCATTTTTCCTCTAGAACTGCTTTAAAGGAGTCCTCTCATGAAAAATGGACTTTTGTGAGCTTTAAACCATGTTTTTGTGTGATTTCCTCATAGAACTTCATTTAAAGGGAAAGTTTAAAGTTTTGTTTTTTTCAACCTGGACCTGTTTTCTAGCGTAAAATCCATTCATTTCCTCACCCAGACAGTTTTGGTGTAACTTGAATTCCTTCAGGAGATATTTGGATCCACTCCAGATCAGCGTATGTCCAATATAATGGAACTGATGCGGACAACCTCACGCAGCCTCTAAATAAGGCATTATCTGCCACAAATTCCTTCATTTCACCAATGTTTTGTTACCCCCTGTGAACTGGAAGCGGCTTTGAGTTTTTTATTTGTGGTGATCCGTCCTTATTTACAGACATTTACTTGCTATGGTTTTACATAACAGTGATGTCATCAAAGCCGCCGCAGTAAAAATGTCTGAAAATAGGCTGTGTATTTTGATGAAGGTTCATTTTTCCAGGAAGAAAAGTCTCTGAAAAAAGCTTTGGTGTTAAACACTTTCCTCAGTTGCTGAGTGCACAGGAAGAAGCACTGGAATTTCCTGGCATCAAAGCATTTTTTATATATTTCACAAAAAAGCACATGGGGAGATTGGTCCAATTTGGATAGGCATAGGTCATGTGACCTGAGTCATGTGATGCTTTGGTGTCTACAAATGCCAGTGCTACTTCCTGTGCACTAAACAACTGAGAAAGGTGTTTGGATGAACACGAAACATCTTGTGTTTTTAAGTTTGTTTTAAGTCCAGTGAATGAATGAATGAATGAATGAATGATTTTGTTTATTTTCATGTCTGTGACACAAGGACCCATCCCACATGGAATTACCCAGACACGATAGGCTCGTTGGGACTGACTGCGTCTATCTACTGTCTGACTTGATGGTCAGACGAGAGCTGCGGGAGTCGTCAGGGACCATGAACGCAGCTCACCCGGACAAGTTCACCAACGTGAAGACTGCAAGGATGGAGGATCTCGCGGCGTTTGCATTTATTTAGCTCAAAGTTACTGAACGCTGTGCAGATCTGATCAAGTCTAATTTCAGAGTATTGAGACAGCATGTTGTTGAGGCTGAGTACATGAACTTGTACTGTACTGTAGTAGAAACGTCTGTAGACAAAATGTTATTCACCTGTTCAGGTGCAACATCAAGGACAGCAATCTGGGAAATGTCCAAGCTCAAATATACAATCACAGTTCAATCCCTCACAGTTGACATGATGATAAACTTGACCTATTAAACCTAAAATAATTTTTTGAACCAGGCTGTAAACATGTTTATTTCTGCTGTAAACATGTTTAAAGGTTGAATATGGAACACGGTCAGAACAGCAACATCACGTGTGTCTATGTTGTAGTTGCAACAACAGAAAAATAACTCCAGCTGTTTGGTTGCCAGGCTCGCTGCTGATACGGCAAGTTACCAACATCCTCCACCATGTCCAACAAGTAATGCAGAGGAGTTTATAACTGACAGCTAATGTTAGCCACGTTAGCTAACAAGTTAGCTTACCAATCCAGGAGAAAAGTTGCCATTTATGTGTTTTGATGCCGTGGAAAATGTTTATGTGGGTCCATTTAGTGTAGTCTTCATCTAAATTTACTCCAGTTTTTGCTCTTCTCATGTCACTCTTCTGAGATGAATAACAATATCTCTGAGGCAGCTGCTTGACTTGCCAACTCCACCGTTTTTCCCAGTGCCAGCCCAACTGTGCCCAACTACATACTTTTGCCACACAGAGATCGTATTTGGCAACCCGCAATGGCAATGGTATTGGCTTGTAGATGTAAACATAATGCCATTGTCAAACCCATTAAAATTTATTTTCAGGTGAAATATAATTTTTTTAAGGAAATGTACTTTCATTCTGTACCCCTCCAAATGACTTGTGGAAGTATTATTATTGTTTTTTAAATATAGCGTTTTATTTTTTAAAGAAAATCCATATTCTTTTTTTTTTTTTTTAGTATCTTTTTTTTTTGGGCTCTAGTGGCCTTTATATGACAGTATACAGTGACAGGAAAGGGGCAGAGAGAGTGGGGAGTGACATGCAGCAAAGGGACCTGGACCGGGAATCGAACCGGGGCCGACTGCGCTGAGGAGCTGTAGCCTCTGTTCATGGGGTGGCTGCTCAACCAACTGAGCTAAACACCACCCCAAGAAAATCCATATTCAACCTTTAATTCTGCTGCAAACATGTTTATTTCTGCTGTGAAGTTGGTCTTTTTAACATTGGAGTCTATGGGGATTTGCTCTGTTTTGGAGCCGCTGGTGGATGAAGAAGAAACCGGAGGTTGCCACTTGTTGCTACCATGTGATTGGCTGCTTAGATATTTCTGTTAAAGGTGTCATAACCTGCTGTTTTACATACACAATCCTTCTTAAAATATCTTCAAATGAATTTTTAATTCCAGTTGGGTGGGACGAAAATTTAATGAGCTCATTTTAACCTCTTTTTATCCCCAACTATTGTTTGTCGCGAGGATACGTGCGAGAGTTAGACCTGTCTGTAAGCGCGTTCACGAGGCAAACGTCAAAGCCAAAACAAAGTTTTATCAGGACAGAGCAGGTGAAGGAAATGATGTCCCAACAGAGAAAAACGTGATAAAAACGTAACGGTGCGGTTGATAGTGAGGATCCGCGGAGTAAAAGGGCTGGACTCTGATGAATATAAGGAGCGGACGTCTGACGTGAAGTTAACCAGACAGTGTTAGCTTCTGTAGCTACATTAGCAGCTTGTCCGCTCGTCAACCACCGTTTACTGGTCTCTGACACAAAAGATAATAAGATACACAAACAGCAACACTTACCGACTGCGGCTGTAGCTCAGGTGGAAGAGCAGTTGTCTTTCAACCGGAGGGTTGTGGGATTGATTCCAGGCTTCTCCAGACTACTTGCTGAAGTGTCCTTGGGTAAGACACTGAACCCCAAGTTACCTCCCAATGTGCCCATCGGGGTATGAATGTGTGTGTGATTGTGTGTGCGCCGGGTGAATGTGATATGTAGTGTAAAGTGCTTTGAGCGGTTAGTATGACTGGAAAAGTGCTATATAAGTACAGTCCATTTACCATTTTACCATAACTGCACATCCTCACTGATAAATATAATCCACTGCTCCCTGGTAAAGGTGTCCCTCCTGTTACAGCACTGAAAACTGCTGAATTTCTGCCGAGGCAACTCAGTATAGCAATCTCCACCCTCGTCCTCCTCCTTGTTGTCAGCGTCCTTTCTGACAAAGCTGGTCCACTCCGTGGCAGGTAATCAGCAGCCTTCAGGTGGTGCTAAAGACGCTAGCTTAGCAGCTCGCTCTCAGCCCCTCTAGTTCACGTCATAATAGCTGATCATAACGACTCCATGGCAGGTAATCAGCTGCTTTTAGGTGGTGCTAAAGAGACTAGCTTAGCAGCTAGCAGCCTCTCTAGTTCACGTCATTCAGAGAAAGAAATCCAAACCGCATACTATGGAGAGCGCGTGCTTGTGGCCGATTCTGGTGAGAAGAGACAGCCCGCACTCAAAGACGAAGTTACTTTCACTCTTTGGAGTTTCTGGCACGTTATAAATGAGGTCCCGTTCCAATACACGTTTTGACGTGAAAGAGGGATTCCCGTGTGATGACTCCTTTAACAAGCAATTGAACAGATGGAGCCAATAAAGTTATCGCTGAATGTTCATCTAATGGTTTACAGATGTAAAAATTGTCTATTGAGACTCAAATGCTTTCATTTGACACGTCAAAAGCTCCTTGACTCATCAGATCACAGATGTAACGTTATCAGAAGCCCATCTGCTATCAGTCGGGGGGCTTCTCAGAGATTTCCTTCTTCTGTTTTTAATCCTACTTCTTCTCCAGCAGCTTTGATGAAACACGCAAAAAAGCCTTAGAGGATTAAAAAACTATCAGTCATGCTTATTTTTGGACCAGTGTTGTGTTCTTCACCACACCTGCTAGATTAATTCGTCTGACATGTCGTCTTGAAATGAAAGAGTGTAGATAATCAATCATATCCTAATTAAACAGGATCTGTCAAAGTCATGCACATGACGTTTTTTTCTGTTAGCACAGCAGAGTCTTGTGCTTATATTTATTTTAGCTTTGCTTCGCAAAAGTCGACCATCAGCTATAAAAGCAGCTGTTTTTCTGTTTTTTCACGAGCATAAAATCAAGCTGTTTAGATAGAGTAAAAGCTGAAGACATTTTCTTAAATTATTAGAGACATTTATTATATTTGTCTCGCAAAAGCAACGTTACAGTGACTGTTTGTCATCATGTCACAAATGTTTTCAGTCACTGTTTGGAAGAAGTTTAGAAAAACTTTAAATCCTTTCCGTGTTGGCTGAGAATTCTTTACATGGATGTCACAGCTTTTAGTCTTTTGCTTTCGTTTCTTGGTTAATCGAGGTTTTCCCATTAACCAGACTGGCCATTATCACGGGGAATTCTTCGTATCTTTAAGCCCGTCTTATGACAATATGTTTCATGGCAACACAATAAACAGTCACAAATAAAATCTGTTTCCTAACAGTGTTTTGCAGATGAAGCTGTATTTACCAGCCAGAAGAAGCTGGTTTCTCTTTTAAAATATTATTACCTGCAATTTAAACTGAAACATTTTTATCACTCTAACCAGATAAAGAATCAAACTGGATAAAACTGGGAGTTTTTACGATTTTTTTGTTTTAATTCAGTGTTTATATATCAAATTGGCTGTAAAATATATGTAGAAAAATGTGCTACTTTGTTTTCCTTAAACATAATACACATTTTAAAAACTTGAATCAGATGAAATAACTAGAAGGATTTAAGTTTGTAGAGCTGAAATAGTTGGATAAAGATGATAACAACATGATTAATCAAAGAAAAGTGCAATTGTGTGTGGGTTCTTAATGTTTTTTAATTGTTCCCCTGTACAGTGTCCTTGGGTGTTTAATTACATAATGTACAAACAACAACTTTATGTTTCCTTGTTCATGCAAATCGTTTCCAAGCCGATCTTGTTTAAACTGATGATCTCAAACAGTCCTTTCATCTGCTGTTCACGGGAAACTGCAGGTGTGCGTGAGAGTGTCTGTGCTTGTTACGTCAGATCTGCATATTTATTTCCACACCTCTGACCTTTCTGTTATGGTGCAGCTGTTAATCATCATTAACATGCTGCAGGACGAACCAGAGTGCCGGCGAAGAAATATTTAGCAAAATTGACCTTTAATAACCACAAATGTCCAAGCGCAAGTGGGCGTGGCACAAAGGGTTTTAAAGTCAGCAATAAAATCTTAAAACAAACCGGGAGTTGATGCCAAGTGGCTAAAACAGGGTCTGTCTGTTACGTCGAACTTCTGAGATCTGAACCATCTGAAGCTGATGACAAGTTTTTTTTGGTTCAAACATTTTTAAAAAAAGCTTAAAAGGTAGACTAGATCATATTTCAGAAATATATAATTAATGATTAAAATGGGGATTTGGTGACGTGCAGCTGAAAACTCAGTCCTGTCAAAGCAAATGCAGCAGTTCTGCATGTTCTTACAGGAATCCAGCAGATGGCAGGATTTCTCAGGAGTTCCTTGGTAATGAGATGGAAACCAACAGCAGCCATCAGAGGCTCTAACAGGTAAACACACCTGTTAGTCATTAACAAATCGAACAGAAACACCATCACTCTGAGTGACATGTCTAAGAGGGAAGCATGTAAAAACTAGATAAAATTGGCCCTTAAACTGACTCCTGTGGGACATCTGGTAAAATATGACGTCCCACAGGGGTCAGTTTAAGGACCACTTTCATTCAGTTGTTAAAAACAGACTGTTGTGATACTAGACCTGAAAATCTAACTCAGTGCTTCACCAGTCCTAGTGGTTCCCAGCTTATTTTACCTGAAGACGGACCTGGCATTTTAATATTGTGTCAGTGTTGAATCAACGTCGGGTCCTTTCTTGAATAACCGTTGGATTTTGTTTTGATTTAGCAAATCTAATCAATTTTAAAATAGCAACGTCATTTAAACGTTGTGTTCCTCAACAGGTGAAACGTGTAAATTTCAAACCAACGTTGAATCAACATTGATCTTAGTTTCCAATTTGCAAATCAACATTGTTTGGACGTTTCTTTTCAACCGTTATATTTGAGCAACTTTTCAAAACATATATGGTTGTAAAAATAATTTTGATTTGACACACAACTAAAAAACTGTTGATATTTCAAAGCTGAATCTATGGTGAGTTAGCACCATTTCAGCTATTGGGTGTTCAATGTTGTTTTGACATTGAATTCATTCATTCATTCAATTATTAACTGACGTTATATCAACCACATTTAAATGTTTAAAGTCAGTTGAATGCCAGCTGGGCCCGTTCATGCAACTTCCAAAGAGCTTTTTTAAAAATAGTAACATCTGGTATTTCTCAGACTTCTCTCACTCATGAAATGCAGCAAAGTTGGTGCTCCTAAAACTCCAATTTCATGTTAATGAAACACCCAAATGATAGCAAACTAAGTGATTCCACCTCAGCTCATTTCTGCGTGTGTGGCTTTAATTTAAATTACACAGGCTCTGAACAGGCAACAGGCAGCCTCAGGGACCTTCTGAGGCTATGAATGTTGTGATAAAATGGATCTAAATCAGCTCTGAGATCCGACAAAATCAGTGCAGAAAACAATCCTTCATCAGATAAAAGGTCATTTATTACAAAGCAAGGTTTCAGAGCTGGGATGCTCATGACAACCGGAGAGAAGCTTCCCAAATCTTTTCAGCTGTTAAAGCAACAAACTTTTCTAAAATCTTTTTTTTTTTTTAAAAAAAAAGAAAGAAAGAAAAAGAAAAAGTAAAAAGAAAAAAATCTGGAAGATTGGTCTGTAAGAAATCAGAAAGGTTTTTGCGCATATGAGACTTTAAAAACAGCCAAAAGTAAGCAAGCTTCAACAAATTGAGACAAATTAGATTAAAAACTCAATAGGTAGTATAACTGCACGACTGGAAGACACCACAGAGGGGAGTCTAACAACTGGGTTTTATTTTTGAGAAGAAGGGATGGGAAGAAAGTGATTTAAAATTCTGTTCAAATTAATTCAGCTTTATTCATATAGCACCAGTTCCCAACAGTCACCTCAAATAACTTTAAGACATAAATTCAACTCAGTTTATTGTGATCCAACTAAAACAAATAGTCCACTTTATGATAACTGTGTTCATATAAGCCTGTTCATAAATACAAAGAAAAATGACCTCCCAGCAGAACCCGGCTCAGGAAGGACGGCCGTCTGCCTCGACCGGTTGAGGTGAAGAGGACAGGAAATGAGCACTCTATGCCAAGGAGGCCCGTCTAGAGAAGAAGAAATTCAAGTTAGTGACGCCAACAATGTCAGATATTTTTACATGTAGATCAAAGATCAAAGAAGTGTGAATAGAAGGAGGAGCCCAGTGCATCATGGGATGTTGCTCTGCAGTCTAAGTTTATGGAAGCATAACTAAGGAATGGCTGAACCGTAATATTAGTCAAAAAGGAGGTTTTTAGTCTGATCTGAAAGACAGAGAAGGTGTCTGCTTCCTGAAGCCAAACTGGTTCTGGATCTACAGAGAGGGGTCTGATAACTGGTTTAAGTACTTCGTGTATCAACGGCTGGCCACGAGCTGTTTATTTCATTTGCACACATTTGTAACTCCACGACTCAGTTATCTTGTTCCCCATGTTAATTATACGTCACCAGGATTTAATAAAACATGACCCTCACGCTGAGCAAGACTCTGGAGCACTTTTTTAATATCTCAAATGCAGCTGGAGATCCGGGGGTTTTCGTTTTCCCCCAACTTTCATATAATGGAGGCAACCGGGGCTCGAACCAAAAAGGTCCATAAAAGTCCACAAAAACTTGTCAATATTCCTCCATACTGCTCACCCAATGTAATCCAAGTGTCCTGGGTGGGTAGCGTCAGAATTGACTCGAAACGACATAGCTAGTATATTTTTAGAGCCTTAACAGTACTACATCTATCTGCTGCGAAGCGCGCCCCTGGAAGTTCACGAAACACTACTTAAGCCACAGCAGACGAGATCGTGCGTTCTCTTTTTCTTTCTGTCTTTGTTATAAATCAATAGTCAACCCCTCTTGTGTTTGTCCACAGCTCGCTCGCTCTTAGCACAATGCAAACCGCAAATTTCTTCTTCTACGCTTGTATTATCAGCAGAGTAGGGGCTGAACACTGCAGCTTCCATAGAGTCATGAACTCGCAGGGGCGCGCTTTGCGGCAGCTAGATGTTCTACTGTTTTAGGCAATAAAAGTATATTAAATGATGTCGTTTCGAGTAAATTCTGGCCGCTACCCACACTCAGGACACTTGAATTACATTGGACGAGCATGAGAGGAGTAGTGCCAAGTTTTAGTGGATTTTTATGGATCTTGTGGTTTGAGCCTCGGTCACCTCCATTATATGAAAGTCGGTGGATGTAGCCCCCCCCCGGATCTCCGGCTGCATTGAATATTAAAAAGTGCTCCAGTAGTCTTGCTCGGCATGAGAGTGAGTAGAAAATGAAGGACCATCATTCTGTGGGTGTACTATTCCTTTAACACAACCAAAGATTGGTTGGACAGATAACTACCAAACAGATCTGTTTTTAGCGTGTTAGAGAAATGAATGTTGTCCATGTTTGGAGTTCACAGAAATGCACCTGTTTCACAGGTGTTTGACATCAAACCTGAGGATACAGCATAAATATGAGGCTGATGCTGCATGCCACGGCTGCCTTCAGGAGAATTTTAACTACAACACAGAAAATAATTAGCTGTTCTTTTCTCTCCGTGGGTGACATTACTAATACCTCTCAGTTAAGCTTTTCAAGACTGTTCACACCCTGCACATCATTTGTTTGAACTGTTGCCATCAGGCATTTGTCACGTCATCGAGAGCCGAGGCTACCAAACGGGTGAGCTGTTTCTTCCTGCAGCCATTTACACGCTGAAATGTCACCGTGGAAACTGCTGTTTGATTTACAAGAGCCAATGAGTTCAATGATGAGCATTTTTGTGTTTCAACAACACAACGTGTAAACAGAAAAGGGAAATCTGCTTACCGTCTCACTTTAAATGCTTTAGTTGCACTTTAAATCTGCAGTGCAGGTATCAAAATGATGATTTTAGACCAAATAAAGTTTTCAGTAAAAAGTTTTTTTTCAAACAAGAAAATAAAAGTATAGCCTCTTTCAAATTTGTTTTTGTTATTAAAAAGGACAAAAGAAAATATGTTTCACCAAATCTTGATCAGATAAAAAACAGCATAATGTTAATATGCTTTTAATTTTAATAATTAGGCATAATCTTAATTCAATCAATTTATAAAAACTTGAGTATAAAAAAATTAACTTGGCTTAACTTAAAAGTTAACTTAAAAAGTGAGGAAGTTTGGATGATTATTTATTTGCTTTAAAGGAACTGTACCTGATTTTTTTTCCAGTCTCTGCCAGAAAAATACTTTTTACATGGTATATTAAGTGGTAAAAGAGGTGAGTTTATAAAAAATAAATTATTAATTGATTGCGCATCAATCGGACTCAGACCTTTTTAGTTTAGGATTCTAACTTTGCCGTGAAATGTGTAGAAACTGGAGTTATGGTAAGCTAACAGTTCATGACAGTCAAAGTCAACTTTATTGTCAAATGTGCCCAATGTTAGACATACAACACAGATGAAATTACAGTCCTCTCAATCTCACAGTGCATATAATAGAATATAATAAACTATAAGATAAAAATATAAAAATCTAGGAATCCGCTTAGATAGCCGAGAAATCCTAACACGAAACCTAAGTTTAAATACTAAAGAAGATTACAAATTTACAAATGGGTTGACAGTAGACAATGTGAATGGTATTGCAATCCTAATGTATGAGGTAGTGCAGATATCACAGTGCAATGACAATGCAAACAATGTAACTGTAGCATGCAACGGCAAAGTTTGACAATGTAACAGTACAGTGGTCCTGATGGACAATAGTGCAGATAGTCACTGTAAAAACATGTAACTGTAACAAGTACAGTAAGTTTTCAAGACCTGATGTGGTGCATGACGAGCCGCTCGAAGCACTTCATGATGATGGGGGTGAGTACGACGGGGCAGCAGGTTGTCTCAGCGAGATGTAAAAGGTGTCTGTGAAGACATTTGTGACCTCCACTGCATAGTCTCTCAGGACTCGACCAGGAATCTCGTCGGGACCAGGGGCTTTTCTGGCATTGATCCTCCTGAGTGTTCTCCTCATGCTATCCCAAGATAGTGACAGCACCTGGTCATTGGAGCCTCAAAGCGAGCAAAGAAGACCGAAATGGCTTGTTTTGCTATCATCTGCACTGGAGAATTTAAGACAAATAAAACATCATTTAGCTGATTTGCAGCCATTTACTGCAACCAAACAGTAAATTCACTGGAAGAAGACAGTTTCCTCTGGAGAGTTTCCTTGTGCATGACTATGAGATGTGCGTGTTGTTTCATGCACTTTGAGTGGGAGGACAGTTTAAAGAATTGTTTCTCACTGGGAAAACAAGGTAGTGACGGGGCTTACAGTTCAAACTACATGGTTCACCTCACTCATGGTTAAAAAATGTGCAAAATCAGGTGTAGCATCTTCAGTAATGTCAGTTTTTATCGTACTGCATGGTTGGAAAGCCTGATGAGTCGCCTTTAAAGGTGATAGCTACAACTTTTTCATCAAAATAATATTTTTAAAGAAAAAATACATACACAGAACATCAGAGGGGGTGCAGAGTAGAAGTACTAACTTTACACATTTTCAAATAGCATAAAAATAATTGTTTTGCCAATTTTGACGCATCTAAAATTATGAATATGTACAATCATCCTCAAAATAATTTATACTCTCCAATTTTTTTCTTTTTCTGATTTGTTCCCCCCAATTAAAAGAAAAGGCTAAATTTACAATCATAATTTAAATATATCAAGAAACTAATAATAAATAAAAATTTACAAAATTATAATTTAGTGATATAAAATATTGCTTTTGAATTGTGGTTGGAAATATTGATAAAACAAAAAAACAAAACTGTCCCAGACACATTAAAGCACCTTTTCCATGAACAGTGGACTAAAATACCTGTCAACAGGTGTAGAAGTCTTTTTGAAAATGAGAAAAAACACCTGATAGCAGTGAGTGCCTCAAAGTGTTGCTCAACATTTTAGCTCCGGAGCCGCATCATGCTTGTTTACTTATTTTATTTTTTGTGTTTGTTTTTAATATTTATTCTAAACCAGAGTTCAAGATCAATCTCATTGTTTTCATAGAATTTTTATTTATTACTTTTGTCAATTTCATCGTATTTTACTAACAGCTATTTTCTTCTTCTTTTAATTTGAGGGCATGAATTATTTTCAAGACAACTATACATCTAATTTACAATTACATTTTCTTGAACTTAAATATGTTCTCCTGCCGACAATGTGAAATTGTGGCAGAAAAAGGATAAAAGACATGGTGAGTCAAGAGTATTTTCATGCCAGTTTATTATAAAAAAAAATATGAATTTATATCGTACAAGAAGGTGATGAATAAAGTTGAAAGCGATGAATGAAGTAAAATGCCTTCAGCCACAACCAGGGACCTGGCTGCAGTCGGGGAGCCTTATTCAGAAGATAAAAAGACAGTGGTGTTAAAATGAAGTTCTGAAGAGACTGCTTGTCAGAGCCGAGATGTTTTATACGATGGTTTATAAGAGAGGCTGGTCCATGGGCAGGACGCTCACATTGGCTTGTGAATCTTCACAAGTTTATCGTCTGATGGACTTTCTCCTGGCAACCAGGCTGACCATCCTGTATGCATACTTTGATGTGTGAGGACCAGATTATGCGTGTCCACTGACATGTTAAATCAGTGGTGGGGAGCCCTGGTCCTCAAGGGCCGGTGTCCCTTCAGGTTTTCACTTCTCCCCACTCCAGCACCCCTGATTCAAATCAAATGGATCTAACAGCCAATCAAGTTCTCCACAGAGACCCATTGATTTGAATCAGGTGTGTAGAAGCATGTACAAGTGGAAGACCTGCAGAATGAGTGCCAAGTTTCCCCACCCCTGTGTTAAATGATACTGCATGTCGCAGAGATCTGTGTGTAAAGTCAGAAAAACCAGAAAACCAGTAAAATAGCACCATTATTTCACGTTGTAAATAAAGAAATGATCCCAAATCCTGTGCTATATTTTTTGCGTCATTACCTTCGCCAAGGAGGCTGTTTTTAGTAGTGCTGGTTTATTTGTCTGTTTGTCTGTCTGTCAACAAATTTACGGATAAAGTTCTGGATGGTTTGACCTGAAATTTTCGCCAGCCGTGTGCCTCAGCCCAAGGACGAACCCATTAAATTTAGGTGGTGATCCGGATCACCTTCTGGATCCAGGAATGCTTTAAAGGAGTGCCCGAGTGTTTGGCAAAAAATTACAAGAAAGGATCTCAATGGGTTCGATAATGCTTGGAAAGTTGACTGGATCCAGCGAAAATTCCAGATACTCCCCAACACACAAAAATAAGGGAGTCGTTGGAATTTTCAACCCTGAAAAGGTAACAAATGAAGATACAGACATGCAACTAACACGAAATTGTAGCCAAGACTCTGCTGAATCTGGAGTTTGTCAACGGAATTGATGGATCTTCAATAGCAACGGAGCTAGATCCAGAAGAAAACCGCCATTATGGAAATATCGAATTTTGGAAGCAACTATTGAATAACAGTGATACAAGCATGATTCCAGATGCTGTTGGTATATTTTCATGGTCAAGGAATCCAATGATGTAGATTAAATGAATGCAGGAGTTTAAGTTTTTGTTGTGAATCACAATATGAGGGGGGACATGAGCTGCTTGATAGTGGTCTGTACTCTCCGAGTGCTTTTCTAGTATTTTAGATGCAATCGTAAAATCAATAGATCTTAAAAAGAGACGATTTTCAAGCAGTGTAATCGAGTACCGATTATGCAAAGAAATCTTATCAAAGCGCATTTCTATCATTTAATCAACAATGATTAAAGAAGTCTAGTCTATTGAGCTTAATGCGTTTCAACATGGGAATTGATTAGATGAGCTGATTTAACACATGAACCATTGTTTTAGAAAATAAAGAACAAACTCAACTACAGAAGTCAAAAATTTGGAAAAAGAAAGACATCTAAAGAACGCCAGACCAGCCTGCCTGGAGTCATCTGGAATTTTTTTAATGAAGGGGATGTTTGGGAGAACACAAGTTAATTTTGTCTTGCATTCACCAACTGACTGTCATAAATATATGTTGTCGAACTACGAAAGGTGTGTTGACTTATTGCCACGATGCTTTGATGAAAAAGCAGATGAGCATCTATGTGATCAGACAGTAAACCACACCCCATCAGTGAGGTCAGCAGTGTAGGATATAAAGTGTAGTGCTCCTCAGCAAGTGTAGCATCATAACCCAGGAAAACCTGACCTGTTCATCACCATGAAGCTGATCCTTTCTCTGGCTCTCCTCTGGATGTTTTTATGTACAGGTGAGAATCTATTTGCTTATTTACCCTGTGCATCAATCACAATAAAAGGGATACTTAGTTTTCAGGTTAAACTTGTAGAGAATGTAAAAAGATCATGATTCATTGATTTTACATCAAGAAAGTGTGGCATATAATTTGCATCATAAAGGTAATTCCTTTATCTTAAACTAAATCTAGTCTGTAAGTGGTGAGTATACCACTATATAAAATGTCAATGTCTTAACTTCTCATGTGTAAGGCATTGTCTCGGTCTGATAAAGTCAGAGTATGAACAGAAAGAAATATTAAAAGCTGTCACAGAGCATTTAGTTAATTCATGATTTAGCACAGGAATCACTTAAGCTGGACCCATTGAGCCAAAGTCTTGCAGGTCTTCAGTGTCCCTGCTGCAACACACCTGACTCAGTTAATGGGTTGTTAAAATGCTCACGCAGAACTTGAGAACATGTTCACCTTGATAAAGAAAAGCATGTTATGTAGTAAGTTGGGAAAAAATTTGATGTGCTTTCAAATGTATAAAGAAAGATAAGTTCACCTGTAACTGCTTATTTTAGATTTTAAGTTAGATTTCAGATTATAGTACTTGTGAAGTTGATGGTAACGTCTTACAAAAAGCCAAATTTCTCTGTTTTTTAAGTAGTGTAAATACAAGACAACTCTGTGACTTGATTTGAATTGATGTCAATGAGTATCAGCAGCAGACAAAACTGTTGTAACACAAGATTATTTCATGGTTCTGAATAAATTACAGCTGCACCAACCGCAACTACATCTGCACCAACCGCAACTACATCTGCACAGAGCGCAACTACATCTGCACCAACAGCAACCACAACAGCACCAACAGCGACTACATCTGCACCAACTACAGCTGCCTCAACTGCAACTACATCTGCACCAACAGCAACTACAGCTGCCTCAACTGCAACTACATCTGCACCAACCGCAACTACATCTGCACCAACTACAGCTGCCTCAACTGCAACTACATCTACACCAACCAGAACTACATCGGCACCAACAGCAACTACAGCTGCCTCAACTGCAACTACATCTGCACCAACTGCGACTACATCTGCACCAACTGGAACTACATCTGCACCAACTGCAGCTACAACTGCACCAACTACACCTACATCTGCACCAACCGCAACTACATCTGCACCAACTGCGACTACATCTGCACCAACTGCAGCTACAACTGCACCAACTGCACCTACATCTGCACCAACCGTAACTACATCTGCACCAACTGCGACTACATCTGCACCAACCGCGACTACATCTGCACCAACTGAAACTACATCAGCACCAACAGCAACTACATCTGGACCAACTACAGCTGCCTCGACTCCAGCTATATCTACACCAACCGCAACTACATCTGCACCTACTGCGACTACATCTGCACCAACTGCAGCTACAACTGCACCAACTGCACCTACATCTGCACCAACCGCAACTACATCTGCTCCAACTGCGACTACATCTGCACCAACCGCAACTACATCTGCACCAACTGCAACTACATATGCACCAACAGCAACTACATCTGCACCAACCGCAACTACATCTGCACCAACTGCAACTACATCTGCACCAACAGCAACTACATCTGCACCAACCGCAACTACATCTGCACCAACCGCGACTACATCTGCACCAACTGCAACTACAACTGCACCACCTGCACCTACATCTGCACCAACCGCGACTACATCTGCACCAACCGCAACTACATCTGCACCAACTGCAACTACATCTGCACCAACAGCAACTACATCTGCACCAACCGCAACTACATCTGCACCAACCGCGATTACATCTGCACCAACCGCAACTACAACTGCACCAACTGCACCTACACCTGCACCAACCGCGACTACATCTGCACCAACCGCAACTACATCTGCACCAACTGCAGCTACATCTGCACCAACTGCACCTACAACTGCACCAACTGCACCTACATCTGCACCAACTGCGACTACATCTACACCAACTGCGACTACATCTGCACCAACTGCAGCTACAACTTCACCAACCGCATCTACATCTGCACCAACCGCAACTACATCTGCACCAACTGCAACTACATCTGCACCAACTGCAACTACATCTGCACCAACAGCAACTACATCTACACCAACCGCAACTACATCTGCACCAACCGCGACTACATCTGCACCAACCGCAACTACATCTGCACCAACCGCAACTACATCTGCACCAACTGCAGCTACATCAACACCAACAGCAACTACATCTGGACCAACTACAGCTGCCTCAAGTGCAACTTTATCTACACCAACCGCAACTACATTTTCACCAACTGCAACTACATCTGCACCACCTGCAACTACAGCTGCACCAAATGCAACTACATCTGCACCAACTGCGACTACATCTGCACCAACCGCAGCTACATCTGCACCAACCGCAACTACATCTGCACCAACTGCGACTACATCTGCACCAACCGCAACTACATCTGCACCAACTGCAACTACATCTGCACCAACTGCAAGTACATCTGCACCAACTGCTACTACATCTGCACCAACCGTAACTACATCTGCACCAACTGTAGCTACATCTGCACCAACCACACCTACAACAACACCAACTGCAGCTACATCTTTACCAACCACAACTACTGCTGCACCAACTGCTACTACATCTGCACCAACTGCAACTACAATGGCACCAACTGTAACTACATCTGCACCAACTACAGCTACAACTACAACCACCAATAACACTGCAACAACAACATCTACATCCACAGTTTCGACCACAAGTGATGCAGCATCTGTCAGACTGAGCGTGCTCCATCTGCTGGCTGGACTATTTGTTTTTTTTTTCCACTTGAGTAAAATGTAGATTTTTTTCCCATTTCATGTGAAGATCACAAAACAAAATAAGACGAACAAAAATTAAAATAAAAAAATGGAGAGATTTCAAAGCACTTTAATCAGTTAATTCAAGACACTATTCTTTGTTCTTGTGGTATTACTACTATATTTCATTATTATTGTAATCATCACCTCCTTAGGAAAAATGTATATATTATAGCTCTGTGTTTTGATTTCATCGTATTTATTTTTGTTCATCACATACTTGATGCCTAAATTTATCGCTGCCTTCATAAAAAACGGATCACAGTTTAAAAATTATTTTTCCAGCAAATGCTGTTGTGATTATTTTTACAGAATGATCCCATTCTTATGACCCAGCGACTACTGGGTACTGGGTTGATTATTTTTTACTAAGTTTTGCGTGGGGTGGGGGGAGGGGCAATTACGCAGGTCCAGCACCAGGCATTGTGCCAAAAAGTGCGTGTTGTTCATATCAGACCATCTTCAACAGCATCTCCTTATCCACGTCCTTATAAACTGGCCTCTTCTTATGACCCACAGGGAAACCTGCTGCATTGTTTTTATTTTATAGTTTCTATATCTATCTTATATTCTGTTTTTTATTTGCCTCATATCTCTGGAACTAATATCTCTCTATCAGGTTGAATTTCATTTTGCGTTTACCACATGCTCTTCTGAACTTTCCAATGGCAAGCAAGAGCACAACTCATTTAAATACAGCTGTTTGCGCCTGTTACAGATTGCGTGTGTGATCTTTGTAGATCATCCGCAAACGCTGAAGAGACAACACACGCTGTTTATCCGCGCGGCAAAAAAATTTGCGCTCTTTATTTGGACTCTATGTAAATCGGGGCCTAAATCTTTGGAAACACATTTCTTTCAATTCGCTTGACTTTGTTGGTTCTGTGATGGACCAGGAGCAGCTCCAGCCTCCTCACAACCCTGCATATGAATAATCTGTTAGATAACTATCTTATTATCACAAGAAAATGGCATTAAAAAAAAAAACGCTGACCATGACTGCTCTCTAGTTGAACAAATGCAGCTAAATGTTGTGCTCATTACTAATCTTCATACAGAGCCAATGAAGATGATGCCCGTGCATGTGGCCTGCCGTCTGTCGCTCCTGAACTTCTGTGTATATTTTTTTTTATGCTAGTCTCTCTCTTATCCTTTCTCTTATTTTTATCTCATTTTATCTTTTTTTTTTTTTTTTTTTTTTTCTACTTGTCTTGTCCAGCATCGAAGCAAGCAGAATGGAAATCTGATTGCTTTATTCTGTTGAACAGTTTTGCTTTACCAAGCGGAGCTTTATGAACATAAGGCTCCACTTGATATCATGTTTATTCATTTTATTTCTTTATTTAAACATTTGTCTATTACACCATTCCATTTCATACTGCTGGGCCTGACAAGGGAGAAATGAAAGTTAACAGAGGTAATGATAGAAAGTGAAACAGAGAGAGAGAAAGGAGTAAGGAAGAGGAAGAGAGAGAGGAGAGAAAACATGAATCCACTTACACAGTTCACTGGTACATCTGTACCGCGATCCCTAAACAACCAAGGTCTCTGTTGGAAAACAAAATCATACAAACACACACAAACACACGCAGAACTACGCAGAGAAGAGGTACAACCTAGTCATCGCAATGGGAAGCAGTGTCACAGTGACAACATGCATAATAAAGGGTGCTCCGTGGTGATACAGTCATGCAGATGCAACCTCGTCTCTGCAAGGAGGAGAAAGCCCGCAAGGCTCACGACCCATGCCCCCAGCAGCCACCCAGAGGCCCAGATCCCAGCTACCCCCCCCCCAAAGAGCGGACATGCATCCCCCGAAGGGCGGCAAAAGGCGGCCCCAGCCGGAGCCCCCCGCAGTCTGGGGGCCCAGGCCCCAGCGGACCAAGACCAGCAGCTGCCGACCCCACCGGGCGCCGGGGCGTCCCCCGGAGCGGAGACAGCGCTGGGCCCAGGGCCCAAGCGCCCAGGAGCAGCCACCCCCCCCCCGGACCCGGGCGGCCCAACCGAAACCCAGGAGGACCGGACCCCCCAGACGACGCCCCCCCAGGGCAGGCCAGCCCCCACCCCAACGTCCCTGCCCCACACACCTGACACACATTTTATCTTAATTATATTCCTAATGTTCTGGTTTTCTTTTTTGTTCAGCACTTTGTTCAGTGAAGGCTGTTGTAAAGTGCTACACAAATAAAGATTGCTTGGCCTGGCTTGGCTTTTACAGTAAAAGATTATTTTCTATTTGTTTTCTCCTAAAAATAGTTCAGTAACAAACCTTTCTGTTAGCATCAAAATCGCTTTTAACATGAAGTGCACTTCTAGTGAAAACAAACCAATCTCCAAAGATCTTCAAGGATTTGAACATCTATGTCATCAAGAAGCTTCAGATTCCACGTTGGAGCCTGTAAAGTTTTATAGCTGACATGGCTGATATAACTTTATCATTATTGATTCAAGCAAAACAACTCTGGAGTAAATTCTTGTTTCTTCCAGCTGAACAGGAGCCAAAATGAAGCCGTTCCTTTCTGTAACTCTCGTTATTGTTCCAGTTTCTTGTCTCGTCTGCTGCTGGTGCAAAATGCTGCAGTTAAGCTCATAAGTCATAACCAAGGCTGCACACATCCAGACCTGAAGAGCAGTTATCCTGCAACTTTCAGAGCACCTCCTCCCCAACACACCTGATTCAGGTGGCTGAATTGTCATGCTCTACAGAGGCCTGATAACGAGCTAGTCATCTGATTCAGGTGTGTTAGAGAAGGTTGCAGGCTATTTTAATATTCCATGAAATAAATAAAAACACCTATGAAATACAGACAACTTAAACTGATAAAATACAGTATAGATTCTTCAATGGTTAATGTATTTATTTAAAGACACTTATTTAATATAACCTTAATTTAACAGGATTTTTATTTATTAACACTATTAACACTACTAACACTATTTATAAACACATTTGTTTGATTAATTATTTTTTATTTACTCATACATTTTAAAAAAATGTTTTATACGTTTTATATGTTTTCTAATATGGACCTCCCTCTTGTTTCCATAATAAAGTATTATTATTATTATTATTATTATTATTATTACCTATTTTTCTGCACTTTGTGTCTTATTTGTATTTTTAGTATGTGAAGCTTTTATTTTTGCATATTCTGTCAAACTTTTTCTTTTTCTTTTTTTGCTTTTATTTCATGGTCTTTAAAAAAAGTTGTCAGGCTCTTTTATTCAAACAAGAAGGCGTGGCCACCTGTCTGTGTTTGGGCCGTGCAGCATTTCAGGAAGTGAACTGCCGACTGCACTGAGTCACCCACGTCAGCGCAGGTTTGAGGAGGGTTGTCTCAAGGTTATGTGGAAGCTTCACAGAATGTTCCCAGTATGTTTGGAAACTTTCCAAGTCAACATTCCAGCAAAGTTGCTGGAACCATCAGTACCTTGTTAATGTGTCTACCAGTGTGTCAGTGTCCTTCCTATGAGCTGCTAAACATGATGAAGTCTAAACCTTGTGAACCCGTTGAATCCTGATATAGATTGGACTGGATTGGACCAAATGGAGCATAGTCAGGGAAACACCCTGCTGTGATTGGTCAGGACTGTGAGGACTCTGGGAGCAGTTTGCAGTTCAAGTTTGAATATAAGAACCTAAAATTAAAAAAGGCCATAAAATTAAGGTGTTGAAACATAATCTTGAGGAGTTAAAGAACCTTTCAAGCAACTTAATTGTTCTTATTTTTTATTCCTACTTTTTAATTTTAGAATTCAATCAACTGTAACTCATTTTTACCAAGGAAATCATCACTGGTAGCAATTTATAAGATAAGATATGGATCAGATTGGTTCAAACTTACACCCCATCAATATATAGTCAGCTGGAGGGAAACATTCAGAGTTTTTGGTCATAATTTCATTTGGCATGTTATCATTGTGTTCTATAAAGTGGCTCCATATCCTCATGCTTTGACAGTGAGATCAATGTATTGAATTTTTTTCTCACAAAAATCTTTGTAGCACAACAAAAACTAAACTGGTAACAGTAACCTAGCATGCAAAACAACTTTACTCCAAAAGTTTTCCACACAGGAACATTTTGGTAATACAGAAAACTCACAATACTTTAAAGATAACTTTCTTTTTTTGCAATCGGGACCTTAATTTTAGGAGTTTGTACGTGCATTTACTCACTGGTAAAGTTTCTGTATCACTTTGACTCCTTCAAGTGATATTTAGTCGCCCTCCAGCGTGCATCCATATAATGGGAGAGATGGGGCAGCCTCTCTATAAAACATGTGCAGCAAAACTCCTTCATTTCACCAATACTTTTCGTAGAATGAACAAGTGAATGAGTACTATTGTCCTGTGAGCTCAGAGTTTCGTGGATTGCAGTTTCTCGGTGTCTGGGTAGCGAGCTGCTCTTCTCAGTTGTACTGCGGCAGTGCGTGTCAGTGGTGCACACGGCCTGTAGGGTGCAGAGAAACCCCCAAAAACTGACAGACAGCTAAATCTAGAAATTTAAGAATCTTCTTAAATTCTTAAATTTAAGAATAAAGGTTAATAAAAAAATACATATTATAAAATTTACAATATAGTATTTTTTTTAAGTGCAGGAAAACAGACATACAGGAAAACATAAATAAAAAAGAATAACCCTGAGCTACATCAGAGGAAGATTAAAGGATGACTTTCTTTTTTTCAACCTGGACCTTATTTCTAGGAGTTTCAACGTGCATTTACTTACCGGTAAAATTTCTGTATCACTTTGACTATTACGTTGAGTCACCCTTCGGTGTGCGTCCATATAATGGGAGAGACGGGGCAGCCTCTTCATCTGGCATTTTCTGCAACAAAACTCTTTAACTTCATCAATACTTTAAGCAGAATGAACAAACGAATGAGTACTATTGTCCCTTGAGTCCAGATTTAGCTTTCCGTTAGTTATCAGGGTGTTCTACACACTTTTCGCGGCCACGCGTTCACGATGCGTGCTTCTGTAGTACAGCTGAGAAGAGCAGCTCGCTTCCCAGACAAAACACCACAATTCATGAAACTCTGAATTCCCAGGACAATAGTACTCACTCGTTCGTTCATTCTACTTCAAGTATTGATGAAATGGAGTTTTTGCTGCAGATATCTTAAAGAGAGAGGCTGCCCCGTCTCTGCATCTTCTGCATTCCCATGGTTCATAAACCATTTTGTCCGGAAGGCGGCAGTGCTGTCTGTCCCTGTGCACTGATGTGATGTCGTAGATGAGTGTATTTTTGGACACACTCTCACAACCTCTCCTTAAAAGCTCCATTCATGTCTACAGATGCTCTCTGTTTGGCATTTCCCTTTGTCAGGTGATTTTATTGGGCATTTTGGCCCTGGTGCGTCATCAATGCATGTAATTTGGTGTGTTTCCATTGGTGTGTTTCCATTTATGCTCAACGTCTTCTGCGTTGAGTATAAATGGGCCTTTAGGCAGTTGCCCCTGCAACCCGATCCCTGGATGGATGGATGGATGGATGGATGGATGGATGGGTATTTGATTGTGAACTAGAAAAGCACTCGGAGAGCGCAGACCTCGGCCAAGCAGCTCATGTGCCCTCATGTTGTGATCCACACCTAAACTTTTGTTGCTATGTGTCTTTTATTAAATTTTGTTTCTGTTTTTAAAGTTTAAATTGGAAAGTTCACAGTTCATAATGTACCTGGTACATTTTAGAACTCATTGAGATCTTTTCTTGTAATTTTCTACCTAAAACTTGGGCCATTTGTATGGAATGATATGCAAAAGTGTCAAAATTTGGCCGATCTCACAATGATAAAGCATCCTTTAAAAAATTCCTGGATCCAGAAGGTAATCCGGATCACCACCAAAATTTAATAGGTTCGTCCTTGGGGTGAGACACACGACTGGTGAAAATTTCAGGTCAGTCTGTTCAGAACTTTTTCTGTAAAGATGCTGAAAGAAAAGACAAACCAACGCCACCATAAATATAAGCTCCTTGGCGGAGGTAATAAAATGGCTCTCATACATAAGTGGAACAAATTTAAGACACAGAATCAGTCCTGTCATGTCAGAAATCTGAAAAATGCCAAATTCCTCTCCACTCTAGCTGCACTTGAACTTTTCAGTGTCTTTCAGACCTCAGAAAAATGCTCATAAGTCCTCGAGCTTTCATCATACAGACACAAATTATATATCAAAACAGAAAAAATCTTGTCAGCTTTATTTGGGACATGGGCTCCAAAACGTCTCAGACTCAGTGAGATTACGATTATAGGTGGCAAATAAATAAATACATATATATATAAATATAAATAAATACAGGACATGCTTTTGGGATATATGGTTTGTTTTCACTATTTCACTATTGTCATACGCAAACATGAACGCCATGTAGAATTATACCATGTTTGTTAATGAGACACACAATGAAACTTTTAGCAGTTTTCTCACTGACGCGCCCCCTATCGGCGCTAAACTAGCATCCATCTTCATCGTACCTGTACTGTGATTTACTCCAGCCAGTAAAAGACAGTCTTATCTTGACTCTTGTTCTGTCCCTTCCTCTCTTTCTTTTCCTCTCTTCCTCTGGTAATGTTTCTTTGCGTTTCTTTACCAAATCCGACATGATGCGTTCAAAACACATACCTGGTTTACATCCGTTTGTTAGTGAGTGATGCAGTGCTGCAACCAACAGTCGGCTGCAATGTCACAGTCGCGTCCCGGATGGGAAACTTACATCCGGCTGTTTCTGAGCCCCGGGACACCTCTGGACAGTGATGGCTCGAAAATGCACAAAATGAATGTTGGTGTGACATCAGAACGAGTCAGATATGCATATTTTTAAGGTCTAAAAGTTACGTCGTGTGTCTTTAAAGCAGAACTCAGTAACTTCAGCTCGGGGCTCCCCCTAGTGGCGTCCTTTCACTGTCGTGTTCAACCCCCCCTTACACCCCCACAGCACACAGACGGCTTCTCTACCTGTCTTTCTTCTATTTTGATCCCTGGATATATTTCTAAGCTTTTTCTAGCTTGTTGATGCTACTTTGTTGCGTTGGTAGCAGCACAGCATCTCCCTCTGCTCAAAGCAAAGACCTGACTCTTCTGAAACAGGACGTTTTACCCGCGATTTGCGGGTAAATATGCCGTGGATTATATTTTTCACTGGTGTTGGCGAGTAGCAGGTAAGAATACGAACTTTTATTTACTTTTTGCGGACGTGACAAGTGATTATTGAGCCTGAAGCAGTGATGCTTCACCCTGCGCCCAGGCAG
Organism: Atherinomorus stipes; assembly: GCA_023101725.1. Classification (NCBI taxonomy): domain Eukaryota; kingdom Metazoa; phylum Chordata; class Actinopteri; order Atheriniformes; family Atherinidae; genus Atherinomorus; species Atherinomorus stipes. The sequence goes on from JALJCO010003608.1 coordinate 62,656, forward strand.
CGCAAGCTATGTGAATCACTCTGGTCCAGCAAAGAGTTGGTTATGAGAGCCAGGAGCCGTGTTTAGGTGGTGTGAAGCTAAAGAAATGTTTTCTTCGAATAAGCGCTGGTAGTCTGGTTCAAATCAGCCCTGGAAGAAGCTCGGTAGATAGGGGACCTGAGTACCGTACAGTGGTTTCTGTTGTCGCAAGTTCTGCTCGGGTCTGCGCAGGCAAAGTTGTTTTTAGCTGCTCGCGGGCCAGAGGCCCCGGCGGGAGGGGGGGAAACATTGAATCGCTCCGTAAACACTTTGTTTAGCCCCACGGGGATTCCGAAAAGCAATTATTGAGGTAAAAAAGTTACTGAGTTTCCCTTTAAGGCTCAAAAATAGCTGGCGAAGTTAATGCCTAATATGACTGGAAAGTGCATAAAACAAAGGACAAATATATAAAATGCTCTGCCGAGTTTCAGTTATTTATTTATCCATTGTTTCCATATTGGTGAAGCCATTTGCTTTTCTGCTTATTTATTTTTTGCTCTAGATATATATTTTTATCATCAATGTCACGACTGTCATGCAGAAAAACCTGTTGTGAAAAGGATGTAGGAAGGGAAACAAGCTATTTTAGAAAAAAAGGAGAATACACCCAGTCAGTGTTATAAATAACTGTTGACGAACTTGAAGAAGGTGTGTTAAGGTGTGTGGATTTGCACTGAGACTTTGACAAAAATGAGGCAAATACTTGATGGATTGACCTGTCAGCTGAGGATACGCCCAGCCAGTGCGGCCAGCAGTGGACCGTATAAATGCAGAGCTGCTCAGCAGGTGGAGTAGACTCCATAGAGATGAAGCCGATCATTTCTCTGACGCTCATCTGGATGTTCTCCAGTACAGGTAACTCAAATTAAAGTGCCTCTACAACTATTTCACATGAAAAAAGTTCAGTTTAAGAGTATTTTAACTGAATTTGTAGGCATTCTTATTACTGTAGTTACAATAACAAGAGTTTGCCATAATAGTTAACAGCATATTTATTGTAAAAAATGTATTTAAGTTTATCAAAATGAAATTGATCCCCACTCACATAAAAAAATTTTATGGAAACTTTTAGATTATTTAAACTGATTTTTCTTTTTTTTTATTATCTTGTTACTTTTCCACAGCTGGAGCCTTACAGTGTAAATTCTGCACAGATCAGCTGTGTTCAAGTTCAATAACAAAGACATGCAGCTCAGAGGAGATGTGTATAACAGCATCCATTCAAGGTATTCTTCTCATGTTATTCTTCCGACAAATTTGATCTTTATTCAAGCCTTGTTTACTTCTTTGTGTACAGTATATTATACATTTTTTATATTTTATATTTAAGTTCTGGATTTGTCGTCTGTATTTATACATATGCATCAATCATTCCAATCATATTGATATATGCAGTATGTGTATGTTTATCTATATTTGTTATATATTTACACAAATTTGTCTCCCTCCAAATAAATAAGGACAGAAAACCGGTGTCAAGAAATAATTGAAATTGACAAAAGTAAATATAAATTTAATGGATGTCACAAATTCCTTTTGAATTGTGTTTCAAAAGAAATAACAAACAAAAAAATTTAAAAGCAAACAATAATGAAATAATTTGTTTAACAACCTTTTGAAAGTAATGTTTGCAATATGGTGTTTTCTGAAATTTTCCAATCAGACTTCTGCACCTGTTGACAGGTATTTTGTCCTTTTGCTCATCAGCAACGTGCTGTAATGTGTCACAGACAGATTGATTTCTTTAAAAAAAATATCCTCAATGACAATAATAAAACAATTTCTTGTTAAAACAAATGATGATTAATCAATTTTCAATTTATTATTATCTTTTTTTCCATTCCTCGTTATTTCAGTGACTATTCTAGCCTTTTGCTTAATAGGAGGATACACACATGTAAGAAAGTGTTTAAATGCAAGAAAACCAGTATGCACAGGCTGCAGGAGGCCAATAACTTTGTTTTACGAGCGCTTTTAAAGAAAACAAGTTCAGCAGAAATGTTGAACACTCTACCTGCGGTGCTTTGAATTCTCATGTAAAGTTTCATATGTCGACTTAACAAGTCTGAAAATGAGACAATGGTATCACTCTCTAATGTCAAGTGCAGTGCAACACTGATTCAGTCTGATGTGTGGAGGATTTAATGTAACTGCCTTTAATAATCTGTTTTCTGTTTTGTGTGTCATTTCTCTGTTCTCATATTGAGTTTATATTTCTTTTAAATGGACCATGTGTTCAGAATAGAAGTTGATGGTAAATACATGTTATATACTATATATATACTGTATATACATTACATTAACTTACATGAGGGATGAAAGTTTAATGCATTAATTAGATTAATTACACTGGAAATTAATGCATTAAAAAACAATTGCGATTAATTTAGAGTGCCAATTCAATGCACGAGCATTTTAAATTTGGCGTGAAGGTTGGTGGTAATGCACCTAAAGCTGTTAACCAACCACCAATAAACACCAGGAGAAGAAGAAGACGTGTCAATGAGTCACTGTCATAGACTGTATATAATTACTGGACGTAGCTTCCGGTCTCTTCTGAATAGAGAAATGTGAAGCCAGTTGGGCGTGTCTTACCGTCGCCATCTTGCCGTGTCACGTACGTCGTCACTCCAGAAAAATCCTAAAATGGGCACAGCGCGGCCGCGGGACAAATGATTGACAGCTGACGTACTGTGGGCTAAACGCTAACTGAGCTAACACGAAACTAAGAGGAGCTAACAAAGATAAGCCCCCTAAGCGGCATGGTTAAGGTAAGACATGCTTAGACTTGCAATTCGCTGACTAAAAACCGCCGTTGTGCGACTCTGTAACAAACTCAGACCTTATTAAGAGCAAAGAAGGAGCTAACTAGAGCCTCCGGTCGGCAGGCGGAGCTTCCGGTCTGCCGCATGTCAATCATAAGGATACGCCCTTAATTATGTGTAATTTGAAGAATAAATAACATCTAAACGAATGAGTTATAAAAAAATTCAACCCCCTCACAGTTGACATGAAGGTAAACGTGACCTAATAAACCTAAAATGATTTTTTGAACCAGGCTGTAAACCTGTTTATTTCTGCTGTGAAGTCGGCGTTTTTAACATGGGAGTCTATGGGGATTTGCTCGCTCTTGAGCCAGCCCCTAGCGGATGAAGGGAGGATTACACTATTTACAACGCGGAAGAGAGCTTCACTGTTCTGAGGCAGAGTTTGCCCCTTGGTCACTGTACATAACTTCATAGGCTGTGTTGGAGCAGGGTTGCATGGAATTGGACATGGAAGGACTGTGGCCCTTGAGGACCATCGTTCCCCATGACTGCTTTAGCAGATATGAGATTGAAATGTGATTAGATTAAAAAAAATCCTGTAAATTAAAAAAAAAAATCCTGTAAATAATTAATCACCTAAATTATATATATATATATATATATATATATATATATATACATATATATACATACAATGAAACTGAAACACTTGGTTTTAGACCCCAATCATTTATTAGTATGGTGTGGGGCCTCCTTTGGGGGGGGGGCAATTCGTCTTGGAAATGACACATACAAGTCCTGAACAGTGGTCAGAGGGATTTTAAGCCATACTTCTTGCAGGATAGTGGCCAGGTCACTACGTGATGCTGGTGGAGGAAAACGTTTCTTGATTAGCTCCTCCAAAACTCCCCAAAGTGGCTCAATAATATTTAGATCTGGTGACTTTGCAGGCCATGGGAGATGTTCAACTTCACTTTCATGTTCATCAAACCAATCTTTCATCAGTCTTGCTGTGTGCATTTGTGCATTGTCATCCTGATACACTGCACCGCCTTCAGGATACAGTGTTTGAACCTTTTGATGCACATGGTCCTCCAGAATGGTTCGGTAGTCCTTGGCCCATCTAGCACAAGTCCTGGGCCAAGCGAATGCCGTGATTTGGGCAGCTGTGGTTTTAAGTTTTTTGGATACAATCCGGGTTAGCACCCGAACATCCCGTTCAGACAGCTTCCTCTTGCGTCCACAGTTAATGGTGGTTCGTCCTTCTTGGTGGTATGCTGACATTACCCTGGATACTGTGGCTCTTGATACATCACAAAGACTTGTCTTGGTCACAGATGCGCCAGCAAGACAGGCACCAACAATTTCTCCTCTTTTGAACTCTGGTACAATGTTGTATGCATTGCAATGTTTTGAGCAAAACTGTGCTTTTTACTTGCTAATTGAACCTTCACACTCTGCTCTTACTGGTGCAATGTGCAATTAATGAATATTTGCCACCAGGCTGGTCTAATTTAGCCATGAAAGCTCCCACACTAAAATGACAGGTGTTTCAGTTTCATTGTCTAACCCCCATATATATATATATATATATATATATATATTCAGTCGTCCTCAAAATTATTCCTACCCTCCCATCAAAGAAAAGGCTAAATTCACAACAGTAATTCAAATAACAAAAAATCAAAGAACCTAATGACAATTTTTTTTTTACAAAATATAATTTAGTGAACATGGTATATTACTCTTGAATTCTGTTTGAAAATAATAATAATAATAAAAATAAACAAACAGACTGTTTCAGTTTGTTTTTCGTATTTCTTTTCAACCACAATTCAGAATCAATGTCATGAATTTAATAGATTTTCAATTATTATTTTTTCTTTGTTTTCAATTTCAGCTTATTTAACTAAAAGCTGGGGGGGCAGTGGCGCAGGTGGTAGAGCAGGTCGGCCACTGATCGAAGGTTCAGTGGCGGTTCGAATCCTGATCCCCGAGCCATCTGTCGTTGTGTTGTTAGACAAGACACCTAACCCCCATTGCCTCCAGTGAGGGCCTCACTGGTGTATGAATGATTGTGAATGTTTCCGGTGGTGGTCGGAGGGGCCGTAGGCGCGAAATGGCTGATACGCTTCCGTCATCACCAACTATGAATGAGGAGTGAAAGAATAATGGACCTACTGTGAGCGCTTTGAGTCCCCTGCAAGAAAAAGCACGATATAAATCTAAATCATCATTACAGCTGTTTTTTTCCGTGGGTAGGGATGAATAATTTTGAGGATGTCATCCTCAAAATTATTCATACCCTCCAAGAAGGAAAAAAGTGATTCGTTAGAGAAGTAAATTTAAATGGACAAAAATAATAATAAGTAAAAATTATATGAAAATCGTGACATTGATAGTGAATTGTGGTTCGAAAGAAATATTTTTTAAAAAATACACAAAAAACAAAACAAATAAAAAAAAAAAATTAAGGGGCTCCATTGCTAAAATTTTGTTGAACACCCCTTTGAGGCAATCAGGGCAATCATCTGTTTTGTGTAAGGTTCAAAAAAGACTTCTCCACTTGTTGGCAGGTATTTTGGTCCACTGTTCATTAACAAAGTGCTTTCATTTGACAGTTTTCTTTGTTTGTTTATTTTATTATTTTTTAAAAACTTAAAAAAAAAAATCCAAAATCAGTATATAACTTGTATATAGTCTTTCATTTAATGGCATGTAAACTTTTAAGCACAACTGTGTGTGTGTGTGTATATATATATGTGTGTGTATATAAACACAGATTGTAAGGTTTTCTATGATTTGCTTCAATGTTAACAAAGTTGTACTTTGACTGCAGCCATTTCACCTGGAGCAAATGGTCAGCAAATCTTCAAGGATTGTGCATCGTCATCACTGTGTCCAAGCACAGGGAATCAGACGTTTTCGGTAAATGTTGGTTTTGCAAGAGTCAAAGCATCTGCTCAGTGCTGCAACAGCAGCAACTGCAACACAGTAAATCTACCATGTAAGTGTACTCAATGCAAGATGCTGTGTGAAGACTGAAAAACATCAGACTGATGTGAAAGTTAATTAGGTGTTTTGCTTTCTTAATATTGTCTTCAAAATGTGTTTCTACCACAATTAAACTTGTTTATTTGCATCAGTTCCTGGATCTCAGGCAGCTAACAACTTACATTGCATCGTATGCGACACCTCCACCTCTCAATGCACATCTACAGTACAATGTTCTGGAGAGGAGAGCAACTGTTTCCAAGCAATGGGTGAGTTTGACATTGAGAAATTCTTTTAACATAAAGCAGATTTTAATTGTACACTTAAATTATGGTGCCACAGAAGTGCTGCAGAGCTGTAAACGCTAAATCAAAAGTAAAAACTGAATATATTAGAAAATACACTGTAGAAAAAAAGTTTATTATATGTCACATTTTAGCCAAAATTTCCTGAGGGTTTTTTTTTTTTTTTTTTTTTTCATGCTCACTACAATAGGAGAAAATGTGTCATACCACAGAGAAAAGTAATTTGGAACTTTTGCTTGTGTGAAGTAGAAATGTCACTTAATTTGATCATTATAATTCACAGTAACAAATGGATCTTTAACATATCCAACTCTGGGCTGCGTGTCACCAAACACGTGTGCAGCAGCTGCCAGTCTGGGATCTCTGCCTTTTATGGCAAACATCGGTTCTATCAGCAGTGGACCGAACTGTTGTAGCAGAAGTTTATGTAACAGTTCTCCCAAAACAAAAATTGAACAAACCACAACTACAGTAGAACCAACCACAACGATAACTGCATCAACAACTACAACTTCACCAACAAAAACTACGGCTTCAACAACCACAACTTCGGCTGCGCCAATCACAACTACGGCTGGACCAACCACAACTGAAGCTTCATCGACCACAACTACAGCTGCACCAACCACAACCACAGCTGAACGGACCACAACTACGGCTGCGCCAACCACAACTACAGCTTTACCAACTACAACCACGGCTGTACCAACCACAACTACAGCTTCACCAACAACAACTGAAGCTTCACCAACCACAACCACAGCTGCACCAAGCACAACTACAACTTCACCAACCACAA
>JALJCO010003609.1:0-66046 GCA_023101725.1 Atherinomorus stipes
GACAGGCATTCAGCCTAAAACTCGTGTTGGAGCGGTATTACACTTAGATAGACAGGCATTCAGTCTAAAACTCGTGTTGGAGCGGTATTACACTTAGATACACAGGCATTCAGTCTACAACTCGTGTTGGAGCGGTATTACACTTAGATACACAGGCATTCAGTCTAAAACTCGTGTTGGAGCGGTATTACACTTAGATACACAGGCATTCAGTCTAAAACTCGTGTTGGAGCGGTATTACACTTAGATACACAGGCATTCAGTCTAAAACTCGTGTTGGAGCGGTATTACACTTAGATACACAGGCATTCAGTCTAAAACTCGTGTTGGAGCGGTATTACACTTAGATACACAGGCATTCAGTCTAAAACTCGTGTTGGAGGCGGTATTACACTTAGATACACAGGCATTCAGTCTAAAACTCGTGTTGGAGCGGTATTACACTTAGATAGACAGGCATTCAGTCTAAAACTCGTGTTGGAGCGGTATTACACTTAGATACACAGGCATTCAGTCTACAACTCGTGTTGGAGCGGTATTACACTTAGATACACAGGCATTCAGTCTAAAACTCGTGTTGGAGCGGTATTACACTTAGATACACAGGCATTCAGTCTAAAACTCGTGTTGGAGCGGTATTACACTTAGATACACAGGCATTCAGTCTAAAACTCGTGTTGGAGTGGTATTACACTTAGATACACAGGCATTCAGTCTAAAACTCGTGTTGGAGCGGTATTACACTTAGATACACAGGCATTCAGTCTAAAACTCGTGTTGGAGCGGTATTACACTTAGATACACAGGCATTCAGTCTAAAACTCGTGTTGGAGCGGTATTACACTTAGATACACAGGCATTCAGTCTAAAACTCGTGTTGGAGCGGTATTACACTTAGATACACAGGCATTCAGTCTAAAACTCGTGTTGGAGCGGTATTACACTTAGATACACAGGCATTCAGTCTAAAACTCGTGTTGGAGCGGTATTACACTTAGATACACAGGCATTCAGTCTAAAACTCGTGTTGGAGCGGTATTACACTTAGATACACAGGCATTCAGTCTAAAACTCGTGTTGGAGCGGTATTACACTTAGATACACAGGCATTCAGTCTAAAACTCGTGTTGGAGCGGTATTACACTTAGATACACAGGCATTCAGTCTAAAACTCGTGTTGGAGCGGTATTACACTTAGATAGACAGGCATTCAGTCTAAAACTCGTGTTGGAGCGGTATTACACTTAGATACACAGGCATTCAGTCTAAAACTCGTGTTGGAGCGGTATTACACTTAGATACACAGGCATTCAGTCTAAAACTCGTGTTGGAGCGGTATTACACTTAGATACACAGGCATTCAGTCTAAAACTCGTGTTGGAGCGGTATTACACTTAGATACACAGGCATTCAGTCTAAAACTCGTGTTGGAGCGGTATTACACTTAGATACACAGGCATTCAGTCTAAAACTCGTGTTGGAGTGGTATTACACTTAGATACACAGGCATTCAGTCTAAAACTCGTGTTGGAGCGGTATTACACTTAGATACACAGGCATTCAGTCTAAAACTCGTGTTGGAGCGGTATTACACTTAGATACACAGGCATTCAGTCTAAAACTCGTGTTGGAGCGGTATTACACTTAGATACACAGGCATTCAGTCTAAAACTCGTGTTGGAGCGGTATTACACTTAGATAGACAGGCATTCAGTCTAAAACTCGTGTTGGAGCGGTATTACACTTAGATACACAGGCATTCAGTCTAAAACTCGTGTTGGAGCGGTATTACACTTAGATAGACAGGCATTCAGTCTAAAACTCGTGTTGGAGCGGTATTACACTTAGATAGACAGGCATTCAGTCTAAAACTCGTGTTGGAGCGGTATTACACTTAGATAGACAGGCATTCAGTCTAAAACTCGTGTTGGAGTGGTATTACACTTAGATACACAGGCATTCAGTCTAAAACTCGTGTTGGAGCGGTATTACACTTAGATACACAGGCATTCAGTCTAAAACTCGTGTTGGAGCGGTATTACACTTAGATACACAGGCATTCAGTCTACAACTCGTGTTGGAGCGGTATTACACTTAGATACACAGGCATTCAGTGTAAAACTCGTGTTGGAGTGGTATTACACTTAGATACACAGGCATTCAGTCTAAAACTCGTGTTGGAGCGGTATTACACTTAGATACACAGGCATTCAGTCTAAAACTCGTGTTGGAGCGGTATTACACTTAGATAAACAGGCATTCAGTCTAAAACTCGTGTTGGAGCGGTATTACACTTAGATACACAGGCATTCAGTCTAAAACTCGTGTTGGAGCGGTATTACACTTAGATACACAGGCATTCAGTCTAAAACTCGTGTTGGAGCGGTATTACACTTAGATACACAGGCATTCAGTCTAAAACTCGTGTTGGAGCGGTATTACACTTAGATACACAGGCATTCAGTGTAAAACTCGTGTTGGAGCGGTATTACACTTAGATAGACAGGCATTCAGCCTAAAACTCGTGTTGGAGCGGTATTACACTTAGATACACAGCCATTCAGTCTAAAACTCGTGTTGGAGCGGTATTACACTTAGATAGACAGGCATTCAGTCTAAAACTCGTGTTGGAGCGGTATTACACTTAGATACACAGGCATTCAGTCTAAAACTCGTGTTGGAGCGGTATTACACTTAGATAGACAGGCATTCAGTCTAAAACTCGTGTTGGAGCGGTATTACACTTAGACACACAGGCATTCAGTCTAAAACTCGTGTTGGAGCGGTATTACACTTAGATACACAGGCATTCAGTCTAAAACTCGTGTTGGAGCGGTATTACACTTAGATACACAGGCATTCAGTCTAATAAAACTCGTGTTGGAGTGGTATTACACTTAGATACACAGGCATTCAGTCTAAAACTCGTGTTGGAGTGGTATTACACTTAGATAGACAGGCATTCAGTCTAAAACTCGTGTTGGAGCGGTATTACACTTAGATACACAGGCATTCAGTCTAAAACTCGTGTTGGAGCGGTATTACACTTAGATAGACAGGCATTCAGTCTAAAACTCGTGTTGGAGCGGTATTACACTTAGATACACAGGCATTCAGTCTAAAACTCGTGTTGGAGCGGTATTACACTTAGACACACAGGCATTCAGTCTAAAACTCGTGTTGGAGTGGTATTACACTTAGATACACAGGCATTCAGTCTAAAACTCGTGTTGGAGGCGGTATTACACTTAGATAGACAGGCATTCAGTCTAAAACTCGTGTTGGAGCGGTATTACACTTAGATAGACAGGCATTCAGTCTAAAACTCGTGTTGGAGTGGTATTACACTTAGATACACAGGCATTCAGTCTAAAACTCGTGTTGGAGCGGTATTACACTTAGATAGACAGGCATTCAGTCTAAAACTCGTGTTGGAGCGGTATTACACTTAGATAGACAGGCATTCAGTCTAAAACTCGTGTTGGAGTGGTATTACACTTAGATACACAGGCATTCAGTCTAAAACTCGTGTTGGAGCGGTATTACACTTAGATAGACAGGCATTCAGTCTAAAACTCGTGTTGGAGTGGTATTACACTTAGATAGACAGGCATTCAGTCTAAAACTCGTGTTGGAGCGGTATTACACTTAGATACACAGGCATTCAGTCTAAAACTCGTGTTGGAGCGGTATTACACTTAGACACACAGGCATTCAGTCTAAAACTCGTGTTGGAGCGGTATTACACTTAGATAGACAGGCATTCAGTCTAAAACTCGTGTTGGAGCGGTATTACACTTAGACACACAGGCATTCAGTCTAAAACTCGTGTTGGAGCGGTATTACACTTAGATACACAGGCATTCAGTCTAAAACTCGTGTTGGAGCGGTATTACACTTAGATACACAGGCATTCAGTCTAAAACTCGTGTTGGAGCGGTATTACACTTAGATACACAGGCATTCAGTCTAAAACTCGTGTTGGAGTGGTATTACACTTAGATACACAGGCATTCAGTCTAAAACTCGTGTTGGAGCGGTATTACACTTAGATACACAGGCATTCAGTCTAAAACTCGTGTTGGAGCGGTATTACACTTAGATACACAGGCATTCAGTCTAAAACTCGTGTTGGAGCGGTATTACACTTAGATACACAGGCATTCAGTCTAAAACTCGTGTTGGAGCGGTATTACACTTAGATACACAGGCATTCAGTCTAAAACTCGTGTTGGAGCGGTATTACACTTAGATACACAGGCATTCAGTCTAAAACTCGTGTTGGAGCGGTATTACACTTAGATACACAGGCATTCAGTCTAAAACTCGTGTTGGAGCGGTATTACACTTAGATACACAGGCATTCAGTCTAAAACTCGTGTTGGAGCGGTATTACACTTAGATACACAGGCATTCAGCCTAAAACTCGTGTTGGAGCGGTATTACACTTAGATACACAGGCATTCAGTCTAAAACTCGTGTTGGAGCGGTATTACACTTAGATACACAGGCATTCAGTCTAAAACTCGTGTTGGAGCGGTATTACACTTAGATAGACAGGCATTCAGTCTAAAACTCGTGTTGGAGCGGTATTACACTTAGATACACAGGCATTCAGTCTAAAACTCGTGTTGGAGTGGTATTACACTTAGATAGACAGGCATTCAGTCTAAAACTCGTGTTGGAGCGGTATTACACTTAGATAGACAGGCATTCAGTCTAAAACTCGTGTTGGAGCGGTATTACACTTAGATAGACAGGCATTCAGTCTAAAACTCGTGTTGGAGCGGTATTACACTTAGATACACAGGCATTCAGTCTAAAACTCGTGTTGGAGCGGTATTACACTTAGATAGACAGGCATTCAGTCTAAAACTCGTGTTGGAGCGGTATTACACTTAGATAGACAGGCATTCAGTCTAAAACTCGTGTTGGAGCGGTATTACACTTAGATAGACAGGCATTCAGTCTAAAACTCGTGTTGGAGCGGTATTACACTTAGATAGACAGGCATTCAGTCTAATAAAACTCGTGTTGGAGCGGTATTACACTTAGATAGACAGGCATTCAGTCTAAAACTCGTGTTGGAGTGGTATTACACTTAGATAGACAGGCATTCAGTCTAAAACTCGTGTTGGAGCGGTATTACACTTAGATAGACAGGCATTCAGTCTAAAACTCGTGTTGGAGTGGTATTACACTTAGATAGACAGGCATTCAGTCTACAACTCGTGTTGGAGCGGTATTACACTTAGATAGACAGGCATTCAGTCTAAAACTCGTGTTGGAGCGGTATTACACTTAGATAGACAGGCATTCAGTCTAAAACTCGTGTTGGAGCGGTATTACACTTAGATACACAGGCATTCAGTCTAAAACTCGTGTTGGAGCGGTATTACACTTAGATACACAGGCATTCAGTCTAAAACTCGTGTTGGAGCGGTATTACACTTAGATACACAGGCATTCAGTCTAAAACTCGTGTTGGAGCGGTATTACACTTAGATACACAGGCATTCAGTCTAAAACTCGTGTTGGAGCGGTATTACACTTAGATACACAGGCATTCAGTCTAAAACTCGTGTTGGAGCGGTATTACACTTAGATACACAGGCATTCAGTCTAAAACTCGTGTTGGAGCGGTATTACACTTAGACACACAGGCATTCAGTCTAAAACTCGTGTTGGAGCGGTATTACACTTAGACACACAGGCATTCAGTCTAAAACTCGTGTTGGAGCGGTATTACACTTAGATACACAGGCATTCAGTCTAAAACTCGTGTTGGAGCGGTATTACACTTAGATAAACAGGCATTCAGTCTAAAACTCGTGTTGGAGCGGTATTACACTTAGATAGACAGGCATTCAGTCTAAAACTCGTGTTGGAGCGGTATTACACTTAGATAGACAGGCATTCAGTCTAAAACTCGTGTTGGAGCGGTATTACACTTAGATACACAGGCATTCAGTCTAAAACTCGTGTTGGAGCGGTATTACACTTAGATACACAGGCATTCAGTCTAAAACTCGTGTTGGAGCGGTATTACACTTAGATAGACAGGCATTCAGTCTAAAACTCGTGTTGGAGCGGTATTACACTTAGATACACAGGCATTCAGTCTAAAACTCGTGTTGGAGAGGTATTACACTTAGATACACAGGCATTCAGTCTAAAACTCGTGTTGGAGTGGTATTACACTTAGATAGACAGGCATTCAGTGTAAAACTCGTGTTGGAGCGGTATTACACTTAGATACACAGGCATTCAGTCTAAAACTCGTGTTGGAGCGGTATTACACTTAGACACACAGGCATTCAGTCTAAAACTCGTGTTGGAGCGGTATTACACTTAGATACACAGGCATTCAGTCTAAAACTCGTGTTGGAGCGGTATTACACTTAAATACACAGGCATTCAGTCTAAAACTCGTGTTGGAGCGGTATTACACTTAGATACACAGGCATTCAGTCTAAAACTCGTGTTGGAGTGGTATTACACTTAGATACACAGGCATTCAGTCTAAAACTCGTGTTGGAGCGGTATTACACTTAGATACACAGGCATTCAGTCTAAAACTCGTGTTGGAGCGGTATTACACTTAGATAAACAGGCATTCAGTCTAAAACTCGTGTTGGAGCGGTATTACACTTAGATACACAGGCATTCAGTCTAAAACTCGTGTTGGAGCGGTATTACACTTAGATAGACAGGCATTCAGTCTAAAACTCGTGTTGGAGCGGTATTACACTTAGATACACAGGCATTCAGTCTAAAACTCGTGTTGGAGCGGTATTACACTTAGATACACAGGCATTCAGTCTAAAACTCGTGTTGGAGCGGTATTACACTTAGATAGACAGGCATTCAGTCTAAAACTCGTGTTGGAGCGGTATTACACTTAGATACACAGGCATTCAGTCTAAAACTCGTGTTGGAGCGGTATTACACTTAGATAGACAGGCATTCAGTCTAAAACTCGTGTTGGAGCGGTATTACACTTAGATACACAGGCATTCAGTCTAAAACTCGTGTTGGAGCGGTATTACACTTAGATACACAGGCATTCAGTCTAAAACTCGTGTTGGAGCGGTATTACACTTAGATACACAGGCATTCAGTCTAAAACTCGTGTTGGAGCGGTATTACACTTAGATACACAGGCATTCAGTCTAAAACTCGTGTTGGAGCGGTATTACACTTAGATACACAGGCATTCAGTCTAAAACTCGTGTTGGAGCGGTATTACACTTAGATAGACAGGCATTCAGTCTAAAACTCGTGTTGGAGCGGTATTACACTTAGATACACAGGCATTCAGTCTAAAACTCGTGTTGGAGCGGTATTACACTTAGATACACAGGCATTCAGTCTAAAACTCGTGTTGGAGCGGTATTACACTTAGATACACAGGCATTCAGTCTAAAACTCGTGTTGGAGCGGTATTACACTTAGATAGACAGGCATTCAGTCTAAAACTCGTGTTGGAGCGGTATTACACTTAGATAGACGGGCATTCAGTCTAAAACTCGTGTTGGAGCGGTATTACACTTAGACAGGCATTCAGTCTAAAACTCGTGTTGGAGCGGTATTACACTTAGATAGACAGGCATTCAGTCTAAAACTCGTGTTGGAGCGGTATTACACTTAGATAGACGGGCATTCAGTCTAAAACTCGTGTTGGAGCGGTATTACACTTAGACAGGCATTCAGTCTAAAACTCGTGTTGGAGCGGTATTACACTTAGATACACAGGCATTCAGTCTAAAACTCGTGTTGGAGCGGTATTACACTTAGATAGACAGGCATTCAGTCTAAAACTCGTGTTGGAGCGGTATTACACTTAGACAGGCATTCAGTCTAAAACTCGTGTTGGAGCGGTATTACACTTAGATACACAGGCATTCAGTCTAAAACTCGTGTTGGAGCGGTATTACACTTAGACAGGCATTCAGTCTAAAACTCGTGTTGGAGCGGTATTACACTTAGATACACAGGCATTCAGTCTAAAACTCGTGTTGGAGCGGTATTACACTTAGATACACAGGCATTCAGTCTAAAACTCGTGTTGGAGCGGTATTACACTTAGATAGACAGGCATTCAGTCTAAAACTCGTGTTGGAGCGGTATTACACTTAGATACACAGGCATTCAGTCTAAAACTCGTGTTGGAGCGGTATTACACTTAGATACACAGGCATTCAGTCTAAAACTCGTGTTGGAGCGGTATTACACTTAGATACACAGGCATTCAGTCTAAAACTCGTGTTGGAGCGGTATTACACTTAGATACACAGGCATTCAGTCTAAAACTCGTGTTGGAGCGGTATTACACTTAGATAGACAGGCATTCAGTCTAAAACTCGTGTTGGAGCGGTATTACACTTAGATAGACGGGCATTCAGTCTAAAACTCGTGTTGGAGCGGTATTACACTTAGACAGGCATTCAGTCTAAAACTCGTGTTGGAGCGGTATTACACTTAGATACACAGGCATTCAGTCTAAAACTCGTGTTGGAGCGGTATTACACTTAGATACACACTCCTGAATGAAAAGAATACAGGACAGTGAAAGATGATTAAACTCTTAATCTCATTAAACTGTAAAGAAAAGCTGAAGCACCGAATTCCCACCTCTGTTTTCCCGGCTGTGCGGGAAGCAGACTGGAAAGTAGGAGTTCTGCATCAGGAGCCACATTCCACTTCTCTTTGCATCTACACTGAAACTGCAGGAAACTACCGAATTTTCCAGAATAGAAGTCACTTCTTTCATTGTTTGGCGGCTTGTGCGTCTTATAGTCCAGTACGATTTATATGTACAAATATGTACCATTTATCATTTTTAAGTATCAGTTCATCCTGACTGACATGAGCCGTATTACCATCTAATGTCATGAGGGGGCGCGCGAGGCTTGGACCCCAAAATAGCCTCATATCAGTGAGAGGAGTTCATTTTGAACTGGGGGGTCAAAAACATAATCCTAAAATAATCCTACTGTCAAACAGGAGAATTGTTTTTATTAATTATTACTGTTATATGATTATATGCAGAAATCACATTAAACTTTGTTTTACAACTTAAAGGCTAAAAGCAGCCAGAGATCTGGGAGAGTCCAGGTCTGAGTCCAGGACTGAGTCCAGCTCTGAGTCCAGGTCTGAGAGTCCAGCTCTGGACTCACAGCTGGATTTGCATCTGTGATTTATGCTTTTACACTGCAGCATCTTCCCAGTCAGTTTGCAGCAAGCAGTCATTCAGGGACCTCCGAAGAAGTCCTGAACACCTCCCTGCACGGACACCACCTCCGTCCTTACAGGCTGCAGAATCCTTATGTTTGATTTCCCCTCAGAGGGAAGCTGGTCTGCCGCTGCTAACAGGTGTCGTAATGAAAAGACAAATGTTCGATAAAACAGATACATCCGTATAAGTGAAGCGGCTCCGTGTGCTGAAGCAGCAGGTAAATGAAGCCGAAGGCCTCTCCTGAAAGAAAAGCCGAGACCCCAGAGAGAACATGCAAGTGTACTTTAGCATCCACGTACTGTAGATGACCGACATGTTTTTGCTCTTACTGGACGATCGGACACTTTGTCCCACATCAGAGGCGCTATGGACCACGTTTAACGCTCCCCCCAGGACGAGTCCAAGAAACAGATTCAGCTGTAAAAACCTCATTCTTTCTTATTTCCTCAACACCCACGGTGCTGGAGGGGGGGGCTATGGGCCCACACAAGCCGCCATTAGGCTCTATGACTAACTTATTATACATAGATATAACTACTATATTAAAGGGATAGTACACCCACAGAATGATGTTTTCATCTTCTACTCACCAGGGGTTCTGGGGGGGGGGGAGGGATGTCGACCGGCACTCGAAACAAAAAGGTCCATAAAAGTCCACAAAAACGTGTCAATATTCCTCCATACTGCTCGTCCAATGTAATCCACGTGTCCTGAGTGGGTAGCGTCCAGAATTTACTGGAAACCATCATTTAGTAGATTTTTACAGACTAAACAGTAGAACATCGTACTTCCCCGATGCACGTTCATGCAAATTTAAGACACTAGGAAGCCGCGACAGACGAGATTGCGCGTTCTCTTTTTCTTTTCTTTCTTTGTTTTAAATCAATATCAACCCTTCTTGGACCCTCTTGTGTTTGTCTGCAGCTCTGTCGCTCTTAGCACAAAGAAAACAGTGAATTTCTTCTTCTACACTTGTATTATCGGCAGAGTAGGCTCTGAGGGCCGAGGCTTCTGTAGTTTCATGAACGTGCATATGCACGCTTTATGAAAGTAAGATGTAGTACTGATGTAGTACTGATGTAGTACTGATGTAGTACTGTTTAGTCTCTAAAAATCTCCTAAATGACGTCGTTTCCAGTAAATTCTGGACGCTACCCACTCAGGACACGTGGATTACATTGGACGAGCAGTATGGAGGAATATTGACACGTTTTTGTGGACTTTTATGGACCTTTTTGGCTCGGACCCCGGTGAACTCCATTATATGAAAGTTGGGGGGAAACGAGAAGCCTTCCTGATCACCGGCTGCATTTGAGATATTAAAAAAGTGCTGCAGAGTCTTTCTCACCATGAGGGGGGGTGGAAGATAAAGTTACATCATTCTGTGGGTGGAATATTCCTTTAATTGAAAATGTATTTGCAATCTGAGGTAGTTTTGAAGAGTTCTGGATAGCATGCTAATCAGAGAAATGAAACACCTAATGACACATTTACATAAGATCCTACTACGATGTTAAGATGAAAATGATCAAGAACACTGAAAAACATCAGAAATAAACAGGCGTTGAAACACGGCAACAATCCTGGGGTGGGACATTCTTTCCAGGGACGCAAACTCCTGGCAGCTGTCCTGGCTCAGTCATGGTTTACCTGCTCCTTCATCTACAGCAGAGGTGTCACACTCGTTTTAGTTCAGGGGCCACATACGACACGATTTCATCTGAAGTGGGCCGGACCGGGAAAATGACCAGACAATAACCTGTAAATAACAAAAACTACAAATGAGTCCTTTCATCTTATTTCCTGTTATTTGCCAAGATGTTTATATTTTTTATATGTTCATATATTTATATTTTATGAACTTTCCTTTTTTTTCTGTTTTTTTTTGTTGTTTTTTTTTTTTGAAAAAATGAACATGAAATTTATTGAGGTGGTTTCAACAATATTTTGCCTCTTTTGATTTTATTTTTTCTTTATTCATTTTCTGTAGTAATTTCAGTCAACATTTTATTGTATTTATGACAAAATATTCAAACATATTTTTAATACAAACTCATATAAATATGCATTTATAAATTAATTTTCCCTTAAAACTTCCCAAATATTGAATATCTTTAATATATGAATTTTTATATTTTTACTTTTATGATTATCATTATTATCAAGTCATTCAAATACGACACTACATGTTCATTGTACCTCACAGATCACAATGGATGTACAAAATCACTTACTGTGATATTGAGCCAGAGGTAAAAAATACAGTATTTCACATCATGATGGGGGACTTTAATGAGAAATAAGACTTCCACATGCGTGAAGTAATCCTGACCTCATCGTATAAACTATGAGGTCAGATCTGTGAAGTATTATTGAAATACTTCATAATTAGACATTAAAAAGATTGCAAGCTCTGGTGGACCAATCAGAAACTAGAGTTTGTTTCATTGTTTTAAATGTGACATTTAATAACACCTCGCGGGCCAGACTGGACCCTCTGGCGGGCCGGTGTTGGCCCCCGGGCCTTATGTTTGACAGATTTCTCCAGAATGTTTTCTGAATCCATGAATAAAAAGGCCTACGATGTGATTCAGGCGCAGAACTGCTGCCCGAGTCTGCTTCCACTTCACTTTTATGAACAAGGTTAAATTGAAAGGATACAAAGATAAAAGGATAAATGATCTGGGCTCTTAGAAGAAAGAGAAAGACAAAGTAGAAAAGATGTGACATGAGAAGCCAATCTGAGAGCGCTACAAGATAAAGAGCTGCACCAAATTATTACAGAGTCCTCTTTACCAAATGAAATCTGTGGGAAAATCTTATCTGCTGAAGACAAACTGCCTCGGCCTGCTGCAGCAGAAATACTGGCTGATAGCTCCTTTTACTCTCATATCCACATCAGAGATTCCCTGAGACTGACACGATGAACACTCAGAAAACAAATATCAGAGAAAATTTCAGTTTTTGCAGTTTACTTAATAAACTGTTGCAGTAAGTCCGAGCTTCTGTCTGTCACAACGTTGCTTTCAACTACTTAAAAGAATCTCAGTCTTGATTTTTCTTCTTGTTTATGTCGATGATGAATATTAATGACAGTTCCAAGTGCCATTGCCATGAAAATGATTGAACCACAGCCATTTTCACAGAGGACGAGCCAACTTTCAGACTTTCATCTTCAGCACCGAGTTCGTCTAAGAGGGTCAAAGAGGATACTGGATATTTAGTTTTAACTTGCAGAAGTATCTCAGATGGTCATTTTTTATGGAAATGATCAAAAATAATGCTATTGTGGATCAAACAAAGTTAATGTTTGAATATTCAACTAACTGCATTCATACCTGCAGAAGTGACAAAGATATAATGATCTAAGTAACTGTGAGCAGGTACAAACGGAACCTCATGAGACATTATGATCACAGAGATGGATAAACCGCATCCGGGGGTCGGAGACGTGCCCACAGAGCGGCCATCCAGGGTCAGACCAGGCTGCCGACAGAACTGTTAAAGGGCCATTCCACCCACAGAATGATGTAACTTTATCTTCCACCCCCCCTCATGGTGAGAAAAACTCTGCAGCACTTTTTTAATATCTCAAATGCAGCCGGTGATCAGGAAGCTTCTCGTTTCCCCCCAACTTTCATATAATGGAGTTCACTGGGGTCCGAGCCAAAAAGGTCCATAAAAGTCCACAAAAACGTGTCAATATTCCTCCATACTGCTCGTCCAATGTAATCCAAGTGTCCTGAGTGGGTAGCGTCCAGAATTTACTGGAAACATCATAATTTAGTAGATTTTTAGAAGCTATTTACAGCCATGGAAAAATGAAAGAGGCCACCTTTGTCATGAAAAATAATGGTTATACAATCGAGTACCAACTGTGGTGTGAATCATGTGACTAAAAGAGACAGAAAAGAAAATCTAGAATGTGTAAAAGCAGTTTTTGGCAGCACAATGACGTAGATGTTGACGCAAGAACTTAACTAAAATTACTTATCAAGAAAAGTGTGAAAATGGCAGATATCACTTCTTAAATTAAACTCGTGAGCTATTTTTGTTGTTGTCATTATATTTGTCCAGACAAATTTTACCAGCAGGTATTAAAATGACCAAGAAATATGAGAAAACAGGGAGGTCTCTTCATTTTTCCATGACTGTGTATATACCAGCAGAAGCTTTGGTCCCATGCTGGACATCCATGCTGGACATCCATGCTGGACATCCACGCTGGACATCCATGCTGGACATCCACGCTGGACATCCATGCTGGACATCCACGCTGGACATCCACGCTGGACATCCATGCTGGACATCCATGCTGGACATCCATGCTGGACATCCACGCTGGACATCCATGCTGGACATCCAAGCCGGACATCCAAGCCGGACATCCACGCCGGACATCCACGGCTGGACATCCACGCTGGACATCCACGCTGGACATTCATGCTGGACATCCATGCTGAACATCCATGCTGGACATCCGCGCTGGACATCCATGCTGGACAGGTCTAAAGTACAGAGACCCGACAAACTGCAGTCCATTTCTGGGGAGATGAACTCTGCGAACGACCCAAGAAAACGCTTATTGACTCACTGGCTGCCATTCACGTGTTTCCACGTTAATTAAGGGTTTTAATCGGCGGACTTTAATCTCTGGCGGAGCTTGTCAGAGAGAACCAAGAGCTCATGATAATGTTTTCGGTAGTTTTCATCTAATCCAGCAGATGGCGGTGTCAGACAAGCTTAAAAAAACCTACCAGGAAGTGATGCAATTCTATGATGCTTCCTGTGTTGTTAGCGGTTGTTAGAGCTAACGGCTGAAGTGTGCTGGATCCTGCAGCAGGGGGGGGGGACATGGCGACCGGTCGTAATGGAAGCAGTTTAGGAGGTGGATGAAGGAGGAAAGTTTGTGGGAAAAGTGATCGGTGACAGACAGACACGATCGATCGAAGACACGATGGAAATACAGCAGCGAAGTGCAGCAGCTGAAAGTGAAAGTAAGTCTGCAGCACGCGGTTGTTTCCGGGGGGGGGGGGTAGAGAGACGTTTCTGCTCTCTGTTTCTGTCAAATATTATGCTGTGAAACAAACTTGTGGCTTATTCAGCTGGTAAATAATTATTTTGCCTCCAAAACTCTTTTCTCAGTGTTGTATTTGTTGTTTCATAGAAGTAAACAGCTGATCAGATGATGAAGGTGTTACTAAAGTAAAAAAATATTGGCATCAAAGACACTTTTCCACTTGAAGCGGATCTCAGCATTCAAAGCTCGTTTTCTCAGCTTTTTGGTCAGAAACAGGCATTTTCACTGCAACAAAGCCATGTTCTACTGCAGATTACTAAAGAATGGAAAAAGCTAGAAACAAATGGTTTTTTTATGATAAAAGAAGAGAGTCTAAGCTTTCCTTTGGTACATTCAGTGTTTGTATTGGCATAGTACACAATATTCTGTGGATCTCCAAAATCAGTGAAAATGCTTAAAAATCCTGTAAATATGGAGCTCTGCTGGGAAAAGGTCTGGCAGTCGATGGGTTAATAACCAAACATGGGCTGAAGCGTGACGTGTACACATGATGCCCCCTCATGTATGTGTTCCAGGAGCCGGCTCTGGTTAACATCGTATTACTTTCCATGACACATTCTACATTAATCAAATTCACTCAAAGTGTTTCTCTGCTTTTCATTTGAGCGTCTGAGAAGCTGATTAAAGTAAACCATGTCCCATTATGCAAACTGTGCCCTGAAACGTGTCCTAAATTTCCCTCTGCCATGATTGATGAAACAGTTCATCCTCCTGCAGCTGCAGACAAATGTGGACTGAGGGTGGAGACATAAAACTCAGCAGCATCGCTTTTATTATCGTAGCGATGTCAAATCAGCCATTTATCTAACAACAAAGCAGAATTACGTCACAAAGACAGAGCGAGAACTGTCCAACTGTCCCGGTGCTGCCAGCATGTCAGCAGACAAACGTCCAGGTTCTGGACTGAAATAAGACCATGAAAATCTGAACATGGATAAAATCACTTCTTCAGAATCATCTTATTGAGGTTAACGTTTATTTTAAAGACAAACGTAGTGATAGTGGATGAGATTCTGTCCCAGACGGAGGAATATCGCCGTGTTCACCAGCGAGGGGGGGACGGATCAGCAGTGACGAAGACTCTGCATCGGCCTGTCACGCTGAAGATGGAGCCGGACAAACGGCCAAGCTCGATCTTCGTTCACGTAGGTCACCAGCCGGGGGGGTAGACTGACACAACACCCTGCTTTCTCTTAATAAGGTCCCACAAACCCAAATATAACAAAAACCCCTCCCAGCTGTCTGGGGGCAGTAAACAGAACTACGGCTGATTGATACGTAAGCTCAGTAAACCTTATAGAGACATGATCAGCCGAGTTATATTTATATGGAGGTAGGTGGCTGAGGCAGCACGTGTTCCTCCGTAAAGTTCTGCTCATGAGCATTCGGTGACTGTTACACCTGCTGCAGGCAAACAGAGCATCTGTTCATCACAGTCGGAGGGAAAACACTGGGATTATGTCAGTAAATGCAGGAGGTTTTTATGTTCGGGAACATGTGGAAGCCCCCATGACTTCCAGAAAGGCCCAAATCTTGATATTGGTACAGGTAGTTTGTGGACAATGTGACCGAATACGGTAATAAATACTGATGGAGACTTGTTTGCACGAAGCAAAGCAGGCAGATTTGATGAAGCACCCATGGAAATCAGCAAGCAGCCTGGACGTCAGCGACAGAAGTGGAAGCAGCTAACAGGATTGTGGTTGCATCCCTGCATGCCCCAGAAACCTTTCCTGTGGGGAGAAGCGGGTGCAGACAGATTTCCAAACGGTCAGCATGGTGGTGAGGATGAAAACAGATCCATGTGCTTCTGTACTTAAATCTCTGAACGCTGCTGCTCAGTCCAATTTCATGGTGATATAATCACAATTATTTGCATGTGATTTGTCTTCACAAATGATGAAATCCAACATACTTCCGTCGTTTTTTTCTTCATTCGTGCATATGTGAGTACATACATGAGTCTTCAGACCAAGCTCCAGCTTCCTTAACATGACCGACTGACCACCGGTGTTCGCAACGAGGTGACACCAATCATGACGCCACAAATTTGGGAAGAATGTGTTCGTTCTCGGCGTGGGAGTTTTTTCGTCGTCCTGGACGGTGAATCGACTACAGATGTGGTTGGATTTTATCTTCAGGAGCAGAAAAAAACCTCATCTTTGTGTGTGAACTTCCCTCCTGACAACTTCATGAATGTCGGGCAGAAAAGTGCTTTTTTCTCGGGGATTACTTCTGAAACCGGCCGCAGTTCCACCATAAAAATGCCTCACGGACAGACATCAGCACCGGTGAGTGGAAACGTCTCCCAGCTCAATGCTAACTGTTAGCCTGTGACTTCTTAGCTAATTTACTGAAGCCCTGTTTCCACCCACGGGTTTGGGTCGGGTCGGATCGGATGGGTTTTGGTACAGATGTGTCGATTTCACGTTGTGTCCCCACAGTAAACTGTCCCCTTACCTGGAGGCGGAGCATTAGCTGGATAGCGCTGCTACGTGATTGTGTGACATCATCGCCACGTAACGCCTTTTACGTAAAACGCCGCACGTGACAGAAACAAAGGAGACCCCCCTGCTTTGCTTTTACACCGGGTCACGCGGGAAGTGACGGATTTTTCAGCAAATGTTCTGAATTAGCTCCGCCTCTTTGGTCCGGATCAGCTACAGCGTAGATCAGCACCCCTACCGAAGGGAACCGAAGAGTAGGCTGGGTCGGGTCGGATAAAAGGGTACCCGGCCCAGGTTTTATATGTGGAGACGCAAAAAAACGTGGACCAATCCGGCCCGACCCGACCCAAGATAACGTCCACGTAAGTAACGAAGCCGGTGTTAAAACCAAATCTGTTACCTTCAGAATCTGTCTGTTCCGGAGCGACGTCATGAAATGGACGTAAAACATGTTGCAGTTGGTGGAGAGCTTCGGTGGTTCAGTACAGTCACATGTTTCACTGCCGTGTTGGAAAGTAGACGATTAAAAAGTGATACTTACACCAGATTAGTTTCTGTGGTGATGATGGGAACATGTTTAGCTTATACATGCCTGGAGTTGACTTTTGGAACGTTTGAAACGCTGATACAGCTGCTTTAAGATGTTCCTAAAAGAAGGAAATGAAAATCACAGTATTTACAAAGCAAAATTATGATAACAGATTTTCATAAGGGTCCTGGAAATGAGAAAATATTGCATTATAAATAAGTAATTATACTTAGAACTGTTGGTTATTTTAATATTACCTCACAATAAGACCACATTAGCAGGATTCTACACCTGTTAGCATAGCTCATGTAAAGATGCTATTTTGCTTACAGAAAGTCAAGAAAATAGCTTACTCTTTGGTTTGTGAGGACGCTGATGGCTCATTTGTCCTCATACATACAGATTAAAAGATACTTAATGTGTTGGGGAAGATGAAGAATGGCCGGTTGGGGATAGCAGTGAGATATGAAGAGGAGAGAAGGTGCTGAATATGAAATAGTCTGGCCAGTAAAACTAAACAACTGTAAAAAAATGTAGACAGAAGGTTCTGTTTGAGCTTTAATGGAGGTACCAGATGATTTATTTTGTTTTCGTACCAACTATGTTTAATCGTGTTGGTGGTGTAAAGCTTTATTTAGTGAGAAACTGTGTATGTGAACTGGATTTCTGTAGTAAATCACAGCTCTGTCTTAGAGCACAAATTGTTTTTAAATGAGATGTATGGATATAGATGAGCAAACATCTCCAGTGGCGAGTACACTTAAACATAAAGGATGTAACAGTGCAGAGGATTGGTAGTTCTATCGTCTTCATGTGGTCAGCAGTCTGACCTCCTGCTGAATACTTCAGAGATAAAGACAAGTACCCTGTAAACTATCGTAAGTATGTGGAGATTTATGAGGTACAGACTAATCCGACCAGTGTTTTGTGTGTCGCCATCTTGCGGCGCCGCCGTTGCCTGGGTAACGAGTCCCAATGACCTGGTATCTGCCAACATGGAAAGCAGCACGAATATCTAGATTAACAATGTTGGACAGTCGTCTAAGGTCATGATAACCTACAGGTATGTTATCCAGAGATCTCTGAGGTATTCTGACATTTATTTTTACATCTGATCATTAATATAAACTATTATTCATCTGCAGAAACTGTCTTTAATAACAAGCCACGCTGGAATAACACGCACATCTCTGATTACTGATCAAAGTTTAAAAACTAAACTCTTCCAAAGGTGGTTCCTTTTCTATTTTCTCCCATATTTGGCTTTTGGTTTTGTTTCAGGACTGTACAGACCACGTAGCTTCACATGTCCTGCAGATGAAACTAAAGGCTGCAGGACACCGTCTTCCTGATCCGTTTGTGTTTCTGACTGAACTGCTTTTATTTTCTGGTCCCAACGTTGCCCTGATCAGAGACAATAACCTGATATTTCACAATATCTCCCAGATTATCATTAACTCTCAGCAACACCACAGCTGTCTCTGTTAGCATTAGCTAGCATGAACCAAAGCTGTCTCTGTTAGCATTAGCTAGCATGAACCACAGCTGTCTCTGTTAGCATTAGCTAGCATGAACCACAGCTGTCTCTGTTAGCATTAGCTAGCATGAACCACAGCTGTCTCTGTTAGCATTAGCTAGCATGAACCACAGCTGTCTCTGTTAGCGTTAGCTAGCATGAACCACAGCTGTCTCTGTTAGCGTTAGCTAGCATGAACCACAGCTGTCTCTGTTAGCATTAGCTAGCATGAACCACAGCTGTCTCTGTTAGCATTAGCTAGCATGAACCACAGCTGTCTCTGTTAGCATTAGCTAGCATGAACCACAGCTGTCTCTGTTAGCATTAGCTAGCATGAACCACAGCTGTCTCTGTTAGCATTAGCTAGCATGAACCACAGCTGTCTCTGTTAGCATTAGCTAGCATGAACCACAGCTGTCTCTGTTAGCATTAGCTAGCATGAACCACAGCTGTCTCTGTTAGCGTTAGCTAGCATGAACCACAGCTGTCTCTGTTAGCATTAGCTAGCATGAACCACAGCTGTCTCTGTTGCATTAGCTAGCATGAACCACAGCTGTCTCTGTTAGCATTAGCTAGCATGAACCACAGCTTTCTCTGTTAGCATTAGCTAGCATGAACCACAGCTGTCTCTGTTAGCATTAGCTAGCATGAACCACAGCTGTCTCTGTTAGCATTAGCTAGCATGAACCACAGCTGTCTCTGTTAGCATTAGCTAGCATGAACCACAGCTGTCTCTGTTAGCATTAGCTAGCATGAACCACAGCTGTCTCTGTTAGCATTAGCTAGCATGAGAACGTTATGCGGTGCCTCATGTTCGGGAGCGTAGATACGTGAAATAAAGTGTCAGATTAATGAGTGTTCACCATAATTTACCGTGTTTTTGTTGTTGGGGATTAAATCCAGTGTTTTCTCCACCGTGGCAGCAAGTTATTCCTCCTCTGCTCTGATTGGCCGATATTCCTCCCCGATACGAACACACTGACATCAGTGGACTGAGCAGCACCGTCCACTTTTGTCACAGACGGCAGAAATCTTCCTGAAACAAATGTCCGTGATCTTCTTCTTCACTTATTACCACATTAAAGTTTCCTCTGATGTTCCAACAACCAGGAATGTGACGTCCTTCTACATTTCCTCCATGTTGGAAAGAAAAACGTCCCGTTCTCATCTGTTCTAGTTACACATGGACAGAAAAAAAATAAAAAATAAATATAGATGTTTTTATCAGTAAAATAACTTTCACATATAAGCATATTTCCATGTAAAAGGACAAACTTCATTTGTTATGTTTAGTTATTATTTCATATACAGCATAGTAAAAGATTAAATATTTACATCTGAAAGGACTTTTTTTTTGCCACAGGCAGGGGCTCAATTGCCAAGCAAAAATTGCCTTTTTCCACCTTTGATTCAAAAACATCACATGCAGCAGTGAATCATAGGCAATACATGTATGTAGATTGAGGGTGAAGAGGGGGCGGGGCCAACTGGAGGTGATGTCACCGACTAAAGGGGAAAAGGAGCAGTTCAATAATCAGACACAAATTACCAACGGCAACAATCAACCAGACTTTTCTCTTTTTTATGTGAATGAATGTAAGATGTCAGATTCAGGAGAACTGTGTTGAAGAAAAATGGGCTCACATCCCGGATCAAAGTCTCCTTCTCTGCTGTGGTGGGCTTGGACTGAGCTAAGTGAATCTAATGAGGCAGAAGAGCCCAGAGATAAAAACAAAAAACCCACAAACATAATATTGTGTTTGACAGCTGGAGGAGCAAACAGAGCATGTTTAATCATCACAGTCGGTGATTCGGCCCTGCAGGTCTGCAGGTAACAAGGCCGCTCTGTGCCCATCTCCCATCAACAGGTCAGCATTTATAGAGTCGGGCCTGCCAGGCATCTACGCCGACACGCACAAGGTTAGCCGCTTTGGTCTCAATAATTTAGATGGATTTGCCCCTGAAGCACACACGAGCACACACATGCACACACACCAGCTTTCCAAGGCCACTTCATCCCTTCTATGATCCACAAGTATCACAGTTTTCTGTATTTGCAGAATAGTAGTCAACATTAAAAATTAAAAGGATAAAATCTCCAACAAGGTTCTCTGCTCACAGCAGCAGTCTGTGAAGAAGAGGTTAACCCAACCTGCTGGAAATCACTAATTCACACTCCCACCCCGCTGGAAATCACTAAATCATACACCCACCCTGCTGGAAATCACTAAATCATACACCCACCCTGCTGGAAATCACTAATTCACACTCCCACCCCGCTGGAAATCACTACATCACACACCCACCCTGCTGGAATAAACTAAATCACACACCCACCCCGCTGGAAATCACTAAATCACAAACCCACCCAGCTGGAAATCACTAAATCACACTCCCACCCTGCTGGAAATCACTAAATCACACACCCACCGTGCTGGAAATCACTAAATCACACACCCACCCCGCTGGAAATCACTAAATCATACACCTACACCCCTGGAAATCACTAAATCACACACCCACCCCGCTGGAAATCACTAAATCATACACCCACACCCCTGGAAATCACTAAATCATACACCCACCTGCTGGAAATCACCAATTCACACTCCCACCCCGCTGGAAATCACTAAATCAAACACCCACCCCCCTGGAAATCACTAAATCACAACACCCACCCTGCTGGAAATCACTAAATCACACGCCCACCCCGCTGGAAATCACTAAATCAAACACCCACCCTGCTGGAAATCACTAAATCAAACACCCACCCAGCTGGAAAACACTAAATCACACGCCCACCCTGCTGGAAATCACTAAATCAATATACCCACCCCGCTGGAAATCACCAAATCACACCCCCACCCCCTGGAAATCACTAAATCATACACCCACCCTGCTGGAAATCACTAAATCATACACCCACCCCCCTGGAAATCACTAATTCACACGCCCACCCTGCTGGAAATCACTAAATCACACACCCACCCTCCTGGAAATCACTAAATCACACACCCACCCCGCTGGAAATCACTAAATCACACACCCACCCCGCTGGAAATCACTAAATCACACGCCCACCCCGCTGGAAATCACTAAATCAAACACCCACCCCGCTGGAAATCACTAAATCATACACCCACCCCGCTGGAAATCACTAAATCACACACCCACCCCGCTGGAAATCACTAAATCACACTCCCACCCAGCTGGAAATCACTAAATCACACGCCCACCCCGCTGGAAATCACTAAGTCACACGCCCACCCTCCTGGAAATCACTAAATCACACACCCACCCGCCTGGAAATCACTAAATCACACACCCACCCAGCTGGAAAACACTACATCATACACCCACCCTGCTGGAAATCACTAATTCACAAACCCACCCAGCTGGAAAACACTAAATCACACACCCACCCCGCTGGAAATCACTAAATCACACACCCACCCCGCTGGAAATCACTAAATCACACACCCACCCCGCTGGAAATAACCAAATCACACACCCACCCCGCTGGAAATCACTAAATCACACACCCACCCTGCTGGAAATCACTAAATCACACACCCACCCCGCTGGAAATCACTAAATCATACACCCACCCAGCTGGAAATCACTAAATCACACGCCCACCCCCTGGAAATCACTATAATCAAACACCCACCCCACTGGAAATCACTAAATCACAAACCCACCCAGCTGGTAAACACTAAATCACACACCCACCCTGCTGGAAATCACTAAATCACACACCCACCCCGCTGGAAATCACTAAATCATACACCCACCCTGCTGGAAATCACTAAATCACACTCCCACCCTCCTGGAAATCACTAAATCAAACACCCACCCCGCTGGAAATCACTAAATCATACACCCACCCTGCTGGAAATCACTAATTCACACGCCCACCCCCTTGGAAATCACTAAATCAAACACCCACCCCCTGGAAATCACTAAATCATACACCCACCCGGCTGGAAATCACTATACCCACCCTGCTGGAAATCACTAATTCACACTCCCACCCTCCTGGAAATCACTAAATCATACACCCACCCTGCTGGAAATCACTAAATCACACGCCCACCCTGCTGGAAATCACTAATTCACACACCCACCCCCTGGAAATCACTAAATCATACACCCACCCGGCTGGAAATCACTAAATCACACCGCCCACCCCCCTGGTAATCACTAAATCACACTCCCACCCCCCTGGAAATCACTAAATCACACACCCGCCCCGCTGGAAATCACAAAATCATACACCCACCCCGCTGGAAATCACTAAATCACACACCCACCCCGCTGGAAATCACTAAATCACAAACCCACCCCGCTGGAAATCACTAAATCATACACCCACCCCGCTGGAAATCACTAAATCACACACCCACCCCCTGGAAATCACTAAATCACACCCCCACCCAGCTGGAAATCACTAAATCACACACCCACCCTCCTGGAAATCACTAAATCACACACCCACCCTCCTGGAAATCACTAAATCACACACCCACCCCGCTGGAAATCACTAAATCACACACCCACCCCGCTGGAAATCACAAAATCACACGCCCACCCCCTGGAAATCACTAAATCACACACCCACCCGCTGGAAATCACTAAATCACAAACCCACCCAGCTGGAAATCACTAAATCATACACCCACCCTGCTGGAAATCACTAAATCAAACACCCACCCCCTGGAAATCACAAAATCACACTCCCACCCCGCTGGAAATCACTAAATCAAACACCCACCCCCTGGAAATCACTAAATCACACACCCACCCTGCTGGAAATCACTAAATCATACGCCCACCCCGCTGGAAATTACTAAATCATACACCCACCCTGCTGGAAATCACTAAATCACACCCCACCCTGCTGGAAATCACTAAATCACACGCCCACCCTGCTGGAAATCACTAAATCAAACACCCACCCTGCTGGAAATCACTAAATCACAAACCCACCCAGCTGGAAATCACTAAATCACACACCCACCCTCCTGGAAATCACTTAATCATACACCCACCCTGCTGGAAATATAAATCAAAAACCCACCCAGCTGAAAAACACTAAATCACACGCCTCCCCCCTGGTAAAATCATTTTAAGTTTCAAAGGTCAGTTTACCTTAATGGAAATCACTAAATCATATAGCCCTCCCCCTGGAAATCACTAAATCAAACACCCACCCCCTGGAAATCACTAAATCATACACCCACCCTGCTGGAAATCAGCTAAAGTTCGCACTCCCACCCCCCTGGAAATCACTAAATCAAACACCCGCCCCCCCCTGGAAATCACTAAATCATACACTCACCCTGCTGGAAATCACTAATTCACACGCCCACCCCCCTGGAAATCACTAAATCAAACACCCACCCCCCTGGAAATCACTACATCACACATCCCACCCTGCTGGAAATCACTAATTCACACTCCCACTCCGCCAGAAATCACTAAATCATACATCCGCTCCCTCTGGAAATCACTAAATCAAACACCCACCCCCTTAGGAAATCACTAAATCCCCCCCGTTTTACATAATGGTGTGTTCCAAGTCCTCCAAGCATGTGACGTAGGCCTGCAGCGACACGTTGATGACGTCGACTACTCGGCCTTAAAAAATTGTTGACGTCAAATCTGGTTGTCGACGCGTCGCCACGCCCACTCGCTACACGGAACACGTATGTCCGATAAATGTCATGCCTCCTGGCCACAGAGATGCCGCTCCTCTTGTTCCTCTGCGTGGTTTTCCTGTCAGTTACGGTTTATGAGCAGCGGTTGGTTTGATTCTGCCTCATATGAGCTGCCGGAGTCCTGCAGCAGCTCAGAGCTGCATGATGCAGCATCACCGGGCAGGACGGGGTTAATTATAACACAGCAGCTCAGAGCTGCATGATGCAGCATCACCGGGCAGGACGGGGTTAAATAACGCAGCAGCTCAGAGCTGCATGATGCAGCATCACCGGGCAGGACGGGGTTAATTATAACACAGCAGCTCAGAGCTGCATGATGCAGCATCACCGGGCAGGACGGGGTTAAATAACGCAGCAGATCAGAGCTGCATGATGCAGCATCACCGGGCAGGACGGGGTTAAATAACGCAGCAGCTCAGAGCTGCATGATGCAGCATCACCGGGCAGGACGGGGTTAAATAATGCAGCAGCTCAGAGCTGCATGATGCAGCATCACCGGGCAGGACGGGGTTAAATAACGCAGCAGCTCAGAGCTGCATGATGCAGCATCAGCGGGCAGGACGGGGTTAAATGTAACGCAGCAGCAGCTCAGAGCTGCATGATGCAGCATCAGCGGGCAGGACGGGGTTAAATGTAACGCAGCAGCTCAGAGCTGCATGATGCAGCATCACCGGGCAGGACGGGGTTAAATAACGCAGCAGCTCAGAGCTGCATGATACAGCATCACCGGGCAGGACGGGGTTAATTATAACACAGCAGATCAGAGCTGCATGATGCAGCATCACCGGGCAGGACGGGGTTAAATAACGCAGCAGATCAGAGCTGCATGATGCAGCATCACCGGGCAGGACGGGGTTAAATAACGCAGCAGATCAGAGCTGCATGATGCAGCATCACCGGGCAGGACGGGGTTAAATGTAACGCAGCAGCTCAGAGCTGCATGATGCAGCATCAGCGGGCAGGACGGGGTTAAATAACGCAGCAGCAGCTCAGAGCTGCATGATGCAGCATCACCGGGCAGGACGGGGTTAAATAACGCAGCAGATCAGAGCTGCATGATGCAGCATCACCGGGCAGGACGGGGTTAAATAACGCAGCAGCTCAGAGCTGCATGATGCAGCATCACCGGGCAGGACGGGGTTAAATAACGCAGCAGCTCAGAGCTGCATGATGCAGCATCACCGGGCAGGACGGGGTTAAATGTGACACAGCAGCAGCTCAGAGCTGCATGATGCAGCATCACCGGGCAGGACGGGGTTAACAAACGCAGCAGATCAGAGCTGCATGATGCAGCATCACCGGGCAGGACAGGGTTAAATAACGCAGCAGATCAGAGCTGCATGATGCAGCATCACCGGGCAGGACGGGGTTAAATAACGCAGCAGCAGATCAGAGCTGCATGATGCAGCATCACCGGGCAGGACGGGGTTAAATGTAACGCAGCAGCTCAGAGCTGCATGATGCAGCATCACCGGGCAGGACGGGGTTAAATAACGCAGCAGATCAGAGCTGCATGATGCAGCATCACCGGGCAGGACGGGGTTAATTATAACAGCAGATCAGAGCTGCATGATGCAGCATCACCGGGCAGGACGGGGTTAAATAACGCAGCAGCAGCTCAGAGCTGCATGATGCAGCATCACCGGGCAGGACGGGGTTAAATAACGCAGCAGCAGCTCAGAGCTGCATGATGCAGCATCACCGGGCAGGACGGGGTTAAATAATGCAGCAGCTCAGAGCTGCATGATGCAGCATCACCGGGCAGGACGGGGTTAAATAACGCAGCAGCAGCTCAGAGCTGCATGATGCAGCATCACCGGGCAGGACGGGGTTAAATAACGCTGCAGCGCTGAACTGAGCCGCTTTTACAAAGTTTGATCCGTTAATCAAAGCGTACGACGATAAACTGAACATATCGTAACACCGTTCATGTTCAAAGATGCAACGTGACGGTCTGGTTCAACGTTGCTGGTGCAGCACGTGCACCTGTGCAGGTTTCACGGGACTGCTGCTGTGTGACGACCAGACAGACTCCGAGTGACAGAATAAAACAAAAGACTGTTTCAGTTTTAATTTATTTATTTAAAATAGGGAGCAGGCATATTAATATACACTTCTGTGATTATAGCCAGCGGCTGGTTCCCATCCTCAGTCCCTAAGCAGATAGATGGAACTAAAATAATGACATTAAATACCAGTTTACCCAACATACCACAATATGGAGACAGATAATCATACAAGAAGTTACAGATTTAAAAAGCACTTAATGAAGAATCTGCAGCTGTGGTAAATGGAACCATGAATTCTGCTTCTACCAAAAAATCCTGAAGGAGAATGTCCGGCCATCTGTTGGTGACCTCAAGCTGAAGCGCACTTGGGTTCTGCAGCAGAACAATGATCCAGAACACACCAGCAAGTCCACCTCTGAATGGCTTAAGAACAACAACATGAAGACTTTGGAGTGGCCTAGTCAAAGCCCCCACCTGAATCCCATTGAGATGCTGTGGCATGACCTTAAAAAGGCGGTTCATGCTGGAAAAGCCTCCAATGTGGCTGAATTACAACAATTCTGCAAAGATGAGTGGAACAAAATTCCTCCACAGCGCTGAAGAAGACTCACTGCCAGTTATCACAAACGCTTGATGCAGTTGTTGCTGCTAAGGTGGAACAACCAGTTATTAGGTTTAGGGGAAGATCACTTTTTCACACAGGGACATGGAGGGTTGGATTTTCCCCCCTTACTCATAAAAACCTTCATTTAAAAACTGCATTTTGTGTTTACTTGTGTTTTCTTTGTCTGATATTTAAATTTGTTTGATGATCTGAAACATTTAAGTGACAAACATGCAAAAAGTAAAAAATCATGAAGGAGGAAACTCTTTCACACGTCTGAAGCACACGTTTGAGCAAACTCTTCAAAAATTCACAAGAGAAGTTGAAGATTATGGAAGAGAAACCACAAAGACCCAGCCAGAGATTAGAGGACACCGTCATTGATCCTCGTCGCATCTGAAATCCAGCCGTGATTCTCGTATCGGAGCCTCTTTGGACTCGACTTGCGTCTCATCATGAATGTGGAGCCTGATCTCACGATTCTCAAGAGAATCCAGCTGCTTCTCAACATAATTCTGTTGCATCCAGAGGGATTTTGGTTTGAACCTGTTGGATTTAGAACGAAACACATCAGAATGTGGAGCAGTTATGTTGGTCCAGAGAGTAAAATGTAGCAGATGAGGTCTTAAAATAATAAATTATGATACTTTCATGGCAACAAAATCATTATGTACCTCCGTCTGCCGGTCAGAACAATGACGTCCATGTTTGTGTTACATGAAACAGTCACACACTCTTTTACGAGTTTTGCTTGACTCCAAAACTCAAACATAGCTGCTCTTTCCTCTGCGACTTCTCTGTTTACCTGGGAACTGTTTAATTACTGATACCGCAGAATGTTTACATGTTTACACACAGTTTGTAGGAAGTAGGATGGTGGATTTACGCTAAAAACTGTGAGAACAAAGTCCAAGTTTCATCTGATCATCTGAGATGTTCAAGACATTTTGGCCCAGTCCCAATATTCCCCCAACTTTGAGCCACCGGCCTGAAGCCACGGGGGGGGGGGGGTAAACCAGACTGACTTGCCGAGTATCTCATACGTGGCGTTAGTCAGGCTGGTGTACCAGGCTAAGAGCTGGCAGGGTCGCGGCCAACGAAGACAGCAACTTTCAGAACCAGGTGTGCAGCAAGATGCTGTCTAGTTTTCTAGCCTATTTTCTCTGTTTCTGCACATTTTTTCAGCATATTTCATTACTTTACTGTTTTATGTGCATATTCATTCGCTCCAATGCAAATATATCTGCAGTGCATACGCTGATCTTTCAGTGAAAAACTAAGGTTTCAACATTTCTGTGTGCATGTGAAAAATCTGAACAATATTCCAGAAGCAAGTCATATTTAATAAATCAAGACAACAGTGCTTTTTATCTGCATCTCACGCCCAATGCGTGAAAGTTGGGAACCCTGCATAAATTAGCATTTAGCCTCAGATTAGCTATTATCATTCACAATGTACATAATAATGCAGTTATTTCATATCATGGAATTATTATCAAATGGCTGTGAAGTTTTCCCATTTCAGTCTGAGTCTGAACCACGCGGAAACCTCCGGTGGCCCGATGAGTCTACCCAGCAGAGGTCATTATTTGTAGTTCTACCTTCATCCACTAAGGGCTGCAACACAGAGCAAATCCCCACAGACTCCCATGTTAAAAAGACCAACTTCACAGCAGAAATAATCATGTTTACAGCAGGAATAAACATGTTTACAGCAAAAATAAACATGTTTAAAATTAGTTTACAGAAATAAGTAGAAGATGGGGGTGAGAGAAATAATATGTTAAGAAGAAATAATATGTTTAAGCAGAAATAAACATGTTTACAGAAAAATGACCATGTTTACAGCAGAAATAATCATGTTAACAGAAGAAATAATCATGTTTACAGCAGAAATAAACATGTTTACAGCAAAATGACCATGTTTACAGCAGAAATAAACATGTTTACAGCAAAAATAACCATGTTTACAGCAGAAATAAACATGTTTACAGCAGAAATAAACATGTTTACAGCAAAAATAAACATGTTTACAGCAGAAATAAACATGTTTACAGCAAAAATGACCATGTTTACAGCAGAAATAAACATGTTTACAGCAAAAATAAACATGTTTACAGCAGAAATAAACATGTTTACAGAAAAAATAACCATGTTTACAGCAGAAATAAACATGTTTACAGCAAAAATAAACATGTTTACAGCAGAAATAAACATGTTTACAGCAGAAATAAACATGTTTACAGCAAAAATAACCATGTTTACAGCAGAAATAAACATGTTTACAGCAAAAATAAACATGTTTACAGCAGAAATAAACATGTTAACAGCAAAAATAAACATGTTTACAACAAAATTAACATGTTTACAGCAAAAATAAACATGTTTACAGCAGAAATAAACATGTTTACAGCAAAAATAAACATGTTTACAGTCTGTTTCAAATATCATTTTAGGTTTAATAAGTCAAGTTTACCTTCATGTCAACTGTGAGGGGGGTGGGGTGTTTTTTTTATAACTCATCTGTTTAGATGTTATTTCATCGGGAAATCACTCATAATTAGGGGCGTGTCCTTTTGATTGACATGTGGCAGACTGGATGTCGGCCTGCTGACCGGTGGCTAACAGTTAGCTCCTTGTTAGTGTAGCAGGATGAAGGAGGGCCCAGGCGGGATCCGATCCCCAGACTCCCGTGTCTTGTCTTTGCCCATTTTAGTATTTTCCAGGAGTGACGACACACGTGACACGGCAAGATGGCGACGGTGGAACACGCCCACCTGGCTTCATTTTTAGCTCCTCAGAAACCAACGGTGACGTAGCGGAAAGTTCGTCCCTCTCTGTTAACCGTCTATGGTCTGAACTTTAATTTTACCAGCACAGCTTCCAAGAAATGCTTTTCACTTCACTGTAGTCAGAAAATGTAAATACATTCACACTTGGATGCCAGAGGCAGACTCAAAGTTGGGAAAGAAGCATGTTTATTGCTGTGTAACATTTCTCATCTTTTAATTAAACTTTTGAATTGTTTGCACTGAAGGATGTTAAAATGTTGCACATTTCAGAGGAATCTGTCCATTCTCTGTAAATACAAGATTCCAGCTCAGCAGTCCTCGCTTGCCACACTTTCAATGGGAGACAAATGTGTGCAGGCAGGCATGTTGGAGGCACGCCGTGCACGAAGCAATGCAGGTGGAGCAGAATGCGGTCTGGCACCTTCCTGCTGTAATAACGACGGCCCTCCCCGGCACAGAAGTCACCTTGATGGCAGCATATGTTTCCAGAATGACAGTATGTGCCTCTGCAGCGATGGTACCTTCACACATGCAGGTCGTCTCTTGGACTGTGTCGCTGCCACGAAGCATATATGACGCAGCCACGAAACAGTCACGAAGCAGCCATGAAGCAGTCATGAAGCAGCCATGAAGCAGTCATGAAGCAGCCATGAAGCAGTCACGAAGTAGCCATGAAGCAGTCATGAAGCAGCCATGAAGCAGTCACGAAGCAGCCATGAAGCAGTCACGAAGTAGCCATAAAGCAGTCACGAAGTAGCCATGAAGCAGCCATGAAGCAGTCACGATGTAGCCATAAAGCAGTCATGAAGCAGTCATGAAGCAGTCATGAAGCAGCCATGAAGCAGTCATGAAGTAGCCATGAAGCAGCCATGAAGCAGTCACGATGTAGCCATAAAGCAGTCATGAAGCAGCCATGAAGCAGTCATGAAGCAGCCATGAAGCAGTCATGAAGTAGCCATAAAGCAGTCATGAAGCAGTCATGAAGCAGACATGAAGCAGTCATGAAGCAGTCATGAAGCAGCCATGAAGCAGTCATGAAGCAGCCATGAAGCAGTCATGAAGCAGCCATGAAGCAGTCATGAAGCAGCCATGAAGCAGTCACGAAGTAGCCATGAAGTAGCCATGAAGCAGTCATGAAGCAGTCATGAAGCAGTCATGAAGCAGCCATGAAGCAGCCATGAAGCAGTCATGAAGCAGCCATGAAGCAGCCATGAAGCAGTCACGATGTAGCCATAAAGCAGTCATGAAGCAGTCATGAAGCAGTCATGAAGCAGCCATGAAGCAGTCATGAAGTAGCCATGAAGCAGCCATGAAGCAGTCACGATGTAGCCATAAAGCAGTCATGAAGCAGTCATGAAGCAGTCATGAAGCAGCCATGAAGCAGTCATGAAGCAGCCATGAAGCAGTCATGAAGTAGCCATAAAGCAGTCATGAAGCAGCCATGAAGCAGTCATGAAGCAGCCATGAAGCAGTCATGAAGCAGCCATGAAGCAGTCACGAAGTAGCCATGAAGTAGCCATGAAGCAGTCATGAAGCAGTCATGAAGCAGTCATGAAGCAGCCATGAAGCAGCCATGAAGCAGTCATGAAGCAGCCATGAAGCAGTCATGAAGCAGCCATGAAGCAGTCACGAAGTAGCCATGAAGTAGCCATGAAGCAGCCATGAAGCAGTCATGAAGTAGCCATGAAGTAGCCATGAAGCAGTCATGAAGCAGTCATGAAGCAGTCATGAAGCAGTCATGAAGCAGTCATGAAGCAGTCATGAAGCAGTCACGAAGTAGCCATGAAGCAGTCATGAAGCAGTCATGAAGCAGCCATGAAGCAGAGACGAAGCAGCCATGAAGCAGAGACGAAGCAGCCATGAAGCAGTCATGAAGCAGCCATGAAGCAGCCACGAAGCAGCCATGAAGCAGTCATGAAGCAGCCATGAAGCAGCCATGAAGCAGTCACAAAGTAGCCATGAAGCAGTCATGAAGCAGTCATGAAGCAGCCATGAAGCAGTCATGAAGCAGTCATGAAGCAGTCATGAAGCAGCCATGAAGCAGCCATGAAGCAGCCATGAAGCAGCCATGAAGCAGTCATGAAGCAGCCATGAAGTAGCCATGAAGCAGCCATGAAGCAGAGCACGAAGCAGTCTGAAGCAGTCATGAAGCAGCCATGAAGTAGTCATGAAGCAGCCACGAAACAGTCACGAAGCAGCCATGAAGCAGTCATGAAGCAGTCATGAAGCAGTCATGAAGCAGCCATGAAGTAGCCATAAAGCAGTCATGAAGCAGCCATGAAGCAGTCATGAAGCAGCCATAAAGCAGTCATGAAGCAGCCATGAAGCAGTCATGAAGCAGCCATGAAGCAGCCATGAAGCAGCCATGAAGCAGTCATGAAGCAGCCATGAAGCAGTCATGAAGCAGCCATGAAGCAGTCATGAAGCAGTCATGAAGCAGCCATGAAGCAGTCATGAAGCAGTCATGAAGCAGCCATGAAGCAGCCATGAAGCAGCCATGAAGCAGCCATGAAGTAGCCATGAAGCAGCCATGAAGCAGCCATGAAGTAGCCATGAAGCAGCCATGAAGCAGAGACGAAGCAGTCATGAAGCAGTCATGAAGCAGCCATGAAGCAGCCATGAAGCAGCCATGAAGCAGAGACGAAGCAGTCTGAAGCAGTCATGAAGCAGCCATGAAGTAGTCATGAAGCAGCCACGAAACAGTCACGAAGCAGCCATGAAGCAGTCTGAAGCAGCCATTAAGAGAGACGAAGCAGCCATGAAGCAGTCATGAAGAGTCTGAAGCAGCCATTAAGCAGAGACGAAGCAGCCATGAAGCAGTCATGAAGCAGCCATGAAGCAGCCATGAAACAGTCACGAAGCAGCCATGAAGCAGTCATGAAGCAGCCATGAAGCAGTCATGAAGCAAAGATAAAGCAGAGGTGCACCCTGGTGTCAGTTAGGGATGCAACGGTACAGGTAATCCACGGTTCGGTACGTATTCCAGTTCACAAGTCACAGTTCACCGTACGGTTTGGTAATTTACACAAACACAAACCCTTCACTTTCACAAAATAGCTTTAAACAAAATGGCACAAGTTCATATTATATATTATATATAATATACTATAATAGACAGACAGATAGACAGATAGATAGATAGATAGATAGATAGATAGATTCCAGATAGATAGAACTCAAATATCTTCTATCAAATGTTTAACAACCAATAACAATGTGTCTTTTATTGTAAGATACATCATGAACGCTGTCGTCTGCAGTTTTAGGTTGTTGAGTTTGGAGACACTGGATCCAGAATCCCACATGAAGCTCTACATGAGCTGCTGAGAGCAGCAGGAGAGGAAAATATGTCAAACTTACGACATGAACAACGGGCAGTCGGGTGAGTCTCACTCGACGCCGGGTCGGACTGGCTTAACGACCTTTTGCTGGAATCTTGTGCACAGAGCTTGTTTGAGTCCGCGAGCCGTACCACGCGACATGCTCGCATTGTCCCGCTGGGGGCGCACCGGCCGGTACAACGTGAATATAAATCAGTTTACAGTGTTTGTAAATTTGATGCCAAAATGCCAGAAGAGACGCAGCAAAAACGATGCAACCTGTAAATAAATGAAAGTGCTAATCATCGGTGACACGGATCAGTTTCCTGTTGTATCCGCCCCCTCAGCTTCGTGTGCTGGGTGGGATTCTTAAATTCTCATTGAACTTGGGAACCAGGACTTTTCTAGGGGTCCAATAGAATGTGTGTATGAAAGCTGAGAGCAGCCCAGACTCGGGTACGCTCAATATGCATAATGTATTTACAACAGAGAGGCTGTTCAAAGAGGGAATGCCCCGAGGTGAAGCTCTAATGAGACGCGCATCTGATCAGTTGACAGTACAGAACCTCTGGGATGAAGCTGTGCTCGGCTCCGCTGACTTCTTTGCATCCTTTTAATGTGTTTGTACTTGTGCTGTGCCAGACTCAGAGTCATACGGTGGGTGGATGCACATGCACTTCTCTAAGCACACAGGCCCGTATACTGCAGTTCAGGTGTTTTAATAAATCATCTGAGGTCATCGCTGCAGATCAGAGGTTGCTGCTGATTCCTGGCTAAACACACCGAGCTTAGCAGGTATATAAGCTATGGGCCGTCTCCAGGGGAGCCTGCAGTTGGAGCGCAGCCTCTTTTTATGGAAAAACAACTTGTTCCTCCTGCACGGGCAGGGCATTAGTGGAAATGTTTGCAGTTTGCTGTCCTCTGGGAGTTCATTACAGAGGGAAGGTTTTGTGATATTCAGTACATTTCCCACCATTATTTTTGATCAAATGTTCTCCAGGATGGAGGTCTTGGCAGCGTGATTGTTATCTGCCAGTCAGATGGAAGGTCACGCCTACGCACAGGGAAGCTGACACCCGTTATAGCGGTGCTTCTAAACCCTGACTGCCGGCTTTATGCATCCCTGGTTCCTCCAACCAACCAATCAGCTCCCAGAGCTGCGTTTGACTGACAGCTGGGAAGAAAACACTTCACCCTGGAAGTGAGCTCAGGTGTTCCGGCTTCCAGGTGCTCCAGCTTCCAGGTGTTCCAGCTTCCAGGTGTTCCAGCTTCTAGGTGCTCCAGCTTCTAGGTGCTCCAGCTTCCAGGTATTTCAGCTTCCAGGTGCTCCAGCTTCCAGGTGTTTCAGCTTCCAGGTGTTCCAGCTTCCAGGTGTTTCAGCTTCCAGGTGCTCCAGCTTCCAGGTGTTTCAGCTTCCAGGTGTTCCAGCTTCCAGGTGCTCCAGCTTCCAGGTGTTCCAGCTTCCAGGTGCTCCAGCTTCCAGGTGTTTCAGCTTCCAGGTGTTCCGGCTTCCAGGTGCTCCAGCTTCCAGGTGTTTCAGCTTCCAGGTGTTCCAGCTTCCAGGTGTTCCAGCTTCCAGGTGTTTCAGCTTCCAGGTGTTCCAGCTTCCAGGTGCTCCAGCTTCCAGGTGTTCCAGCTTCCAGCTTCCAGATGCTCCAGCGTCCAGGTGTTCCAGCTTCCAGGTGCTCCAGCTTCCAGGTGTTCCAGCTTCCAGGTGCTCCAGCTTCCAGGTGTTCCAGCTTCCAGGTGCTCCAGCTTCCAGGTGCTCCAGCTTCCAGGTGCTTCAGCTTCCAGGTGTTCCAGCTTCCAGGTTCCAGGTGTTCCAGCTTCCAGGTGCTCCAGCTTCCAGGTGTTTCAGCTTCCAGGTGTTCCAGCTTCCAGGTGTTCCAGCTTCCAGGTGCTCCAGCTTCCAGGTGCTCCAGCTTCCAGGTGTTCCAGCTTCCAGGTGCTCCAGCTTCCAGGTGTTCCAGCTTCCAGGTGCTTCAGCTTCCAGGTGCTCCAGCTTCCAGGTGCTCCAGCTTCCAGGTGTTCCAGCTTCCAGGTGCTCCAGCTTCCAGGTGTTCCAGCTTCCAGGTTTTCCAGCTTCCAGGTTTTTTAGCATCCAGGTGTTCCAGCTTCCAGGTGCTCCAGCTTCCAGGTGCTTCAGCTTCCAGGTGTTCCAGCTTCTAGGTGCTCCAGCTTCTAGGTGTTCCAGCTTCCAGGTGCTCCAGCTTCCAGGTGTTCCAGCTTCCAGGTTTTCCAGCTTCCAGGTTTTTTAGCATCCAGGTGTTCCAGCTTCCAGGTGCTCCAGCTTCCAGGTGCTCCAGCTTCCAGGTGTTCCAGCTTCCAGGTGCTCCAGCTTCCAGGTGTTCCAGCTTCCAGGTGCTCCAGCTTCCAGGTGTTCCAGCTTCCAGGTGTTCCAGCTTCCAGGTGCTCCAGCTTCCAGGTGTTCCAGCTTCCAGGTGCTCCAGCTTCCAGGTGTTCCA
This sequence comes from Atherinomorus stipes, assembly GCA_023101725.1. Classification (NCBI taxonomy): domain Eukaryota; kingdom Metazoa; phylum Chordata; class Actinopteri; order Atheriniformes; family Atherinidae; genus Atherinomorus; species Atherinomorus stipes. Next base: position 35,721 of record JALJCO010003609.1, read on the forward strand.
GCTTCCAGGTGCTCCAGCTTCCAGGTGTTCCAACTTCCAGGTGCTCCGCTTCCAGGTGCTCCAGCTTCCAGGTGTTTCAGCTTCCAGGTGTTTCAGCTTCCAGGTGTTCCAGCTTCCAGGTGTTCCAGCTTCCAGGTGTTCCAGCTTCCAGCTTCCAGATGCTCCAGCGTCCAGGTGTTCCAGCTTCCAGGTGCTCCAGCTTCCAGGTGTTCCAGCTTCCAGCTTCCAGATGCTCCAGCGTCCAGGTGTTCCAGCTTCCAGGTGTTCCAGCTTCCAGGTGTTCCAGCTTCCAGGTGTTCCAGCTTCCAGATGCTCCAGCGTCCAGGTGTTCCAGCTTCCAGGTGTTCCAGCTTCCAGGTGTTCCAGCTTCCAGGTGTTCCAGCTTCCAGCTTCCAGATGCTCCAGCGTCCAGGTGTTCCAGCTTCCAGGTGCTCCAGCTTCCAGGTGTTCCAGCTTCCAGGTGCTCCAGCTTCCAGGTGTTCCAGCTTCCAGGTGCTCCAGCTTCCAGGTGCTCCAGCTTCCAGGTGCTTCAGCTTCCAGGTGTTCCAGCTTCCAGGTTCCAGGTGTTCCAGCTTCCAGGTGCTCCAGCTTCCAGGTGTTTCAGCTTCCAGGTGTTCCAGCTTCCAGGTTCCAGGTGTTCCAGCTTCCAGGTGCTCCAGCTTCCAGGTGTTCCAGCTTCCAGGTGCTTCAGCTTCCAGGTGCTCCAGCTTCCAGGTGCTCCAGCTTCCAGGTGTTCCAGCTTCCAGGTGTTCCAGCTTCCAGGTTTTCCAGCTTCCAGGTTTTTTAGCATCCAGGTGTTCCAGCTTCCAGGTGCTCCAGCTTCCAGGTGCTTCAGCTTCCAGGTGTTCCAGCTTCTAGGTGCTCCAGCTTCTAGGGTGTTCCAGCTTCCAGGTGTTCCATCTTCCAGGTGTCCCAGCTTCCAGGTGTTCCAGCTTCCAGGTGCTCCAGCTTCCAGGTGTTCCAGCTTCCAGGTGCTCCAGCTTCCAGGTGCTCCAGCTTCCAGGTGTTCCAGCTTCCAGGTGCTCCAGCTTCCAGGTGTTCCAGCTTCCAGGTGCTCCAGCTTCCAGGTGTTCCAGCTTCCAGGTGCTCCAGCTTCCAGGTGTTCCAGCTTCCAGGTGCTCCAGCTTCCAGGTGCTCCAGCTTCCAGGTGCTCCAGCTTCCAGGTGTTCCAGCTTCCAGGTGCTCCAGCTTCCAGGTGTTCCATCTTCCAGGTGCTCCAGCTTCCAGGTGTTCCAGCTTCCAGGTGTTCCAGCTTCCAGGTGTTCCATCTTCCAGGTGTTCCAGCTTCCAGGTGTTCCATCTTCCAGGTGTTCCAGCTTCCAGGTGTTCCAGCTTCCAGGTGTTCCAGCTTCCAGGTGCTCCAGCTTCCAGGTGCTCCAGCTTCCAGGTGTTTCAGCTTCCAGGTGTTCCAGCTTCCAGGTGTGCGGCTGCAGTTTGGTTTACTGGTCCAGCAGAAGGAAGAGATGATGCCAGATCCTGGTTTATTTTCTTCTCCTTGTATTAATTGGCCGTTTTCTGCATACTGACTTTTCTAAGTGGTTGAAATGATCTTCTGGGATGTTTTTACTTACAAAGAGACTAAGGGCCAATTCCAATTCCTATCTTAACCCTCATTCTTAAAGTATAAGCTTATTTTTTTTCAACCTGGACCTTATTTAGGAGATTCTACGTGCATTTACTCACCAGGAACATTTCTGCATCACTTTGACTCCTTCGGAAAATATAACGTTGAGTTGACCTTCAGCGTGCATCCAGTAATAATGGCGGAGACGGGGCAGTCACTATAGAAGGCATTACAGCAAAACTCCTTGATTTTTACCAATACTTATCAGGGTTCTACACTTTTCACGGCCGCGTGTTCACTATGCGCTTCCATAGAACAGCTGAGACGATCAGCTGCTACCCAGACAAGAAAAACACGATTAGAGAAACTCTGATCTCACAGGACAAAAGTACTCATTCATTCCTACATTCTGCTGAAAGTACTGATGAGATGAAGTTTTACTGCAGATGACGTCTGATAGAAGCTGCCCCGTCTCTGCCGTTTTAACTGTGGTGCATCTGTGGTGTATGCAGGTGTGTGCGTGAGTGCAGGGGGATGTGTGTGTGGTTGTCTGGGGGGGGGGGGGGGTGTATGGGTGTATGTTCGAGTGTGAGTGAAGGTGTGCATGGGTGGGGTTTTTGTCTGTTGGGGGTGGGGGCGTTTGTGTGCAGGGCAGGTGTGGATCTGTAGGGGGGTGAGGATGCGGGCGTGGGTGTGTGTATGGGGATGGTGTGTGGAGGGTTGGGCGGGCGGGGCTGCTGGCAGGGGGGAGTGTCTGTCAGTTGCATGGTGGGAATGTGGGCCTGTGGGCGGGGAGGGGGGCATGGGGACCGGTGGGGCAGATGTGCGGGAATTGGGTGGCTGTTGATGTGTGGGAGGGGTGGGCGGAGGGTGTGGATGGGCGGGTGTGTGTTGAGGGGGGTAAAGGTGTGTGGTTGTTTGGCGTGGTGTGGGGGTTGGTCCTGCACAGGGGGAGAGGAGTGTGGGGGGCTTTTCTGGGGGGTCCGTTTGAGTGAATGTGAGTGAGAAGTCATGGTGTGATCGTGTGTGTGTGTGGTTTTTGTCCCACCCCCCAACACAGTAGGTGATGGTGGGTGGGACGGATGATGGGTGTTTTCAGGTGTTTTTCATGCAGTATTTCCACCTGAAATCCAGGAAAGCATCAGTTCAGTTTAACAAAAACAGGATTAAACTATGAATCCTTCCAGAAGGCAACAACTTAAAGATAGTTTTATTTTTTACAACCTGACCTGATTTCTAGGAGCACATTTACTCACCGGTAAAGTTTCTGCATCAGTTTGACTCCTTCGAAAGATATTTAGTTGGGTCGCCTTCCTTTGCAGTTTGTTGGTGAGCTGCGTCACGCATGCGGGCTTTAGAGAGCAGAGAACCCCCCCCCCCCAATAACTAGCAGGGAGTTAACTTTGAACTCACAGGACAATAGAACTCCGTTCGTTCGTTCGTTCGTTCTACTAAAGTATTGCTGATCACTCTGATGATGCTTTTAATGTTGAAACGCGTCAGTTGTGTTTCCGCGTGAAGGAGCAATGTTTGCTGGGTAAGTTCGGAACAACACGTGATGCTGATCTTTGTCATTTTCCCGGAACCAGAATCGTCCCACAGCGGATGTGCTGGTTTCTGTGGAACTCAGATTTCTGCAGAAGCGTCAGGTTCGGTACCGGTTCTGAACCTGACGCCGTCGCTCTGGAACATCAGGAGCTGATTCTGAACACGCGTTCTGCAGCAGGACCGCTCATGCTGCTTATGTCACGTGACCAGATGATGTGGGAAAATCGCATGATGGCGCGATTTCAAAATTGTGCTAATTAAAATTGCAATTTAATTGCAAATGTGATTAATTTTCCGGCTCTATCGGACGGGTTGTACTGGAACATGGATTCCCCGTCAGTATCTTTAAATTGATTTGATTTGATCGATGCAAACCGTGCATCCCAAATACCCCGTCTCAGGTGAGACACTTTGTTTATTTGTTTATATATTTACTGACTTACTTGTTTTCTGTTTATTTTAGTTCATTTTCTTTTATTAATTGTGTTAGTTTAATAATATCTAGTTGAACCACAGTGCCTTACGCATCTTCCATGAATCTTTGCTGCTGCTTCCATGCCGACAACAACCTGAAATGGCTACAAACCTCTACCTGGTCTCGCTTTCGTCTGAAACTGTGCTCAGTACAAATTATAGATGCATGCAATTAAAGTTGTTTGGTGTGGCAGTAAAGTTCCTACAGGCTTTAAATCATTCTCTTTTCATTCTCGTGGATTTAGTCTCTGCACACCACACTGGCACTCTTCTGGTCATTTTGACGGAGAATGTGCATTACAATGACAAAGAGACTTCCTGCTATTAATTCATCAACTGCCCCTAATGTTGAAAATCCCATTAGTTTCCCCGATGCAAATGTCAACTCAATCTCCTAGACCGTAAATTCTCATCATAAAAAAAATCCATGTTTCTTTTTCTTTCAATTCATAAATACTAACTCTGTTAACGCAAAACCTCATTAGAAGAAACTACATCTGCACATTAAAGAAATGTCACAACATATCACTTTTCATTTGGATGCTTTTAATTAAATCGTTTCCCGAGTCTGGCTTTGCTTTTATGCATTATTTTGAAGGTTGATTTGAATTCTAACTCAGCCTTCCAGCTTCTTGGCATCTCACTGAAAAGCAGAGCTTTCAGCACATTTTTACATCGGTCAAGGGCTTTTTAATTCCAACTTTATGAATAAGTAATGAACAGCTGTAATATCACACATTCCACTCTGCCATCGCGGGCAAACACAATGAAATACGGGCCGTGATGACGCCCCACACAGGCTCCGACCACAACGCCAAGGAGACGATACTTTACTGATGGCAGGAAATTATAATGCTGGAGTAGAAACATCCCGACTCCGGACCCGAACCCGGACCGAGTCCGAGTCCGAGTCTGAGTCTGAGTCCGAATCCGAGTTTGAGTCCGAGTTTGAGTCCGAATCCGAATCCGAGTCCGAGTCCGAATCCGAGTCTCAGTCTGAGTCTGAGTCTGAGTCCGAGTCCGAGTCCGAGTCCGAGTCCGAATCCGAGTTTGAGTCCGAGTTTGAGTCCTAATCCGAGTCCTAATCCGAGTCCGAATCCAAGTCCGAGTCCGAATCCAAGTCCGAGTCTGAGTCTGAGTCTGAGTCTGAGTCTGAGTCCGAGTCTGAGTCCGAGTCCGAGTCCGAGTCCAAGTCTGAGTCTGAGTCTGGGTCCGAATCAGAGTCTGAGTCTGAGTCTGAGTCCGAGTCCGAGTCCGAGTCCGAATCCGAGTTTGAGTCCGAGTTTGAGTCCGAATCCGAGTCCGAGTCCGAATCCGAGTCTCAGTCTGAGTCTGAGTCTGAGTCTGAGTCCGAGTCCGAGTCCAAGTCCGAGTCTGAGTCTGAGTCTGAGTCTGAGTCTGAGTCTGAGTCCGAGTCCGAGTCTGAGTCTGAGTCTGAGTCTGAGTCCGAGTCCGAGTCCGAGTCCGAGTCCGACTCCGAGTCCGAATCCGAGTCCGAGTCTGAGTCTGAGTCTGAGTCCGAGTTTGAGTCCGAATCTGAATCCGAGTCCGAGTCTGAGTCCGGGTCGGCTGATTTTGAGGATCAGCTGTAACCAAGTCCTGATCCAATACGTCTGAAATACGATAAAAACTAAAGAGAAAAGACAAACAGGAGGGTTTCCGTGCTAAATGACGTAGCTGTGATGACACCGTTTCCCACCGTGTTATTAGATCGGTACAGTAAGTCTGGCTGATGTGTAAACATACGGAAACGTGATGCTTTCATCTTTTTTCAGTGTTTATTCAAACCGTCAATCAGAGCCGTATAAGCTGCCGATAGTTTCCTGTTACAGAAGAGAAGCAGAATCAGATGGAGATCAGCCAATCACTCGTGTATAGTTAATAATTAGAGTAGATGATGAATTCGTGAAGTGGTGAAGGTAGTAGGCGTATTACTTGTGGAAGCTGAAGTAGTGAGAATAACAAAATAAGCATAATAACTATAATAATAATAACAAATAATCATCATCACCATTACCACCATCATGAAAAATCATAATGATAATAAAGATAATTGTTTATTATTACTACTGATGTCCAAATTACAATCGGGGCAGCTATTCTCACAATGATAATAATAATAATGATAATAAAGACAATAATCATCACCAGCAGACCGGCCTTTTCAGTCGCTCGGGTTTGGTTTTGATAGGAGTTCACTCCCCTGCACACCCCAGCTCTGTCAGCTGTGTTTGTTCACAGTGAGCGGCTCACGAGGGGGGGGCGGAGAGCGGGGAGGGACAGAGACGAGACATGAAGGCATGGATTCGGTCTTCTTCTAAGTTGTGAATGACCAGCCCCTGCTTTGGGTGTGAATATGGGGTTGGGGAGTTTTACAGGCGTCTGACTGGTTCCTTCTTTCATGAATACGTGATGATGAAGGTGATGCTGTCAGGATGAAGGAACAGCAGGATTACCAACTCTGGCTTTTACATCACGTTCCGCATAAACACGACTGAGACAAAGCCGTGCAGTCGACGGCCTTGAATGCAAACAGCTTTTAGAGTCCCCGCTTTTGTTCCTGGATCCTGTAATCGCTGTGATGTTTGGACGTCTAAAGCAGCAGCAGGACAAAAATGGCTTTTTCCACACAGAATTAGATTTTACATAAGAACTGACGCTCAAATCCATTTTCAAAGAGTCGATACACGTGTTCTTGTCAACCGTCACCACTCTTCTTCTGGTGTGTTCGAGTGCAATCTTTAACAGAGGACACCAAAGTGATGGAAAGTGTGCGATCAGTCGTGCTTCGTCCCTGTTCTCTGAGGTGTGCCTGATGTGTCGGAGCTTTTAGGGACGCCACGAGGCTGCCGGGGACACGTCTGTCTCTGAGTGGATAGTGGGATTAAGTTGTCTGAACCTGTCGTGGCATCGATGATGTGCTGCCTCCTCCTGCATCGGCCCCTCCAGTGCTCAGCAGGGAGCGTTGATCCGACTACACCTGACTCCATCTTGTGGGGACTTCACCATCTTGTCACCATAGACGCTGGAACCTGACTCTCCTCTTCATAATGTGCCGTACATTCTCATTAGGAGACGGATCCGGGACGCATGCAGGCCAGTCAGGCTCCGACGGCATCGCTAACGGATCACTGTTGCTACTCATACAGAAGAAGTTCCTGCCAAAGTAATTCCCTGCAAAATGCCTCCTCAGCATCAACGGTAAGTTCACACCAAAGATTAAAATAAAAATGGCTGCACCGTATTTTCTGGACTGTAAGTCGCTCCTGGGTAAAAGTCGCATCAGTCAAAGACTGCATCATGAACATAGATAAGTCACACCGGACGAGAAGTCTTATTTATCTGGAATAGGGGGATTTTTGGAATTTTTCATATCCTGCTTGTTACTGCTGAAAATGAACAAATCAGTCCAGTTTCAAAGTTCACGCCTGTAAATGATCATTAACATCAAAATAAGAAGGATAAATGTGTTTTTTGAGGATTTGTTCCACCGCACAGACTGAATGGCCAGATTCCAAAATGAACTCCTCTCACCGAGATCAGGCTATTTTGGGATTTTTGCCCCTGAAGCAGAATATAGTCGTCACAAGCCTCGAGTGCCCTCTTTTGACGTTAGACGCTAATATTTACTCGTTGGCTCATGTCAGTCAGTATGAGTTGATGCTTAAAATATGTGAAATTGTAAATGTTTTGATATATAAGTCACACAAACAACCAAATTATGAAAAATGTGTGACTTATAATCCGGAAAATATGTCAGTATCCGGTCACGTCTGAGGAGCTGAAAGTGAAGCCAGGTGGGCGTGTCCCACCGTCACCATCTTGCCGTGTCACATGTGTCGTCACTCCCTGACAATACTAAAATGCACAAAGACAGGGCCGCTCCGAGCCGCGGGGCAAAGGATTTACAGCTAAATGCTAACAGAGCTAATCCGAAGTGAACAGGAACGAAGGAAGATGGACGGTTTAAAGGTCAGACACGCTCAGACCTGCTGCTAACCAGCTAACAACCATCGATGTACAACTCTGCTACAGGCTGAGGCCTTCCTGGAAGCTAGCAGGGAGCTAACTGTTAGCCTTCACGGCTAAAACTGCCACCTGGTCTGCCGCCTGTCAATCAAAAGGACACGCCCCTAATTATGTGTAATTTCAGGATTAAAAAACATCTAAACGGACGAGTTATAAAAAAATTCACCCCCCTCACAGTTGACATGAAGGTAAACTTGACCAATTAAACCTAAAATAATGTTTAAACCAGACTGTAAACATGTTTATTCCTGTTGTAAACGTCTGTTTCTGCTGTAAAGGTGTTTATTCTGCTATAAACATGTTTATTCTGCTGTAAATGTCTTTATTTCTGATGTAAACGTGTTTATTCTGCTAAAAACGTCTTTATTCTGATGTAAACGTCTTTATTCTGCTGTAAACGTCTTTGTTTTTGCTGCAAACATGTTTATTTTTGCTGCAAACGTGTTTATTTTTGCTGTAAACATGTAAATTTTTGCTGTAAAAATGTTTATTTTTGCTGTAAACAAGTTTTTTCTGCTGTAAATGTTTTTATTTCTGCTGTAAAAATGTTTATTTTTGCTGTAAACATGAAACATTACATTCATACTGAGTCTCTCTGATTGGTTGACGTTCTACATTAATGCTGCAAAAGTCCAGATTTTCCTACTCTGACGACTCAAACACCAAAACGCGCTGCGAGAATGTTCGACGCTCCTTGACGTGCGCTGACTTTGCATGTAAACCTGCTGCGTTCGCTCTGAACGCAGCATAGTAACTCATTCATGCAGGAGAAAATGTCCAAATCACGTCATCAGCACTTTGAGGTCCTTCTGGGAACAGCTGTCAATCATCTACGTAAACTGCCGCCAGCCTTGATCTGAAGCCTCGTGCGCGACTGCAGCCGGTGAGGAGGTGTTACGGCAGGTAAGTCATCCACGTGACAGGATCTGTACGGATTCAGTCTCTGTTCAGATGTTCTGGTCTAACTTTGTGAATCTGAACATTTACAAAGCAACAGAAAACAACAAAGTCGTTCTTCAGTAATTGATGATATTTTCCATTTTCCATTCCTCAGGCAGCGTTGCTGGAGCTCCGCCAGCCTCTCATTAACACAGAAACTATTCCCCCACCCATTTTAACAATGCAGCCAATGCAGTTGTGCCCTGATGCGGAACCGTTCAGCCAAACAGCTTAATCAGTTGGGAAAAGGGCGAACTTTCTTGTATCTGTAGTGTTGTGCACAGCACTGCGAGCCGGCCCTGTCTGATTACAACGTACCCCAGTAGGTGAGTCTGGATGGCTGGTTACGGTGAGATGAAAACAGCCCCGAGCAAATCAGAGCAGCAAGGTAGCCGCCATCAAAGAGATTAGCCATGCGGATCAAAGTGTTTTCATCCAGCTATGCTTTCCTCATGAACTGTGCTGCCATTGTTTGTCGCTCGCTCCTTCACACCTGCTGACTCCAACATGTCAGGAACAAGAAAGTGGCGGAAAACGTGCTGCTAGAAGTGATTATGAAACTAAATCAAACTGAGGTTCCCGCTTTCTCCGTCCTTGTAGCTTCAAAAAGAGTTCCTCTTCAGCACCATGGCAACCAGATTAGGTTTTAAGCAGCAATAATCAGACACGGCAATCCTCAGGAAGCAGCAAAATGAGAGCGTCTCTAAAGCCTAACCGATGCCAAGACGCCGTGAAGCAGTCAGCGACTCGGAGAAACCTCTTTTCCATCGTCCTGAACTGAACCAGGGAACGGCAGAGCGAAGGATCAGCTCCCAGCTCTCATTCAGTCCCACAGACTTCAGGTAGGGACAAACCATACTGGAATTTTGGCCGATATTCGACATGCTGATACTCTAAAACTCATGTGGTTGATAACCGATATCGATACCGATATTAAAGCTGAAAAAAAAAATAAGCAGTCATTTCAAATAGCAGTTTTGTTTCTGACACTTTGATCAATGGGGGTGGGAAAAATATCGATACACTGAAATACTGTGATATTTTCATATGCCAATATCACATCGATATTTAAAAATGCGATATTGATCTATTTTACATTCAAAATCTCCCAAGATGTTATCGTTTTGTTACAAAATCTCACAATATTTCATGAATTCTCACGATGAAATATTACAAGATTTCATTAGTAAAATAGACCGATACTGCATTTTTAAATGTCAATATCAGCATATGAAAATATCACAATATTTCAGTGTATCAATATTTTCTCCCACCCCTAGTCTTTAGAATTTTTAGTCTGTAGCAAAAAAGTTTTGAAGGTTTTTTGGGGTTTTTTTTAAACTTCAGAAACAGCAGGCTGATCGGTTAAATATCAGTTAAATATTGGTTAAATATCGGTTTAAAATCGACGGGGTGGCCGATGTTCGATACTCAGTTTTTAGGCCGATATAGGCTGATACCGATAGGGGGCGATTAAATCGTGCATCCCTTAATTCAGGATCTATTCAGCCATTGTCACAGCCAAGGTAAGTGAGCAAGCTGTGATCCTTCCAATGCGTAACTAATAATTAGATATTTCCAATTATCATTATTTTACTTTATCCTGAAAACTTTATATCTTTAATAAATATAATCAAATATACTCAAGCAATAAATAAAATATGCTTATAAAAATATTTTATAAACATCTTTGTTGATCTAAAGAAAGCTTTTGATACCATAGATCATAATATTCTTAAAAAAAATAATAAATATGGTATCAGAACGGTGGCACTTCATTGGATCAGTTATTTAAAGAATAGAGGACAGTATGTTAAATTAAACGGGATAAAATGTGTAACGTAACTTGTGGGGTTCCTCAGGGATCTGTCTTTGGGCCTCAGCAGTTTCTATTGTATATTGAGATTGTTAATGTCTCAAAAGTTCTGAAATGCATTTTATTGGCAGATGATACAACCTTTTCATGTTGGTGATGATATATTGCTTATGAAAGAAGTGGATCGAAATGAACTGAAAAAATTGACACACTGGTTAAATGTAAGTAAATTATCATAAAATTTTGATAAATCGTGTTTTATGTTATTTTGTAATAGAAATCCAAATATTAAAATTTATTGGAGATAGAAGTTACTAAAACTGACGTGAAACAAGGTTTTTTGGGGGGAGGGTTTAGGTTTTTTTTTATGATTGATTAAAATTTTTCTTGGAAGCCACATATTAACGGTATAAAAATAAAAAAAGCTAAAACACTTTTAGTATTACAAAGTAAAAGATTATTTGAATAAAAATGCTCCATTGTTATCATATAATTCTTTAATTATTCCATATTTGACCTATTGTATAGAAATTTGGGGAACTACGTATAACACAAATATTAAACCAGTTTCATTTTACAAAAAAAAGCAATAAGAATCGAAGAAGTGGAAGTAGATCTAGATCCATCACATCCATTTATAAAGCCCATAAACCAAATTTACCAGAAAATATACCAAAAAGATTTATTAAAAGACAAAGCTATTATGAATTAAAAGGATCTGAAATATTTATTAAACCAAGATGCAGAACGAAAATGTTGGAACGACGTGTTTCTGGTTACGGAGTTAGATTATGGAATTACTTGGATAAAGAAATGAAAGTAGGGATGCACGATATAATCGGCCCCCCATTAGTATCGGCCTATATCGGCCTTAAAACTGAATATCAGACATCGGCCATCCCACCGATATTTAACCGATCAGCCCGATGTTTCTAAAGTAAAAAAAAAACTAAAAACTTCTTCCTCATCTTTAAAAACTTCTTTTTCACAGACTTTAAAACTTCTGAAGACTAGGGGTGGAAAAAATATTGATACACTGAAATATCGCGATATTTTCATATGCTGATATCATATCGACATTTAGAAATGTGACATCGGTCTATTTTATTAATGAAATCTTGTGATATTTCATCTTCCGTTACTAAATCTTGTGAGAATTCATGAAATATCGTGAGATTTTGTAACAGAACGATTAAATCTCACAATATTTTGTAAGTAAAATAGATCAACACTGCATTTTTAAATACCGATTTGATATCGGCATATGAATGAAAATATAGCGATATTTCAGTTTCTTTATTTTTCCCACTCCTATATATCAAAGTGTCGGAAACGGATAACAAAACTGCTATTTGAAATGACTGCTTATTTTTTTCAGCTTTAATATCGGTATCGATATCAGCTAACATATCATCATAACATAACATAAATATCGGCCAAAATTCCAATATCATGCATCCCTTATTTAAAGAAGCTAAATCCTTTTTTGTGGTTAAAGATATGATGTTTAAATATAAAGAATGGTGTTAAAGTGATTTGATGACGTTGATGTCTGTTGATGCTTCGCGAACAAACACGCTCTTAAATCGGCCTGCAGCTGTTTTTAGTGTAACATCTTTCTGTTTTTCTGTTTTAAATTATGACTGGTCCAACGATTGGAGCAGATTATAAGACGTTCTTCCTCCTGCTCCCTTTCATTCAGGCGTTTTATCGTTTATGGTTTTTAGATTGTGTCATGTCTCTTGTTTTGTCCAAAGAATGAAATAAAGACGTAAACTTAAACTCAGAAGTAACTTGTGTGGATGAAGTAGACGTGATTGATTTGTAACCACAGCGGGAGCTGGTTCTCTGGCAGAAAGCCAGTGTTTGCCAGTAAATCTGGAGCTGCTGTGACTGATGGCTGAGGCGGTGTAGGTGCTTCACCCTCTGATGAGTCTGAATACCGAAGTGAAAGCACAGAGCTCCGCGTTATCGACTTAAAGCTCCTCAGTTTGTTGACTGACAGTTTCTAACGGCAACGCAACAACAAACCTTCCATTCAACCAAAATTTGGATCAATTTTCACTCACTTCCACCAAAGAAAATGGTACCTGTGGGCTCTGAGGTTAACAAGTCTTTTATTTCACATTTCATTCGTCCTCGTAAATGTTTGACCATCAGAATCGCAGCAGATACTTTCAGACTTTCAGAGTCTCAGTAGGAGGCTCCTCTGCAGAAAACCAAGCATCTAAAGCAGACGCTCGTTGTTTTTCACTAGTGGGGGGGGGACACCAGGGTCCTCGCGATACAATCCCATCACCATATTTTGCCTGTGATAACAATACTACCATGATACAGCGATTCTGCAAGAGTCGATATACTGCAGTGAATTTCTCCCATGATGCACCTGCACACGCCGCTGAGGCGTAACCCACGCAAGTATGGCGACGCCGTCTTCTGCTGCACAGCTGCAACAAAAGACCCCCCCCCCCCCCACCATAATACATTTGCCCTGTTTCATGCACACGTTTTATTTGGAACTCTTAAAGTTCCAAACAGGATCATTTCTGTACCTGTACGTACATTTACTACAAATGTTCTCTCTAAAGTACAATATTGGTCTTTATGAGGCCAGAAGTCTACTGCCCAGGTATCAATATTTTTTCTGTCTTGGTTTCACTATTCCGCTATTACTTTCCAATTATTGTTAAACTAGTTTACCTTGATAAGCTATATTGCTCCTACAGAATACTATTTTGATGTTCTTTTGTTGCTGCTCAGTGTGCATGCCATTATGTTTGGTTGTAATCAGGAGTTGGAACTCTGTATAAGCCCAAATGAGCTTCGTTCCCCTCCTTGTACTGTATCTTGTGTGATATGTGTACAGAAAAATAAACCTAAACCTAAAGGGACAGTACACCCACAGAATGATGTGCTTCATCTTCTCCTCATCCTCATGCTGAGCGAAGCCGTGTCTCAAACCGCACACTTGCCCGAGTGGAACTCAGAGCGTAGTACGCACTGTGTACGTCGTCTGTAGTACACACTATTGTTGGTAAATACTGACCCAAACAGAGCTGCACTTACAGGACGTGACGGACTAGCATCGCCCGCTAACGTGAGCTAACCGTACTTAGCCGGTGTAACCGCAGCCTCAGCAGCGCGGGGGGGGAAAGCTCGGTGCTACACGTACGTCAGTATTTCGGAGCAGCATAACTTTCCCTTGATTTTGAAATCCCTGTGGGCTTAGCTACGTCCCGAACAGGTTGTGTGCGTCTCCACCCCCGGAGCAGAATTCTTTTAAATTTGCGTTTTCTCTGTTTCCAAATTCGATTTTTCATGTTCTCGGTCCCCTGATCCTCCTCAAGGCTGGCGGTGCAAGCATTCTTGCACACGAGGGTTTCACGGAGAGGAAGCTCCTGCTCTACGGAGTGACCCGGTGGTGGACAGCGGACCTACAGGTGCGTGGGATTTACTCTAGTTTTATTTGACTTGCCTGAATAGGGGGGGGGCCATGACGGAAGAATAGGGATAGATTTTTTCCTGAACAGAAAAATGATTTTATGGGATGGGGAAAAAAAAAATTGACTTTTAGAATTTTTTGTGGCCCTAATAAAAAAAACTGGGGGGGGGCTCATTTTCCTTTTGGGATTGCTGAGACTGGGGGGCAGATCGGGGGGGGAAAAAAACTGCTATTTTCTTGTAGGGTGTGCCTACATAAGTATATTTTAAATATCTCGTTTTATATGGGCGGGGGGGGAGGTGGCCTCCTGGTGGGGAGGTTGGACCCCTGGGGGGCGACCCCTGGTGGTACAGTCCACAGGAGAAGAAGGAACTGAGAGGGGGGGATAAAATACTGTGCTGTTTTTGCTTATTTTAAGAGACACTTTGAGGGTGAACGATGTTTATGTTTTTACGTAGATACACTAACACTAGAAGGGTGAGTGTACCTAAAGGGTCAAAGCTTGTTGGGGGGGGTTCCTTTCTGAAAGACATTTCTGTACCTTCAGGTCCATTTGTCCTTATAAGCTGTGAGTAGACAAGGGAAAGAATAAAGGGAAAAAAGGAAAAAGAAAGAATAGGAACATATATATAACGATGAAAATTAACTCTATGTTTAGAAGACTGCTAGTTATAGTTATTGTACAAGCTACACACATGTTTCAATGCTGCAGGTACCCTTAGGGTTGGAATGGTACAAATGTGTACTTTATATTACTTTGGAGCCTTTTTCATAGTATATAGGTACTTCTGGCCTCATAAAGACCAATATTGTACTTTTGAGAGAACATTTGTAGTAAATGTACCTGCAGGTACAGAAACGTTCCTGTCTCGTATGTTTCTGAGTGGGGGGGGGTCATGGTTCTGCTGTGAGCTACGATCCACACGGATAAAGATTATTCCCTTTTCTTCGTTCCAGCTGTTGCCGCCATGTTTCTTCCAGACCAGCTTTATCTCCGCTGGTTCGCAGCCGTTTCTCTTTTATCTATTCTACATTTCCAGCAAAGCAATAACATATTTGCTCCCCCACCGGCTGGTAAATGGGTTGAATGGCCCAAAGCTTGTTCAGCGCTTCGCTACGAGCCATTTTCATCTTATAGATTATTAAGACTTTCCCGAGCCTGAGGAGGAGACTTCACAGTTTCACATCATATCAGGAATCAGTGAGATGTTGGCTCAATCACAGCCCATATTTCACCGTATGCCCCATTACTTCCTGCCAATATCCAAATGATTAGTGAGGACAAATAAAGAGGGGCCTCGTGACTCGGGTGATGCTTCTTATTATCTCGTATGAGAGGAAGAAGAATGGCTCCTGCTGTTCATAAAGAACACATAAAACACAAGTTAAATGAGGAGTTTCACTCATTAACCAGCATCACTTTCTGCTTAATGAGCTTTAAAGAGCAGCAGCGAGTGACACCGCCTCCCATCCCCTCTCCAGCTGTACCCCCCACGCCTGCTGCAGACGCAGGCGGGTGCTCCTCCTCAGAGGCTATAACCGGCAGCAGGGGGGGCGATGACGTGGGAGGGCGACATGCGTCAGGAAAACGAGAGAGGAAGCGAGTGAGAGAGCGGAAGCGTGGATTCCTGCCATCCACCCGCTCAGACGGTGACAGGCTCGGCGCTGATCCCCACAGCTGCACAAACATGCACTCTCCTCCAGATACTGCGCTTCACAAACAGCACCTGAACGCACCACGCAGCCATAGCACCTGAACGCACCACGCAGCCATAGCACCTGAACGCACCACGCAGCCATAGCACCTGAACGCACCACGCAGCCATAGCACCAGACCACGAGCCGCTCTCTTGTTGGAGCAGACGGGGAGGAGGAAGATCACACCGTAAACCCACATCTGGATTTGCCTTTTAATGAATCAGCTTCATTTTACAGAAATACTCGTTAATTCTCAGTAGCTGAACTCGTTTTATTCTAACTGTGTTTTTAAGTCTAATCAGCAGCTTCTACTGACGTAAACTGAGTTTATCTGACTTAAACATGTCATTACTTACATTACTGATAAATTCTGAGTAAACTGGACTTTTAATGCTCTCTCTCATTGTAATCATGTGTTTGAGCTTAATTTCATTTCATCAGGTTTTTTTCTCGCCAAAAATCTACTTATCTCTGGTTTTACTGCACTTTTTAATTACTATTAAAATTCAAATAGGTAACTTTTATAAAAAGGTTTTACATATTTGTTTAAACGGTCCATTGTACTGAACCAATGTGTGTGTGTATATATATTATTTGACAGTATATATATTTATTAGTCTGTTGAAACGTAATGTTATAGAGGATTCATCTTCCGGTCAGACAGCAGCTGAATCCAACGTCTCTGCTCTGTTCCACTGTAAATCTCATAAACCCCCCCCCCCCCCCCCCCCACTGAATGTTTCATGATTCCCCAGTGAAGCGATGCTAAAGAAGAAGTGGATCAAAGCGATTCGCTGGAGTGAAGAGCCGAACTTTAGAATAAAACAAGGTAGCACGTTTGTTTTAGCCGGATGCAGACTACACCGCTAATGTTAACAGGCTAGCGTTAGCAGGCTAGCGTTTGCTGATGTGGCTAACTTTGTGCGTCTGAAAACACACAAGCATCTGAAAATCGGGTCTGTACCCCCCCGTTTCCAGTGGAACAACTGGGGACTGCCAAGAAAGGAGACGCTTAGAAAAGTCTCCGAACTTTATAATAAAACTAGGTAGAACGTTTGTTTGTAGCCGGTGAGACGCTACAGCTGGCGTTAGCAGGCTAGTATTAGCTGATGTTAGCAGGCTAGTGTTAGCTGATGTTAGCAGGCTAGTTTTAGCTGATGTTAGCAGGCTAGTGTTAGCTGATGTTAGCAGGCTAGTGTTAGCTGATGTTAGCAGGCTAGTGTTAGCTGATGTTAGCAGGCTAGTGTTAGCTGATGTTAGCAGGCTAGTGTTAGCTGATGTTAGCAGGCTAGTTTTAGCTGATGTTAGCAGGCTAGTATTAGCTGATGTTAGCAGGCTAGTGTTAGCTGATGTTAGCAGGCTAGTGTTAGCTGATGTTAGCAGGCTAGTTTTAGCTGATGTTAGCAGGCTAGTGTTAGCTGATGTTAGCAGGCTAGTATTAGCTGATGTTAGCATGCTAGTGTTAGCTGATGTTAGCAGGCTAGTGTTAGCTGATGTTAGCAGGCTAGTGTTAGCTGATGTTAGCATGCTAGTATTAGCTGATGTGCTCAACACACAAGCATCTGGAAATCAGATCTTAGAACTTTATCATCAATAAAGCATTAGAAAAAACCCCACGTAGGCCGTGACGTTCACCCAGCAGCGGTGACGTGCAGCTGCTGCTACGTGAAGAGACAACGTCCTCGTCTGATACACAAAATCTGTGAAAATGCTCTTTGATAAGCGTCTCCTTTCTTGGCAGTCCCCAGTTGTTCCACTGGAAACGGGGGGGTACAGACCCGATTTTCAGATGCTTGTGTGTTTTCAGACGCACAAAGTTAGCCACGTCTGCTAACGCTAGCCTGCTAACGCTAGCCTGTTAACATTAGCGGTGTAGTCTGCATCCGGCTAAAACAAACGTGCTGCCTTGTTTTATTACAAAGTTCAATCCTTCACTCCAGCGAATCGCTTTGATCCACTTCTTCTTTAGCACTTAAGCTAGCTCCTTCGTTTCCTGTCTCTCATCACTGGACGAACTGATTAATCCAGGTGTGTCTGATCTCAGTAACTGGCCAGACACACCTGGATTAATCAGTTCGTCCAGTAATTAAAGACAGGAAACAAAGGAGCTTCCTTAAGCTGAGGAAGTGGGGGAGCTGTGCATGGAGCCCATTCTGTTACCGTCAGAATCTGTGTCTCTTCCGGGGCGACGTCATGAAATGGGCGTAAACATGTTGCAGTTGGTGGAGAGCTCCGTGGTTCAGGACAGTCAGCCATCTTACTTCCGTGTTGGAAATTAGACGATAAAAAACTAATATTTAACACCAGATTAGTTTCTATGGTAACGATGGAACATGTTTAGCTTATAAATGCCTGGATTTGACTTTTGGAACATTTGCAAAGCTGATACAGATGCTGTAACTCAAAACTAGGACAAGTCTGAGACGACTGTGGTCCATGTCTAAGAAAGCTGTTTCAATAAGTCCTGGTTTAAAATGGGATTTAATCTGGCAACTGGGGCCTAATCTGGGCCGAATACACGGATTATTAATAATTATCCGATTCAAAAGCTGGTAAATGATAAAAGTGTCAGTTAAAAGGAAAAGAAGGTGATATAACAGCACTCGTAAACCGTACAGGTTTTCCACGACCTTCTCGGACAACATTTAAACACTCGCTGAAATGTGACAAACGTCGTCCTCAAACGTGTTCCGGTCTCTAACGGTGATTCACTGCAAACGTATCCGGAGGAATGTCAGCAGGTCTGGCTGCATCTTGTCTCTGTTAAAGGCAGCACATTCAGACACGTGCAGCCTTGACAGGCGTCTGAGCGCGCTCCTGTGTCATGGTAACCTGCACGGAGCTCATTCAGACTGCCGCTCTTCTTCTATGCTTCATACAGACGCAGACAAACAGCCTCATGTTCTAACTCAGCTTTTCTGGCATCCTGGAAAATATACGAGCGTGTTTGACTCGTGGAAGGGGAACGTTTAAAGCTTCAGCGTTGCTGCTGGGTGTCACGTAAATGTTTGTCGTTTAACAAGAAACATTCATCCTGACAACAATTATTTACTTTTAGACAAAGTTTTCTGACTAAACTGCTAGTTAGTTACGGTCATAAGTTAGTGATCTGATTTGGTAACCCGTGTTCACACCGGACGCCTCTGCATGAATGGAGCGAATAATGTACGTGAATAAGACGCGTCATTCGTGTGTCAGGTTGAGCTTCCTGGAGTGGGGGGGGGGTGGTTTGTCACCCGTCAGTCACCTCGGTCAGGTGAACACGGCAGAACCGGTTATTTTAGTACTTTGAGAGAGCTGCAGCGTTTTTCCGGCTTTGGAAGTCGGAGAACCGAAGAAGCCGCTGTGTTTGGATCCAGCAGATCCTCCAGGAGGTCCCGGAGCTACACCAGTCTGAGACGAAACTGAACACTACACCGGTCTGAGACCAAACTGGTTACTACACCGGTCTGAGACCAAACTGAATACTACACCAGTCTGAGACCAAACTGAATACTACACCAGTCTGAGACCAAACTGGATTATACACCGGTCTGAGACCAAACTGAATACTACACCGGTCTGAGACCAAACTGAACACTACACCAGTCTGAGACCAAACTGATTACTACACCAGTCTGAGACCAAACTGATTACTACACCAGTCTGAGACCAAACTGGATTATACACCGGTCTGAGACCAAACTGAATACTACACCGGTCTGAGACCAAACTGAACACTACACCAGTCTGAGACCAAACTGATTACTACACCAGTCTGAGACCAAACTGGATACTACACCGGTCTGAGACAAAACTAAACAATGCACTGGTCTGAGACCAAACTGAATACTACACCAGTCTGAGACCAAACTGAACACTACACCAGTCTGAGACCAAACTGAATACTACACCGGTCTGAGACGAAACTGAACACTACACCGGTCTGAGACCAAACTGAATACTACACCGGTCTGAGACCAAACTGAATACTACACCAGTCTGAGACCAAACTGAACACTACACCAGTCTGAGACCAAACTGAACACTACACCAGTCTGAGACCAAACCGAACACTACACCAGTCTGAGACCAAACTGAATACTACACCAGTCTGAGACCAAACTGAACACTACACCGGTCTGAGACCAAACTGAATACTACACCGGTCTGAGACCAAACTGAATACTACACCAGTCTGAGACCAAACTGAACACTACACCAGTCTGAGACCAAACCGAACACTACACCGCTGAGACCAAACCAGTCTGAGACCAAACCGAACACTACACCAGTCTGAGACCAAACTGGATTATACCTGAGACCAAACTGAACACTACACCGGTCTGAGACCAAACTGAACACTACACCAGTCTGAGACCAAACTGAATACTACACCAGTCTGAGACCAAACTGAATACTACACCAGTCTGAGACCAAACTGAACACTACACCAGTCTGAGACCAAACTGGATACTACACCGGTCTGAGACCAAACTGAACACTACACCGGTCTGAGACCAAACTAAATACTACACCGGTCTGAGACCAAACTGAATACTACACCGGTCTGACCAAACTGAATACTACACTGGTCTGAGACCAAACTGAATACTACACTGGACCAAACTGAATACTACACCGGTCTGAGACCAAACTGAATACTACACCAGTCTGAGACCAAACTGAATACTACACCGGTCTGAGACCAAACTGGATACTACACCAGTCTGAGACCAAACTGAATACTACACCGGTCTGAGACCAAACTGAATACTACACCAGTCTGAGACCAAACTGAATACTACACCAGTCTGAGACCAAACTGAACACTACACCGGTCTGAGACCAAACTGAATACTACACCGGTCTGAGACCAAACTGAATACTACACTGACCAAAATGAATACTACACCGGTCTGAGACCAAACTGAATACTACACTGACCAAAATGAATACTACACTGGTCTGAGACCAAACTGAATACTACACCAGTCTGAGACCAAACTAGATACTACACCGGTCTGAGACCAAACTGAACACTACACCTGTCTGAGACCAAACTGAATACTACACCAGTCTGAGACCAAACTGAATACTACACTGACCAAACTGAATACTACACCGGTCTGAGACCAAACTGAATACTACACCAGTCTGAGACCAAACTGAACACTACACCAGTCTGAGACCAAACTGATTACTACACCAGTCTGAGACCAAACTGGATTCTACACCGGTCTGAGACCAAACTGAATACTACACCGGTCTGAGACCAAACTAAACAATACACCGGTCTGAGACCAAACTGGATACTACACCGGTCTGAGACCAAACTAAACAATACACCGGTCTGAGACCAAACTGAATACTACACCAGTCTGAGACCAAACTGAACACTACAACGGTCTGAGACCAAACTGAATACTACACCGGTCTGAGACCAAACTGAATACTACACCAGTCTGAGACCAAACTGAACACTAGACCAGTCTGAGACCAAACTGAACTCTACACCAGTCTGTGACCAAACTGAACACTACACCAGTCTGAGACCAAACTGGATTATACCTGAGACCAAACTGAACACTACACCGGTCTGAGACCAAACTGAACACTACACCAGTCTGAGACGAAACTGAATACTACACCAGTCTGAGACCAAACTGAATACTACACCAGTCTGAGACCAAACTGAACACTACACCAGTCTGAGACCAAACTGGATACTACACCGGTCTGAGACCAAACTGAATACTACACCAGTCTGAGACCAAACTGAATACTACACCAGTCTGAGACCAAACTGAACACTACACCAGTCTGAGACCAAACTGAACACTACACCGGTCTGAGACCAAACTGAATACTACACCAGTCTGAGACCAAACTGAACACTACACCAGTCTGAGACCAAACTGAACACTACACCAGTCTGAGACCAAACTGGATTATACTGAGACCAAACTGAACACTACACCGGTCTGAGACCAAACTGAACACTACACCAGTCTGAGACCAAACTGAATACTACACCAGTCTGAGACCAAACTGAATACTACACCAGTCTGAGACCAAACTGAACACTACACCAGTCTGAGACGAAACTGGATACTACACCGGTCTGAGACCAAACTGAACACTACACCGGTCTGAGACCAAACTGAATACTACACCGGTCTGAGACCAAACTGAATACTACACTGACCAAACTGAATACTACACCGGTCTGAGACCAAACTGAATACTACACTGACCAAAATGAATACTACACCGGTCTGAGACCAAACTGAATACTACACCAGTCTGAGACCAAACTGAATACTACACCGGTCTGAGACCAAA
This sequence comes from Atherinomorus stipes, assembly GCA_023101725.1. Taxonomy (NCBI): domain Eukaryota; kingdom Metazoa; phylum Chordata; class Actinopteri; order Atheriniformes; family Atherinidae; genus Atherinomorus; species Atherinomorus stipes. The sequence goes on from JALJCO010003609.1 coordinate 57,555, forward strand.
CTGAATACTACACCAGTCTGAGACCAAAGTGAATACTACACCGGTCTGAGACCAAACTGAATACTACACCAGTCTGAGACCAAACTGAATACTACACCAGTCTGAGACCAAACTGAACACTACACCGGTCTGAGACCAAACTGAATACTACACCGGTCTGAGACCAAACTGAATACTACACCGACCAAAATGAATACTACACCGGTCTGAGACCAAACTGAATACTACACTGACCAAAATGAATACTACACTGGTCTGAGACCAAACTGAATACTACACCAGTCTGAGACCAAACTAGATACTACACCGGTCTGAGACCAAACTGAACACTACACCGGTCTGAGACCAAACTGAATACTACACCGGTCTGAGACCAAACTGAATACTACACTGACCAAACTGAATACTACACCGGTCTGAGATCAAACTGAATACTACACCAGTCTGAGACCAAACCGAACACTACACCAGTCTGAGACCAAACTGATTACTACACCAGTCTGAGACCAAACTGGATTATACACCGGTCTGAGACCAAACTGAATACTACACCGGTCTGAGACCAAACTGAACACTACACCAGTCTGAGACCAAACTGGATACTACACCGGTCTGAGACAAAACTAAACAATGCACTGGTCTGAGACCAAACTGAATACTACACCAGTCTGAGACGAAACTGAACACTACACCGGTCTGAGACCAAACTGAATACTACACCGGTCTGAGACCAAACTGAATACTACACCAGTCTGAGACCAAACTGAACACTACACCAGTCTGAGACCAAACTGAACACTACACCAGTCTGAGACCAAACCGAACACTACACCAGTCTGAGACCAAACTGGATTATACTGAGACCAAACTGAACACTACACCGGTCTGAGACCAAACTGAACACTACACCGGTCTGAGACCAAACTGAATACTACACCGGTCTGAGACCAAACTGAATACTACACCAGTCTGAGACCAAACTGAACACTACACCAGTCTGAGACGAAACTGAATACTACACCAGTCTGAGACCAAACTGAATACTACACCAGTCTGAGACCAAACTGAACACTACACCAGTCTGAGACGAAACTGGATACTACACCGGTCTGAGACCAAACTGAATACTACACCAGTCTGAGACCAAACTGAATACTACACCAGTCTGAGACCAAACTGAACACTACACCAGTCTGAGACAAAACTGGATACTACACCGGTCTGAGACCAAACTGAATACGACACAAGTCTGAGACCAAACTGAATACTACACCAGTCTGAGACCAAACTGAATACTACACCAGTCTGAGACCAAACTGAACACTACACCAGTCTGAGACGAAACTGGATACTACACCGGTCTGAGACCAAACTGAACACTACACCGGTCTGAGACCAAACTGAATACTACACCGGTCTGAGACCAAACTGAATACTACACTGACCAAAATGAATACTACACTGGTCTGAGACCAAACTGAATACTACACTGACCAAAATGAATACTACACCGGTCTGAGACCAAACTGAATACTACACCAGTCTGAGACCAAAGTGAATACTACACCGGTCTGAGACCAAACTGAATACTACACCAGTCTGAGACCAAAGTGAATACTACACCGGTCTGAGACCAAACTGAATACTACACCAGTCTGAGACCAAACTGAATACTACACCAGTCTGAGACCAAACTGAATACTACACCGGTCTGAGACCAAACTGAATACTACACCGGTCTGAGACCAAACTGAATACTACACGTCTGAGACCAAACTGAATACTACACCAGTCTGATACCAAACTGAATACTACACCGATAAGACCAAACTGAATACTACACTAGTCTGAGACAAACTGAATACTACACCAGTCTGATACCAACCTAAATACTACACCAGTCTGAGACCAAACTGAATACTACACCGGTCTGAGACCAAACTGAATACTACACTAGTCTGAGACCAAACTGAATACTACACCAGTCTGAGACCAAACTGAATACTACACCGGTCTGAGACCAAACTGGATACTACACCGGTCTGAGACCAAACTGAATACTACACCGGTCTGAGACCAAACTGAATACTACACCGGTCTTAGACCAAACTAAACAATACACCGGTCTGAGACCAAACTGAATACTACACCAGTCTGAGACCAAACTGAATACTACACCGGTCTGAGACCAAACTAAATACTACACCGGTCTGAGACCAAACTGAATACTACACCGGTCTGAGACCAAACTGAATACTACACCAGTCTGAGACCAAACTGAATACTACACCTGTCTGAGACCAAACTGAATACTACACCTGTCTGAGACCAAACTGAATACTACACCTGTCTGAGACCAAACTGAATACTACACCAGTCTGAGACCAAACTGAATATTACACCTGTCTGAGACCAAACTGGATACTACACCAGTCTGAGACCAAACTGAATACTACACCGGTCTGAGACCAAACTGAATACTACACCTGTCTGAGACCAAACTGAATACTACACCAGTCTGAGACCAAACTGAATACTACACCGGTCTGAGACCAAACTGAATACTACACCAGTCTGAGACCAAACTGAATACTACACCGGTCTGAGACCAAACTGATTACTACACCGGTCTGAGACCAAACTGATTACTATACCAGTCTGAGACCAAACTGAACACTACACCGGTCTGAGACCAAACTGAATACTACACCAGTCTGAAACCAAACTGAATACTACACCGGTCTGATACCAAACTGAATACTACACTGGTCTGAAACCAAACTGATTACTACACCGGTCTGAGACCAAACTGAATACTACACCGGTCTGAGACCAAACTGAATACTACACCGGTCTGAGACCAAACTGAACACTACACCAGTCTGAGACCAAACTGAACACTACACCGGTCTGAGACCAAACTGAATACTACACCAGTCTGAGACCAAACTGAATACTACACCAGTCTGAGACCAAACTGAACACTACACCAGTCTGAGACCAAACTGAACACTACACCAGTCTGAGACCAAACTGAATACTACACCGGTCTGAGACCAAACTGAATACTACACCGGTCTGAGACCAACCTGAACACTACCCCGGTGTGAGACCAAACTGACATCAGTATTTAACACAGCCTTATACTGAATTATATCTATTATATCTATCTACTGAATAAAATCTACGTTTTATAACAAACACCCTCAGCTTATTTCTGTAGTGAGGACAGAGCTGCATCGTCCTCGGGGAAGTGCAGGTTCTCTGTTCCCGCTGCAGAGTGTCGACGTTGTGACGTTTCATCCCGTCAAACACCGGCTTGTCAGGGAACCACACTGAGGACCCGGAAATTCAGCCACACACAGGAGGTGACTTAAAGGAACAAGTTTATTATAGGGTGCTGTAATAGGCAGGAGTCCAGGAAGGTGTGAGGAGCTGTGGAGGAAACAATATGGTCCTGAAACAGATCCAATCAGAGGCACAAGTCCGCAAATCCAGAGGCCTGGTCAGAAAACAGGCAATGGGTCAATAGTGCAGATGGCAGGCTACTTATCCAGGAGAGCTTCAGCAGAGGACAATCCAGGAGGTCAGAGGTGGAAAGGGTTCTCACAAGGGCAGGACAAGGAGGGCAGAAACCAGGGACGAGTCAGGGAGACAATTAGGGAGCAAACAGGCGGGAAAAATAAAGCTGATTGAGGAGCAGCAGCATGACATGGCGGGGAAGACAAACCATGACACCGTCTGCAGAGATCTGCAGGTTAATGAGATTTAGTCTGACCGGGTTTTCAGTCCTACATTCATGGTTTTATTCCACCGCTTCTGTGTGCAGCATTTGTGATTTTATCTGTGAAAATCGCTTTCCCTTCCTACTATAGAAGAGAGCAGCGAGCTGCAGAGCGCCGTCGTTCACATCACGTCTCACTTTCACCCCGGCTTTCCACCTGGTCCGTGACGTGAACGCAGTGCGACGGCTTTGCTGCGACTTCCTCGGCGCGAGCATTTACCCCGTTCACCCGCCGTTAGATTCGTCACGGAATCACGAGAGGACGGCTAGATCGCCTGTGATTCTCATCCAAATGGTTTATTTGGTCCACACGTTCATGCGTCATGGTTTCTTATTTCACTGTAACCTCGTGGACACGCAGATGCTGTCACGTTCAGGTAGTTCAGCAGTTTAAAAGCTGATCGGTGGCTTTTGTTTAGGAAGTTACCGGATGTTTTACGCTGAATCTGTGTCTGACTTCCTGTCTGGTTCGATCTGAACTGCTGATATTGACGCGGTGTCGGTGCGTGGAGCGTCAAAAATAGAGCCGGCGCGTATCTGTAGCGCAGCGGCGCGGCATGCCGGAGCGACGACGGACCGCTCACGCGCCGCGGCGTGATCACTATGTTTCAAACCATTGATTACATGGGCGCGATTCGGTGCTCATGGCGCGCCGCTGCGCTCATGTCACGGACCAGGTGTGAAGCCGGTGTAAAGCCTGTGTAAAGCCGGTGTAAAGCCGGGGTAAAGCCGGGGTAAAGCCGGTGTAAAGCCGGTGTAAAGCCGGTGTAAAGCCGGTGTAAAGCCGGGGTAAAGCCGGGGTAAAGCTGTGGTAAAGCCGGTGTAAAGCCGGGGTAAAGCCGGGGTAAAGCCGGGGTAAAGCCGGGGTAAAGCCGGGGTAAAGCTGGTGTAAAGCCGGGGTAAAGCCGGTGTAAAGCCGGGGTAAAGCCGGTGTAAAGCCGGTGTAAAGCCGGTGTAAAGCTGTGGTAAAGCCGGGGTAAAGCTGTGGTAAAGCCGGTGTAAAGCCGGGGTGAAGCCGGGGTAAAGCCGGGGTAAAGCCGGTGTAAAGCCCGGGTAAAGCCGGGGTAAAGCCGGGGTAAAGCCGGGGTAAAGCCGGTGTAAAGCCCGGGTAAAGCCGGGGTAAAGCCGGGGTAAAGCCGGGGTAAAGCCGGGGTAAAGCCGGGGTAAAGCTGTGGTAAAGCCGGTGTAAAGTCAGTAAAGCCCGGGTAAAACCATAGGGGGTAAAGCGGGGTAAAGCCGGGGTAAAGCTGGTGTAAAGCCGGGGTAAAGCCGGTAAAGCCGGTAAAGCCGGTGTAAAGCCGGTGTAAAAAGCCGGTGTAAAGCTGTGAGTAAAGCCGGGGGTAAAAAGCTGTAGGTAAAGCCGGTGTAAAGCCGGGGTGAAGCCGGGGTAAAGCTCGGGTAAAGCCGGTGTAAAGCCCGGGTAAAGCCGGGGTAAAGCGGGTAAAGCCGGGGTAAAGCCGGTGTAAAGCCGGGTAAAGCCGGTAAAAAAGCCGGGGTAAAGCCGGGGTAAAGCCGGGGTAAAGCCGGGGTAAAGCTGTGGTAAAGCCGGGGTAAAGCCGGTGTAAAGCCCGGGTAAAGCCGGGGTAAAGCCGGGGTAAAGCCGGGGTGAAGCCGGGGTAAAGCCGGGGTAAAGCCGGTGTAAAGCCGGGGTAAAGCTGTGGTAAAGCCGGGGTTAGTGACGGGGCTCGTCTTGTTCGCACATATAAAACGCTTCAGCTAAATTCTGTCAATTCGAGCGAACAGGCGAAATAAGCTCTATTCGTGCGAGCAGGACGCTTCATCAGCGCGAATAAGACACGCGTTTGGGGCTCGTCATGGCCGTCCCAAGCAACACGCGTCTATTCTCATCTCTACTTTGACTTAACATGTAACTCATTCATGCTAATAATTTTATCCGTGTCAGGTGTGAACACAGGGTAAGTGCATGAAATGATCTTTTGAAATGATATTTTTGTATGTGTGTATTTATTTTCATTTATTTTACAGGCATTATGTAAGGTTACCTTGAATCTGTGGCTTACAGCGGTTTAACAACGGCTACTTGGGGCTTATTGGTTTATTCTTCATCTGTGCTCAGTTTTTGACTTTATGGATGATTTTGTTTATGAAAAACGTTTTACGTACGTACATGCTACAGGATCAAAACGGAGCTTTTAGCATCTAAAGTTACGGCTGAAGCTGACATATTCTACAGTGAAGTAAAAGCTTCATATTCATTGTGTAAGACGGTTGTTTGTGGTCTTGAAGGGCGTGATAAAACTCCAGCACATGAAAAGCATACTCCATATCCTCTCTTCTTCTCTACTCTGTGTTTCTTCGTGTTCGTGTTTCTGAATGTTCTCTGACACAGATTTCTTCAGATCCCACCGTACTTTCACTCCACCAAAATCCCCACGCAGGCTGAATGAAAACTGCCGCTCTCCGGGGCATTACACTTGGGTCTTGTAATTGTAATTTAATTTCAGCCACTGAGGGCCATTGCCTCAGCTAATCCCGGCATACAGAAAGATCATTAGTGTTGGGATGAAAGACGGGGTTAGCATGACTGAAAGCCAGCGCCGTAATTGTGAGGAAAAGGGGGAAATGGGAGGAAATGGGGACAGACTGCTAATGAGAGCGGTTGAAAACAGGAGCGTTGCTGATGTAACTCTGGGAATCACACTCCGGGGGCCGGGGGTTTTAGGTAACTGGCTACAAAGGAGATGAGGCTGCTACCAGCATTCAAGTGTCCTCAAGCTCACTCTGCTCCTGGAGGAAATATTTAACATCGGAGGAAACTGTATTGCAATTTAAGGCAGTTATTTCAGACCGTTAAATTCAGGATCCCAACAGATTGAACAATGATGCCCGTGGATGTAAGTTAATTAAGATCAGAGCTGGGCTGAACCATTGGCAGCGGAAAACTTTACTTTCTTTCATCATTAAATTGGGTTTGGTCACACTGACAAACTCACATGAAGCCACGGACTGCAGATTCAGCAGAGTTTGAACCAATATGTTTTCCAGACCTGCTCTTCTGGGATGTAGGCGGGTTAATCATAGCCCGGCACATTTAACACTTTGTAATGACTTCAAATAATTAACATTTATCATTCTCCTAACATTTAAAGCTCGGAGTGAGTTCACATTTTCCCATCAGATTCACTCTCAGACTGCAGCTTCATTTATAACAAACGAAGAACAGCAACGGGACCCTAACCCCATCATTTCAGATGACACGTGGGACTCAATGTTTCACCAAGTCAGTACTTCTTTGTTCTGTACCCTTTGTTTCCTTCTGCAGCAAAAAGGAACATTCCACCCACAGAATGATGTAACTTTATCTTCCACCCCCCTCATGCTGAGAAAGACTCTGCAGCACTTTTTAATATCTCAAATGCAGCCGGTGATCAGGAAGGCTTCTGGTTTTCCCCCAACTTTCATATAATGGAGTTCACCGGGGTCCCGGCCCAAAAAGGTCCTTAAAGTCCACAAAAACGTGTCAATATTCCTCCATACTGCTCGTCCAATGTAATCCAAGTGTCCTGAGTGGGTAGCGTCCAGAATGTACTGGAAACGACGTCATTTAGTAGATTTTTAGAGACTAAACAGTACTACATCAGTACTACATCAGTACTACATCCTACTTTCACGAAGTGCACGTTCACGAAACTACGGAAGCCTCAGCGTTTAGTCTACTCTGCCGATAATACAAGCGTAGAAGAAGAAATTCTCTGTTTACATTGTGCTAAGAGCGACAGAGCTGCAGACAAACACAAAAGAGGGTCCGAGAGAGGATGATGTTGATTTAAAACAAAGAAAGAAAGAAAAAGAGAAACCGCGCGATCTCGTCTGTCGTTGCTTCTGTAGTTTCATGAACGTCCCCCATCGGCGTGCTCACAGGAGATGTGATGTTCTGGGGAGAGGTCTTCTAATTTAAATGGATTTTCCCCCTTACTAATAAAAATCTTCATTAAAAACTACATTTTGTGTTTACTTGTGTTATATTTGTCTCATATTTAAATTTGTTTGATGATCTGAAACATTTAAGTGACAAACATGCAGAAAGTAAGAAATCAGGAAGGAGGAAACACTTTTTCAAACTGCATGAATCCAGGTGAATTTACTCTGGGACAGGTAAAATAAATCTTGATTCTGACATTTCTAATGATCTCATGTGTCTCATCTTTCTTTTGAAGTCTAGATTATGCACGCAGCCCCTGTAGTTTCAGAGATATAATTAACTTATTTTGGGTTTGTCTATTTCGGACAGGAGGCAGAGAAAGCGCTGGGCATGAAGTTCATTTAAGCATCAGCTGTCAGGCTCATATTTCCAACCTTCTCTTCCTTTTTTCTGAGTCATCATACTAATTTCCCAAGATGCCGAGAAAGCGGAGTACGTATGATGTTTGGTGACATGTGCACTAAATGAAGCTGTCACAGAAAAACAAGGAGTTCACAATATCAATGCCAACAAACAATTAAACAGGGACTTTAACAAGATGCCTCATCTTGGCAGAGTCATCGTGAAATGGGATGGAACAGATGCCTCGCGGGTAAATGGGTGACTCACAGAGTAAACAACTCAATAAAATATTAATAGCCTTTGATGGGTGGAAAAGGGCTGCACACACCTGGAAGCATTCAGAAAGAAAGCCGAATGAAAGACTGGACAGCTGAAACGGTGGAAGCAAAGGTTCTGCATTTCACACCACGGCTGGAAGCATTT
>JALJCO010003611.1:0-33644 GCA_023101725.1 Atherinomorus stipes
TGACCACCCACACCCATCACGATCACCCACAATCACACCATCACCCACGCCTACCATGACCACCCACAATCACACCATCACCCACACCCACCAAGATCACCCACGGCCACCATAACCACCCACGCCCACCATGACCACCCACACCCACCACAATCACACCCATCACCCACGCCCAGCGCAATCACACATCACCCACACCCACCGCAATCACACATCACCTGAAATCACTGCCCATTACCCACACCCACCATGACCACCCACACCACACAATCACACCCACACCCACCGCAATCACACCATCACCCACACCCACCGCAATCACACATCACCTGAACTCACTGCCCATTACCCACACCCACCATGACCACCCACACCCACCACAATCACACCATCACCCACGCCCAGCGCAATCACACATCACCTGAACCCACTGCCCATTACCCACACCCACCATGACCACCCACACCCATCACGATCACCCACAATCACACCATCACCCACGCCTACCATGACCACCCACAAACACACCATCACCCACACCCCCCCACGATCACCCACGCCCACCGCAATCACACATCACCTGAACCCACTGCCCATTACCCACCACCCACCATGACCACCCACACCCATCACGATCACCCACAATCACACCATCACCCACGCCTACCATGACCACCCACAAACACACCATCACCCACACCCCCCAAGATCACCCACGCCCACCACAATCACACCATCACCCACACCCACCCAGATCACGCACACCCACCACAATCACACCATCACCCACACCCACCAGTCAGATGATCACCCACACCAACCACGATCACCCACATCCACCACGATCACATCATCACCCATGCCCACCATGACCACCCACACCCACCACAATCACACCATCACCCACACCCCCCAGTCACATGATCACCCACACCAACCACGATCACCCACTCCCACCACAATCACACCATCACCCCCACCCCCACGATCACCCACGCCCAGCGCAATCACACATCACCCCACACCCACCGCAATCACATATCACCTGAACCCATCACCCACGCCCACCATGACCACCCACACCCACCACAATCACACCATCACCCACACCCACCACGATCACACGCCCAGCGCAATCACACATCACCCACACCCACCGCAATCACACATCACCTGAACCCATCACCCACGCCCACCACAATCACACATCACCCACGCCCAGCGCAATCACACATCACCCACACCCACCACAATCACACCATCACCCACACCCACCACAATCACACCATCACCCACACCCAGCACAATCACACATCACCCACGCCCAGCGCAATCACACATCACCCACACCCACCACAATCACACCATCACCCACACCCACCACAATCACACCATCACCCACACCCAGCGCAATCACACATCACCCACGCCCAGCGCAATCACACATCACCCACACCCAGCGCAATCACACATCACCCACGCCCAGCGCAATCACACATCACCCACGCCCAGCGCAATCACACATCACCCACACCCAGCGCAATCACACATCACCCACACCCACCGCAATCACACATCACCTGAACCCACTGCCCATTACCCACACCCACCATGACCACCCACACCCATCACGATCACCCACAATCACACCATCACCCACACCCACCGCAATCACACATCACCCACACCCACCACAATCACACCATCACCCACGCCCAGCGCAATCACACATCACCCACACCCACCACAATCACACCATCACCCACGCCCAGCGCAATCACACATCACCCACACCCACCACAATCACACCATCACCCACGCCCAGCGCAATCACACATCACCCACACCCACCGCAATCACACATCACCTGAACCCACTGCCCATTACCCACACCCACCATGACCACCCACACCCATCACGATCACCCACAATCACACCATCACCCACACCCACCACAATCACACCATCACCCACACCCACCACAATCACACCATCACCCACACCCACCGCAATCACACATCACCTGAACCCACAGCCCATTACCCACACCCACCATGACCACCCACACCCATCACGATCACCCACAATCACACCATCACCCACGCCTACCATGACCACCCACAATCACACCATCACCCACACCCACCAAGATCACCCACGGCCACCATAACCACCCACGCCCACCATGACCACCCACCACAATCACACCATCACCCACGCCCAGCGCAATCACACATCACCCACACCCACCGCAATCACACATCACCTGAACCCACTGCCCATTACCCACACCCACCATGACCACCCACACCCATCACGATCACCCACAATCACACCATCACCCACACCCACCACAATCACACCATCACCCACACCCACCGCAATCACACATCACCTGAACCCACTGCCCATTACCCACACCCACCATGACCACCCACACCCATCACGATCACCCACAATCACACCATCACCCACGCCTACCATGACCACCCACAATCACACCATCACCCACACCCACCAAGATCACCCACGGCCACCATAACCACCCACGCCCACCATGACCACCCACACCCACCACAATCACACCATCACCCACGCCCAGCGCAATCACACATCACCCACACCCACCGCAATCACACATCACCTGAAATCACTGCCCATTACCCACACCCACCATGACCACCCACACCCACCACAATCACACCCACACCCACCGCAATCACACCATCACCCACACCCACCGCAATCACACATCACCTGAACTCACTGCCCATTACCCACACCCACCATGACCACCCACACCCACCACAATCACACCATCACCCACGCCCAGCGCAATCACACATCACCTGAACCCACTGCCCATTACCCACACCCACCATGACCACCCACACCCATCACGATCACCCACAATCACACCATCACCCACGCCTACCATGACCACCCACAAACACACCATCACCCACACCCCCCACGATCACCCACGCCCACCGCAATCACACATCACCTGAACCCACTGCCCATTACCCACACCCACCATGACCACCCACACCCATCACGATCACCCACAATCACACCATCACCCACGCCTACCATGACCACCCACAAACACACCATCACCCACACCCCCCAAGATCACCCACGCCCACCACAATCACACCATCACCCACACCCACCCAGATCACGCACACCCACCACAATCACACCATCACCCACACCCACCAGTCAGATGATCACCCACACCAACCACGATCACCCACATCCACCACGATCACATCATCACCCATGCCCACCATGACCACCCACACCCACCACAATCACACCATCACCCACACCCCCCAGTCACATGATCACCCACACCAACCACGATCACCCACACCCACCACAATCACACCATCACCCCCACCCCCCACGATCACCCACGCCCAGCGCAATCACACATCACCCACACCCACCGCAATCACACATCACCTGAACCCATCACCCACGCCCACCATGACCACCCACACCCACCACAATCACACCATCACCCACACCCACCACGATCACCCACGCCCAGCGCAATCACACATCACCCACACCCACCGCAATCACACATCACCTGAACCCATCACCCACGCCCACCATGACCACCCACACCCACCACAATCACACCATCACCCACACCCACCACGATCACCCACGCCCACCATGACCACCCACACCCACCACAATCACACCATCACCCACACCCACCACGATCACCCACGCCCACCATGACCACCCACACCCACCACAATCACACCATCACCCACACCCACCACGATCACCCACGCCCACCGCAATCACACCATCACCCGAACTCATCGCAATCACACATCACCCACGCCCACCGCAATCACACATCACCCACGCCCACCGCAATCACACATCACCCACGCCCACCGCAATCACACATCACCTGAGCCCATCACCCACGCCCACCATGACCACCCACGCCCACCGCAATCACACCATTACCCGAACTCATCGCAATCACACCATCACCCACGCCCAGCGCAATCACACATCACCCACACCCACCACAATCACACATCACCTACACCCACCACCATCACCCACACTCACCACGATCACCCACGCCCACCGCAATCACACCATCACCTGAACCCATCGCAATCACACCATCACCTGAACCCATCGCAATAGGGGATTATCACGCTTACCGGAACTTCCCGGTATTTGGTCACTTCCTCTTCCGGGCCATGTTAACAACAGCCGTTTCTGCTCTGTTATACTGTTTAAATCGGATAAACTCCAAACATACTTAAAGTTGTACTTCCATGGTGATGTCATTAATATTTCTGTGTTCTCCATTATTATTGAATGCATTCTGCATCGTTTCTGTTTAAAAACCTTCTGGTATCTTAGTATCCAGCTGTATTTGTATACTAGAAGAGAGGCTTGTGGTCCAACGGCAGCTTTTCCGGGTCCTTCTCATGAATTTCCATCTGATTGGCTGCCTGCCATCAGTGTATGAAGGAAGCTCCGCCTCCGCTCTTATTTCCTTACAGACAGGAAATAGAGCCGACAAACAAGTTTGTTCCGCCATGCTAACAAACAGTTAGCTAATTAGCTTCTCAACTCCGAAGCTACAGTCGTGCCGTCTTTACTTCTAGTGTGTAGTGGAGGGTTACCTGCCTTCCAATGGACAGATAGAAACCCCACGTGGGATACGCTATTTGAAATGTGACGTAGAAGTGCGAGGCTGTTCCCGATTCGCTCTTTTCTTCGTATTGTTTCACTGATGAGGAAGCACAGCCGACTGGGAGGAACGCAACGCTAGCAAGTCAGCATGTGTAAGTAAACAAGGGGAAACCCTCCGTATTTCAGAAGGAGCAAGTTAAACGGGTTTTCACTGGAAGGAGGCCTTTAAGTTTTTATTCCAGACTGAAGTGATACTGGATCAAAAGCTGGATCAAAGCGATCGATTCGCTGCGGTGAAGGGCCGAACTTTATAATAAAACACACGTTTGTTTGTCGCCGGTGGGGCACAACACCGGCACTTCACAGCATGCTAGCATTAGCCAGCTAGCGTTTACTGACGTGCTTAACATTGTGAGTCTTAAAACACACAAACATCTAAAAAATCGGGTCTGTACTCCCCCGTTTCCAGTGGAACAACTGAGACTGCCAAAAAAAGGAGACGCTTTCAGATGCTTGTGTGTTTTCAGCCGCACAATGTTAGGCACGTCATCAAGCTGGCTAATGCTAACCTGCTAACAATAGTCCGCCAGCTACTACTCTGTTAAACTTTGTAAATCGGATAAACGCCAATGCCAAGTTTTCATTCCAGACTGAAGTGATGCTGAGGAAGAAGTGGATCAAAACGACCGTTTCGCCGCGGTGAAGGACCGAACTTTATAATAAAACGACACACGTTTGCTTGTAGCCGGCAGTCTGCACAGTCGTGTTAGCAGGCTAGCATTAGCCAGCTCAATGACGTGCCCAACTTTGTGCGGCTGAAAACACACAAGCATCTGAAAGCGTCTCCTTTCTTGGCAGTCCCCAGTTGTTCCACTGGAAACGGGGGGGTACAGACCTGATTTTCAGATGTTTGTGTGTTTTAGGACGCACAATGTTAAGCACGTCAGTAAACGCTAGCTGGCTAATGCTAGCATGCTGTGAAGTGCCGGTGTTGTGCCCCATCGGCGACAAACAAACGTGTGTTTTATTATAAAGTTCGGCCCTTCACCGCGGCAAATCGATCGCTTTGATCCAGCTTTTGATCCAGTATGACTTCAGTCTAGAATGAAAACTTAAGTATGTTTGGAGTTTATCCGATTTAAACAGTATAACAGAGCAGGAACGGCTGTCGTTAACATGGCCCGGAAGAGGAAGTGTCCAAATACTGGGAAGTTCTGGTAAGCGTGATAATCCCCTGTCACACTATCACCCACACCCACTGCAATCACACGATTACCTGAACCCACCACAATCACACCATCACCAGCGCCCACTAGGCTGGGTATCGATTCAGATTTCAAGAATCGATTCGATTCCGATTCTTATGGTTTTGAATCGATTATTTTTGATCTGTCCGATCCAATCCGATTTCGATCCGATTTCGATTCGATCTTAATTTGGTTTGTTGGTATTGAAAAATTTTTAGCCTTTACCCGAATTCCATGACTCTGTAGTTATGCAACATATTAATTCTAGTATTATATTAATATTCTAGAACGAATGAATGAAGTAATGTAGTTAATGGTGGCTGTAAGGACCAAACTAAACCAAACCCTCTCCCCAGATACAGTCATCCACAAAATTATTCACACCCTCCAATTAAAAAAAAAAAAAGACTACATTCACAACAGTAATTCAAATAACAGGAAACACATAATAAAAATTCACAAAATTATGATTCAGTGAGGCAAAATACACAGTAAGTCAGCATTTAAAATTTAAAACAACTAGCAACTAACCCGCTAGCTCGATGCTAACTATTAATGGAAAATGCCATTGACATGCTAAAGGAATTAGCATCTACGTAGTAACTTCAAAGATAACATACAAAATAGAAAGTATCAATTTCACCTCCATCATGAACATTAACAGTCTTTATTAAAGTACTTACAGGCAGATATTTCCTCTGTTTAAACTGAATTTTTAGAAACTACTTTTACCAGCTCCTCTTAGTCTTCTTCTGGCACTGCACTAGCTTTAGTAGTCCTACACTCTGTCCAGCTCACTGTCTCCCCATAGCGGAGCGGCTGAGACACTGCACTTAACCGTGCAGTACATGAAATGGTCATTTTAAAAAAAGATAAGAAAAATCGATCTTTGGACATATGAATCAATCTTTGGAAATTAATATGAGAAGTGATATTGGAAAATCGATTTTTTCCCTAACGACCACCACAACCACACCATCACCCATGCCCACCGCAATCACACGATTACCCACACCCACTACAGTTGCCTCAACTTCTCCCCACCTGAGCAAAGTCAGCCGCCAGCCTCATCTTGCCGCCTTCACCCAGAGGCCGCAGCAGGCTGGCGTGGCGAAGGAAGAGCTGGATGGCTCTCTGAGCGATAGACTCTGTGTTTTCGTAGATGAAGTCCACACACTGAAAATGTCTGAAATAGTCGGTCATGACTCTGGAGATGAACCCTTGCAGCTCCTTCATGTACAGTGAACATGGGACATCAGGTTTATCAGGGCTGGACAGAGACCTAGGACAGACAGGCGGACGTTAATATGGAATGAACGCACCAACTGAAACCAGTTTTAGAAAATCAGACCAGTTTCTTCATCTTGAACAACCTCTGATGATTGGAGGTGCCTGCATTTCCACAAAATCTCTAAATGTTGTTTCATGGAAATGAAATCAGACATCTCCATCTGAAAGATGTTCTGGACATCAGCAGCGTTTCAGTGACAGACTCTGACCCTGAGAAGTCCTCCTGATGAAGAGTGATGATGATCGCCTCGATGGAGTCGCTCACCGACTGCAGCAGTGGCTGAACGGCGCTGCCCATCAGGACCTGCAGACCCTGAACACAAGAGATCATGAAGCGCCACAGCCTCCATGTTACCATAGTAACGTGGAGACAGCCTTCATGTTACCATGGCAACATATGGAGACAGCCTCCATGCTACCATGGCAACATTTTCAGACAGCCTCCATGTTACCATGGCAACATGTGGAGACAGCCTCCATTTACCATAGTCACATGTGGAGAAAACCTCCATGTTACCATAGCAACATGTGAAGACAGCCTCCATGTTACCATAAATACGTGGAGACAGCCTTCATGTTACCATAGCGACACGTGGAGACAGCCTTCATGTTACCATAGCGACACGTGGAGACAGCCTTCATGTTACCATGGTGACATGTGAAGACAGCCTTCATGTTACCATGGTGACATGTGAAGACAGCCTCCATGTTACCATAGTGACATGTGAAGACAGCCTCCATGTTACCATAGCAACACGTGGAGACAGCCTTCATGTTACCATGGTGACATGTGAAGACAGCCTCCATGTTACCATAGTGACATGTGAAGACAGCCTCCATGTTACCATAGCAACACGTGGAGACAGCCTTCATGTTACCATAGTGACATGTGAAGACAGCCTCCATGTTACCATAGTGACATGTGAAGACAGCCTCCATGTTACCATAGCAACACGTGGAGACAGCCTTCATGTTACCATGGTGACATGTGAAGACAGCCTCCATGTTACCATAGTGACATGTGAAGACAGCCTCCATGTTACCATAGCAACACGTGGAGACAGCCTTCATGTTACCATAGCGACACGTGGAGACAGCCTTCATGTTACCATAGCGACACGTGGAGACAGCCTTCATGTTACCATGGTGACATGTGAAGACAGCCTTCATGTTACCATAGTGACATGTGAAGACAGCCTCCATGTTACCATAGTGACATGTGAAGACAGCCTTCATGTTACCATAGTGACATGTGGAGACAGCCTTCATGTTACCATGGTGACATGTGAAGACAGCCTCCATGTTACCATAGTGACATGTGAAGACAGCCTCCATGTTACCATAGCAACACGTGGAGACAGCCTTCATGTTACCATAGTGACATGTGAAGACAGCCTCCATGTTACCATAGCAACACGTGGAGACAGCCTTCATGTTACCATGGTGACATGTGAAGACAGCCTCCATGTTACCATAGTGACATGTGAAGACAGCCTCCATGTTACCATAGCAACACGTGGAGACAGCCTTCATGTTACCATAGTGACATGTGAAGACAGCCTCCATGTTACCATAGTGACATGTGAAGACAGCCTTCATGTTACCATGGTGACATGTGAAGACAGCCTCCATGTTACCATAGTGACATGTGAAGACAGCCTTCATGTTACCATAGCAACACGTGGAGACAGCCCTCATGTTACCATAGTGACATGTGAAGACAGCCTCCATGTTACTATAGTGACATGTGAAGACAGCCTCCATGTTACCATAGCAACACGTGGAGACAGCCTTCATGTTACCATGGTGACATGTGAAGACAGCCTTCATGTTTCCATAGTGACATGTGAAGACAGCCTTCATGTTACCATAGCAACACGTGGAGACAGCCTTCATGTTACCATGGTGACATGTGAAGACAGCCTTCATGTTACCATAGTGACACGTGGAGACAGCCTTCATGTTACCATAGTGACATGTGAAGACAGCCTTCATGTTACCATAGTGACATGTGAAGACAGCCTCCATGTTACCATAGTGACATGTGAAGACAGCCTCCATGTTACCATAGTGACATGTGGAGACAGCCTCCATGTTACCATAGTGACATGTGGAGACAGCCTTCATGTTACCATGGTGACATGTGAAGACAGCCTTCATGTTACCATAGTGACATGTGAAGACAGCCTCCATGTTACCATAGCAACACGTGGAGACAGCCTTCATGTTACCATGGTGACATGTGAAGACAGCCTCCATGTTACCATAGTGACATGTGAAGACAGCCTCCATGTTACCATAGCAACACGTGGAGACAGCCTTCATGTTACCATGGTGACATGTGAAGACAGCCTCCATGTTACCATAGTGACATGTGAAGACAGCCTCCATGTTACCATAGTGACATGTGGAGACAGCCTTCATGTTACCATGGTGACATGTGAAGACAGCCTTCATGTTACCATAGTGACATGTGGAGACAGCCTCCATGTTACCATAGCAACACGTGGAGACAGCCTTCATGTTACCATGGTGACATGTGAAGACAGCCTCCATGTTACCATAGTGACATGTGAAGACAGCCTCCATGTTACCATAGCAACACGTGGAGACAGCCTTCATGTTACCATAGTGACATGTGAAGACAGCCTCCATGTTACTATAGTGACATGTGAAGACAGCCTCCATGTTACCATAGTGACATGTGAAGACAGCCTCCATGTTACCATAGTGACATGTGAAGACAGCCTCCATGTTACCATAGTGACATGTGGAGACAGCCTTCATGTTACCATAGTGACATGTGAAGACAGCCTTCATGTTACCATAGTGACATGTGAAGACAGCCTCCATGTTACCATAGCAACACGTGGAGACAGCCTTCATGTTACCATGGTGACATGTGAAGACAGCCTCCATGTTACCATAGTGACATGTGAAGACAGCCTCCATGTTACCATAGCAACACGTGGAGACAGCCTTCATGTTACCATGGTGACATGTGAAGACAGCCTCCATGTTACCATAGTGACATGTGAAGACAGCCTCCATGTTACCATAGCAACACGTGGAGACAGCCTTCATGTTACCATAGTGACATGTGAAGACAGCCTCCATGTTACCATAGTGACATGTGAAGACAGCCTCCATGTTACCATAGCAACACGTGGAGACAGCCTTCATGTTACCATGGTGACATGTGAAGACAGCCTCCATGTTACCATAGTGACATGTGAAGACAGCCTCCATGTTACCATAGCAACACGTGGAGACAGCCTTCATGTTACCATAGCGACACGTGGAGACAGCCTTCATGTTACCATAGCGACACGTGGAGACAGCCTTCATGTTACCATGGTGACATGTGAAGACAGCCTTCATGTTACCATAGTGACATGTGAAGACAGCCTCCATGTTACCATAGTGACATGTGAAGACAGCCTCCATGTTACCATAGCAACACGTGGAGACAGCCTTCATGTTACCATGGTGACATGTGAAGACAGCCTCCATGTTACCATAGTGACATGTGAAGACAGCCTCCATGTTACCATAGCAACACGTGGAGACAGCCTTCATGTTACCATAGTGACATGTGAAGACAGCCTCCATGTTACCATATTGACATGTGAAGACAGCCTCCATGTTACCATAGCAACACGTGGAGACAGCCTTCATGTTACCATGGTGACATGTGAAGACAGCCTCCATGTTACCATAGTGACATGTGAAGACAGCCTCCATGTTACCATAGCAACACGTGGAGACAGCCTTCATGTTACCATAGTGACATGTGAAGACAGCCTCCATGTTACCATAGTGACATGTGAAGACAGCCTTCATGTTACCATGGTGACATGTGAAGACAGCCTCCATGTTACCATAGTGACATGTGAAGACAGCCTCCATGTTACCATGGTGACATGTGAAGACAGCCTCCATGTTACCATAGTGACATGTGAAGACAGCCTCCATGTTACCATAGCAACACGTGGAGACAGCCTTCATGTTACCATAGTGACATGTGAAGACAGCCTCCATGTTACCATAGTGACATGTGAAGACAGCCTCCATGTTACCATAGCAACACGTGGAGACAGCCTTCATGTTACCATAGTGACATGTGAAGACAGCCTCCATGTTACCATAGTGACATGTGAAGACAGCCTCCATGTTACCATAGCAACACGTGGAGACAGCCTTCATGTTACCATGGTGACATGTGAAGACAGCCTCCATGTTACCATAGCGACACGTGGAGACAGCCTTCATGTTACCATAGTGACATGTGAAGACAGCTTCCATGTTACCATAGTGACATGTGAAGACAGCCTCCATGTTACCATAGTGACATGTGAAGACAGCCTCCATGTTACCATAGCGACACGTGGAGACAGCCTTCATGTTACCATAGTGACATGTGAAGACAGCCTCCATGTTACCATAGTGACATGTGAAGACAGCCTCCATGTTACCATAGTGACATGTGAAGACAGCCTCCATGTTACCATAGCAACACGTGGAGACAGCCTTCATGTTACCATGGTGACATGTGAAGACAGCCTTCATGTTACCATAGTGACATGTGAAGACAGCCTCCATGTTACCATAGTGACATGTGAAGACAGCCTTCATGTTACCATAGCAACACGTGGAGACAGCCTTCATGTTACCATGGTGACATGTGAAGACAGCCTTCATGTTACCATAGTGACACGTGGAGACAGCCTTCATGTTACCATAGTGACATGTGAAGACAGCCTTCATGTTACCATGGTGACATGTGAAGACAGCCTTCATGTTACCATGGTGACATGTGAAGACAGCCTTCATGTTACCATGGTGACATGTGAAGACAGCCTTCATGTTACCATAGTGACATGTGAAGACAGCCTCCATGTTACCATAGTGACATGTGAAGACAGCCTTCATGTTACCATAGTGACATGTGAAGACAGCCTTCATGTTACCATAGTGACATGTGAAGACAGCCTTCATGTTACCATGGTGACATGTGAAGACAGCCTCCATGTTACCATAGTGACATGTGAAGACAGCCTTCATGTTACCATAGCAACACGTGGAGACAGCCTTCATGTTACCATAGTGACATGTGAAGACAGCCTCCATGTTACCATAGTGACATGTGAAGACAGCCTCCATGTTACCATAGCAACACGTGGAAACAGCCTTCATGTTACCATGGTGACATGTGAAGACAGCCTTCATGTTTCCATAGTGACATGTGAAGACAGCCTTCATGTTACCATAGCAACACGTGGAGACAGCCTTCATGTTACCATGGTGACATGTGAAGACAGCCTTCATGTTACCATAGTGACACGTGGAGACAGCCTTCATGTTACCATAGTGACATGTGAAGACAGCCTTCATGTTACCATAGTGACATGTGAAGACAGCCTCCATGTTACCATAGTGACATGTGGAGACAGCCTCCATGTTACCATAGTGACATGTGGAGACAGCCTTCATGTTACCATGGTGACATGTGAAGACAGCCTTCATGTTACCATAGTGACATGTGAAGACAGCCTCCATGTTACCATAGCAACACGTGGAGACAGCCTTCATGTTACCATGGTGACATGTGAAGACAGCCTCCATGTTACCATAGTGACATGTGAAGACAGCCTCCATGTTACCATAGCAACACGTGGAGACAGCCTTCATGTTACCATGGTGACATGTGAAGACAGCCTTCATGTTACCATAGTGACACGTGGAGACAGCCTTCATGTTACCATAGTGACATGTGAAGACAGCCTTCATGTTACCATAGTGACATGTGAAGACAGCCTCCATGTTACCATAGTGACATGTGGAGACAGCCTCCATGTTACCATAGTGACATGTGGAGACAGCCTTCATGTTACCATGGTGACATGTGAAGACAGCCTTCATGTTACCATAGTGACATGTGAAGACAGCCTCCATGTTACCATAGCAACACGTGGAGACAGCCTTCATGTTACCATGGTGACATGTGAAGACAGCCTCCATGTTACCATAGTGACATGTGAAGACAGCCTCCATGTTACCATAGCAACACGTGGAGACAGCCTTCATGTTACCATGGTGACATGTGAAGACAGCCTCCATGTTACCATAGTGACATGTGAAGACAGCCTCCATGTTACCATAGTGACATGTGGAGACAGCCTTCATGTTACCATGGTGACATGTGAAGACAGCCTTCATGTTACCATAGTGACATGTGGAGACAGCCTCCATGTTACCATAGCAACACGTGGAGACAGCCTTCATGTTACCATGGTGACATGTGAAGACAGCCTCCATGTTACCATAGTGACATGTGAAGACAGCCTCCATGTTACCATAGCAACACGTGGAGACAGCCTTCATGTTACCATAGTGACATGTGAAGACAGCCTCCATGTTACCATAGTGACATGTGAAGACAGCCTCCATGTTACCATAGTGACATGTGAAGACAGCCTCCATGTTACCATAGTGACATGTGAAGACAGCCTCCATGTTACCATAGTGACATGTGGAGACAGCCTTCATGTTACCATAGTGACATGTGAAGACAGCCTTCATGTTACCATAGTGACATGTGAAGACAGCCTCCATGTTACCATAGCAACACGTGGAGACAGCCTTCATGTTACCATGGTGACATGTGAAGACAGCCTCCATGTTACCATAGTGACATGTGAAGACAGCCTCCATGTTACCATAGCAACACGTGGAGACAGCCTTCATGTTACCATGGTGACATGTGAAGACAGCCTCCATGTTACCATAGTGACATGTGAAGACAGCCTCCATGTTACCATAGCAACACGTGGAGACAGCCTTCATGTTACCATAGTGACATGTGAAGACAGCCTCCATGTTACCATAGTGACATGTGAAGACAGCCTCCATGTTACCATAGCAACACGTGGAGACAGCCTTCATGTTACCATGGTGACATGTGAAGACAGCCTCCATGTTACCATAGTGACATGTGAAGACAGCCTCCATGTTACCATAGCAACACGTGGAGACAGCCTTCATGTTACCATAGCGACACGTGGAGACAGCCTTCATGTTACCATAGCGACACGTGGAGACAGCCTTCATGTTACCATGGTGACATGTGAAGACAGCCTTCATGTTACCATAGTGACATGTGAAGACAGCCTCCATGTTACCATAGTGACATGTGAAGACAGCCTCCATGTTACCATAGCAACACGTGGAGACAGCCTTCATGTTACCATGGTGACATGTGAAGACAGCCTCCATGTTACCATAGTGACATGTGAAGACAGCCTCCATGTTACCATAGCAACACGTGGAGACAGCCTTCATGTTACCATAGTGACATGTGAAGACAGCCTCCATGTTACCATAGTGACATGTGAAGACAGCCTCCATGTTACCATAGCAACACGTGGAGACAGCCTTCATGTTACCATGGTGACATGTGAAGACAGCCTCCATGTTACCATAGTGACATGTGAAGACAGCCTCCATGTTACCATAGCAACACGTGGAGACAGCCTTCATGTTACCATAGTGACATGTGAAGACAGCCTCCATGTTACCATAGTGACATGTGAAGACAGCCTTCATGTTACCATGGTGACATGTGAAGACAGCCTCCATGTTACCATAGTGACATGTGAAGACAGCCTCCATGTTACCATGGTGACATGTGAAGACAGCCTCCATGTTACCATAGTGACATGTGAAGACAGCCTCCATGTTACCATAGCAACACGTGGAGACAGCCTTCATGTTACCATAGTGACATGTGAAGACAGCCTCCATGTTACCATAGTGACATGTGAAGACAGCCTCCATGTTACCATAGCAACACGTGGAGACAGCCTTCATGTTACCATAGTGACATGTGAAGACAGCCTCCATGTTACCATAGTGACATGTGAAGACAGCCTCCATGTTACCATAGCAACACGTGGAGACAGCCTTCATGTTACCATGGTGACATGTGAAGACAGCCTCCATGTTACCATAGCGACACGTGGAGACAGCCTTCATGTTACCATAGTGACATGTGAAGACAGCTTCCATGTTACCATAGTGACATGTGAAGACAGCCTCCATGTTACCATAGTGACATGTGAAGACAGCCTCCATGTTACCATAGCGACACGTGGAGACAGCCTTCATGTTACCATAGTGACATGTGAAGACAGCCTCCATGTTACCATAGTGACATGTGAAGACAGCCTCCATGTTACCATAGTGACATGTGAAGACAGCCTCCATGTTACCATGGTGACATGTGAAGACAGCCTTCATGTTACCATAGTGACATGTGAAGCAGCCTCCATGTTACCATAGTGACATGTGAAGACAGCCTTCATGTTACCATAGCAACACGTGGAGACAGCCTTCATGTTACCATGGTGACATGTGAAGACAGCCTTCATGTTACCATAGTGACATGTGAAGACAGCCTCCATGTTACCATAGTGACATGTGAAGACAGCCTTCATGTTACCATAGCGACACGTGGAGACAGCCTTCATGTTACCATGGTGACATGTGAAGACAGCCTTCATGTTACCATAGTGACACGTGGAGACAGCCTTCATGTTACCATAGTGACATGTGAAGACAGCCTTCATGTTACCATGGTGACATGTGAAGGCAACCTTCATGTTACCATGGTGACATGTGAAGACAGCCTTCATGTTACCATGGTGACATGTGAAGACAGCCTTCATGTTACCATAGTGACATGTGAAGACAGCCTCCATGTTACCATAGTGACATGTGAAGACAGCCTTCATGTTACCATAGTGACATGTGAAGACAGCCTTCATGTTACCATAGTGACATGTGAAGACAGCCTCCATGTTACCATAGTGACATGTGAAGACAGCCTTCATGTTACCATAGTGACATGTGGAGACAGCCTTCATGTTACCATAGTGACATGTGAAGACAGCCTCCATGTTACCATAGTGACATGTGAAGACAGCCTCCATGTTACCATAGCAACACGTGGAGACAGCCTTCATGTTACCATGGTGACATGTGAAGACAGCCTCCATGTTACCATAGTGACATGTGAAGACAGCCTCCATGTTACCATAGCGACACGTGGAGACAGCCTTCATGTTACCATGGTGACATGTGAAGACAGCTTCCATGTTACCATAGTGACATGTGAAGACAGCCTCCATGTTACCATAGTGACATGTGAAGACAGCCTCCATGTTACCACAGCGACACGTGGAGACAGCCTTCATGTTACCATAGTGACATGTGAAGACAGCCTCCATGTTACCATAGTGACATGTGAAGACAGCCTCCATGTTACCATAGTGACATGTTAAGACAGCCTCCATGTTACCATAGCAACACGTGGAGACAGCCTTCATGTTACCATAGCAACACGTGGAGACAGCCTTCATGTTACCATAGTGACATGTGAAGACAGCCTCCATGTTACCATAGTGACATGTGAAGACAGCCTCCATGTTACCATAGCAACACGTGGAGACAGCCTTCATGTTACCATGGTGACATGTGAAGACAGCCTTCATGTTACCATAGTGACATGTGAAGACAGCCTCCATGTTACCATAGTGACATGTGAAGACAGCCTTCATGTTACCATAGTGACATGTGAGACAGCCTCCATGTTACCATAGCAACACGTGGAGACAGCCTTCATGTTACCATGGTGACATGTGAAGAACAGCCTTCATGTTACCATAGTGACACGTGGAGACAGCCTCCATGTTACCATAGTGACATGTGAAGACAGCCTTCATGTTACCATGGTGACATGTGAAGACAGCCTTCATGTTACCATGGTGACATGTGAAGACAGCCTTCATGTTACCATGGTGACATGTGAAGACAGCCTTCATGTTACCATAGTGACATGTGAAGACAGCCTCCATGTTACCATAGTGACATGTGAAGACAGCCTTCATGTTACCATAGTGACATGTGAAGACAGCCTTCATGTTACCATAGTGACATGTGAAGACAGCCTCCATGTTACCATAGTGACATGTGAAGACAGCCTTCATGTTACCATAGTGACATGTGAAGACAGCCTCCATGTTACCATAGTGACATGTGGAGACAGCCTTCATGTTACCATAGTGACATGTGAAGACAGCCTCCATGTTACCATAGTGACATGTGAAGACAGCCTTCATGTTACCATAGTGACATGTGAAGACAGCCTCCATGTTACCATAGTGACATGTGGAGACAGCCTTCATGTTACCATAGTGACATGTGAAGACAGCCTCCATGTTACCATAGTGACATGTGAAGACAGCCTTCATGTTACCATAGTGACATGTGGGAGACAGCCTTCATGTTACCATGGTGACATGTGAGACAGCCTCCATGTTACCATAGTGACATGTGAAGACAGCCTTCATGTTACCATGGTGACATGTGAAGACAGCCTTCATGTTACCATAGCAACACGTGGAGACAGCCTTCATGTTACCATGGTGACATGTGAAGACAGCCTCCATGTTACCATAGTGACATGTGAAGACAGCCTTCATGTTACCATAGTGACATGTGGAGACAGCCTTCATGTTACCATGGTGACATGTGAAGACAGCCTTCATGTTACCATAGTGACATGTGAAGACAGCCTTCATGTTACCATAGTGACATGTGAAGACAGCCTCCATGTTACCATAGTGACATGTGGAGACAGCCTCCATGTTACCATAGCAGTGTAATCTGGAGAAACATTTATCAGACCACATGAGTGATTATCAGCTGGATTATGAACTGATCAGAACTCTGTGGAAGCATCAGATGATGATGATGATGATGATGGGTATGTTACCTCCAACGATGAAGACAGAGCCTCCACGGCAGCCGGCAGACACGAACCCAAACCTGAGACGATCTGAGCATCACAGAAACAGGATTTATCAACGCGGACAGCGATGGTGAAGAACAGCTGGCATGTCAACACGGTTTGGTTTACTGACGGTTACCTTGGCAACGGACTGCTGGAGGCGGTACAGGGAGTTGACCACAGCCACGTTTCTCCTCTGACCATCTGTTAGCGGGCCGATCACCTGACTGGCATCGCCTTGCGTGCACAGCTGGAGGCGGAGGAGAGGTCGGTTACCAGAGAGAAGTACCAGAAGATGAGACGAACATGAACACGCGACGTACACACCAGCTGTTCAGACTTCACACAGAAGAGCTGCACGGTCTTGGCGGCGTTCTTGGCCACAGACAGGGACAGGTTTTCATCCACCGACGCCACGTTCAGCTCGCT
The DNA here is from genome assembly GCA_023101725.1 of Atherinomorus stipes. NCBI lineage: Eukaryota > Metazoa > Chordata > Actinopteri > Atheriniformes > Atherinidae > Atherinomorus > Atherinomorus stipes. Next base: position 18,502 of record JALJCO010003611.1, read on the forward strand.
GCAAGAAACATGGAGCGTGAGCATCGACCAGGAAAGACATCGTAAAATTCCCTCTCTGAGCTTCCAGTGAGATTTTATCTGTCTGACATTCTCTCCTGACAGCTGGAGGTTCTGCTGTTAGAGCAAAACAGTTAAAATGACAGGATTGAAGCCTGGATGCCAGAGGATGAAGGATGAAGGATGGAAGATGAAGAATGAAAGATGAAGGATGAAGAATGAAAGATGAAAGATGAAGGATGAAGGATAAAGGATGAAGAATGAAGGATGGAAGATGAAGAATGAAAGATGAAGGATAAAGGATGAATGATGAAGGATGGAAGATGAAGAATGGAAGATGAAGAATGAAAGATGAAGGAAAGATGAAGAATGAAGGATGAAAGACGAAGGCTGAAAGATGAAAGATGAAGGATGAAAGATGAAGAATGAAAGATGAAGGATGAAAGATGAAGGCTGAAAGATGAAGAATGAAAGATGAAGGATGAAAGATGAAGGCTGAAAGATGAAGAATGAAAGATGAAGGATGAAAGATGAAGGATGAAAGATGAAGAATGAAGGCTGAAAGACGAAGGATGAAAGATGAAAGATGAAGAATGAAAGATGAAGAATGATAGATGAAGGATGAAGGCGGAAAGATGAAGGATGAAAGATGAAGAATGAAGGCGGAAAGATGAAAGATGAAGAATGAAGGCGGGAAAGATGAAAGATGAAGGATGAAAGATGAAGAATGAAAGATGAAGGATGAAGGTGGAAAGATGAACGATGAAGGATGAAAGATGAAGAATGAAAGATGAAAGACGAAGGCTGAAAGATGAAAGATGAAGAATGAAAGATGAAGGATGAAAGATGAAGAATGAAGGCTGAAAGATGAAAGATGAAGGCTGAAAGATGAAGAATGAAGGCTGAAAGATGAAGGCTGAAAGATGAAAGATGAAGGATGAAAGATGAAGAATGAAGGCTGAAAGATGAAGGATGAAAGATGAAGAATGATAGATGAAGGATGAAGGCGGAAAGATGAAGGATGAAAGACGAAGAATGAAGGCGGAAAGATGAAGGATGAAAGATGAAGAATGAAAGATGAAGGATGAAGGTGGAAAGATGAACGATGAAGGATGAAAGATGAAGAATGAAAGATGAAAAATGAAGGCTGAAAGATGAAAGATGAAGGATGAAAGATGAAGAATGAAAGATGAAAAATGAAGGCTGAAAGATGAAAGATGAAGGATGAAAGATGAAGGCTGAAAGATAAAGGATGAAAGATGAAGAATGAAGGCTGAAAGATGAAAGATGAAGGATGAAAGATGAAGGCTGAAAGATGAAGAATGAAAGATGAAGGATGAAAGATGAAGGATGAAAGATGAAGCGTGAAGGCTGAAAGATGAAGGATGAAAGATGAAGAATGATAGATGAAGGATGAAGGCGGAAAGATGAAGGTGGAAAGACGAAGAATGAAGGCGGAAAGATGAAAGATGAAGGATGAAAGATGAAGAATGAAAGATGAAAAATGAAGGCTGAAAGATGAAAGATGAAGGATGAAAGATGAAGGCTGAAAGATAAAGGATGAAAGATGAAGAATGAAGGCTGAAAGATGAAAGATGAAGGATGAAAGATGAAGAATGAAGGCTGAAAGATGAAAGATGAAGGATGAAAGATGAAGGATGAAAGATGAAGAATGAAAGATGAAGGCTGAAAGATGAAGGATGAAAGATGAAGAATGAAGGCTGAAAGATGAAGGATGAAGGATGAAAGATGAAGAATGAAAGATGAAGGCTGAAAGATGAAAGATGAAGGATGAAAGATGAAAGATGAAGAATGATAGATGAAGGATGAAGGCGGAAAGATGAAGGATGAAAGATGAAGAATGAAGGCGGAAAGATGAAAGATGAAGGATAAAAGATGAAGGATGAAAGATGAAGAATGAAAGATGAAAAATGAAGGCTGAAAGATGAAGGATGAAGGATGAAAGATGAAGGATGAAAAATGAAAGATGAAGGCTGAAAGAAAAAAGGATGAAAGATGAAGAATGAAGGCTGAAAGATGAAAGATGAAGGATGAAAGATGAAGAATGAAAGATGAAGAATGAAAGATGAAGAATGAAAGATGAAGGCTGAAAGATGAAAGATGAAGGATGAAAGATGAAGAATGAAGGCTGAAAGATGAAAGATGAAGGATGAAAGATGAAGAATGATGGCTGAAAGATGAAGGCTGAAAGATGAAGAATGAAAGATGAAGGATGAAAGATGAAGGATGAAAGATGAAGAATGAAGGCTGAAAGACGAAGGATGAAAGATGAAAGATGAAGAATGATAGATGAAGGATGAAGGCGGAAAGATGAAGGATGAAAGATGAAGAATGAAGGCAGATGAAAGATGAAGAATGAAGGCGGAAAGATGAAAGATGAAGGATGAAAGATGAAGAATGAAAGATGAAGGATGAAGGTGGAAAGATGAACGATGAAGGATGAAAGATGAAGAATGAAGGCGGAAAGATGAAAGATGAAGGATGAAAGATGAAGAATGAAAGATGAAGGATGAAGGTGGAAAGATGAACGATGAAGGATGAAAGATGAAGAATGAAAGATGAAAAATGAAGGCGGAAAGATGAAAGATGAAGGATGAAAGATGAAGAATGAAAGATGAAGAATGAAAGATGAAGAATGAAGGCTGAAAGATGAAGGATGAAAGATGAAGAATGAAAGATGAAAAATGAAGGCTGAAAGATGAAAGATGAAGGCTGAAAGATAAAGGATGAAAGATGAAGAATGAAGGCTGAAAGATGAAAGATGAAGGCTGAAAGATGAAGAATGAAAGATGAAGGCTGAAAGATGAAAGATGAAGGCTGAAAGATGAAGAATGAAAGATGAAGGCTGAAAGATGAAAGATGAAGGATGAAGGATGAAAGATGAAGGATGAAGGATGAAAGATGAAGAATGAAGGTGGAAAGATGAAAGATGAAGGCTGAAGGATGAAAGATGAAGAATGAAAGATGAAGGATGAAAGATGAAAAATGAAGAATGAAAGATGAAGAATGAAAGATGAAAAATGAAGAATGAAAGATGAAGAATGAATGATGAAAGATGAAGAATGAAAGATGAAAAATGAAGAATGAAAGATGAAGAATGAAAGATGAAAAATGAAGAATGAAGGATGAAGAATGAAAGATGAAAGATGAAGGATGAAGAATGAAGGATGAAGAATGAAAGATGAAAGATCTGGTATCTCTGTGTTTCTCTAATCAGCTGACTGAAACTTTAAATGAGTTCATTTTTTTCTGTGATGTGCTGAAACTGGACTGCAGGATTGGTTTGGATCCCAGCTTGTTTCCTCCAGCTCCCTCCCACAATCCAAACGCATGATGTCACATTACTGGTGGAGGAGGCAGTTTACTGGTCCACAGTCAGTGCAGCTGAGACCAACATCATTCCTCCTCCAAACATAAAGCTTTCATGGTAACAGTATCTGCCATCTAAATGTTGTTTGACAAGTTTAATATCTTAAAATTTGAATAAATTAAAACCAAATTTAAGAAAAATTGTTTTAAAAAATGACATCGTTGTTGTTTTCCCCTTTTTTACATTTGAATGAAACGGATGATCGACAGGGAGTGCAGAATTATTAGGCAAATGAGTATTTTTTGACATCATCCTCTTTATGCATGTTGTCTTACTCCAAGCTGTGTAGGCTGAAAGCCTACTACCAATTAGGCATATCAGGTGATGTGCATCTCTGTAATGACAAGGGCTGTGGTCTAATGACATCAACACCCTATATCAGGTGTATAGGGTGAACAAGACACACAAGCTGAAACGTCAAGACTGGCCCAAGAAATATCTCAGACTGATTTTTCTAAGGTTTTATGGACTGATGACATGAGAGTGAGTCTTGATGGGCCAGATGGATGGGCCCGTGGCTGGATCGGTAAAGGCCAGAGAGCTCCAGTCCCACTCAGACGCCAGCAAGGTGGAGGTGGGGTACTGGTATGGGCCAGATGGATGGGCCCGTGGCTGGATCGGTAAAGGCCAGAGAGCTCAGTCCCACTCAGACGCCAGCAAGGTGGAGGTGGGGTACTGGTATGGGCCAGATGGATGGGCCCGTGGCTGGATCGGTAAAGGCCAGAGAGCTCCAGTCCCACTCAGACGCCAGCAAGGTGGAGGTGGGGTACTGGTATGGGCCAGATGGATGGGCCCGTGGCTGGATCGGTAAAGGCCAGAGAGCTCCAGTCCCACTCAGACGCCAGCAAGGTGGAGGTGGGGTACTGGTATGGGCCAGATGGATGGGCCCGTGGCTGGATCGGTAAAGGCCAGAGAGCTCCAGTCCCACTCAGACGCCAGCAAGGTGGAGGTGGGGTACTGGTATGGGCTGCTATCATCAAAGATGAGCTTGTGGGGCCTTTTCAGGTTGAGGATGGAGTCAAGCTCAACTCCCAGTCCTACTGCCAGTTTCTGAAAGACACCTTCTTCAAGCAGTGGTACAGGAAGAAGTCCATCCTTCAAGAAAAACCTGATTTTCATGCAGGACAATGCTCCATCACATGCATCCAAGTACTCCACAGCGTGGCTGCAAGAAAGGGTCTAAAAAGAAGAAAAACTAATGACATGGCCTCCTCGTTCACCTGATCTGAACCCCATAGAGAACCTGTGGTCCCTCATCAAATGTGAGATTTAAAGGAGGGAAAACAGTCCACCTCTCTGAACAGTGTCTGGGAGGCTGTGGTTGCTGCTGCACGCAATGTTGATGGTGAACAGATCAAAACACTGACAGGATCCATGGATGGCAGCTTTTCAGTGTCCCTGCAAAGAAAGGTGGCTATATTGCTCACTGATTTGTTTTTGAATGTCAGAAATGTATATTTGTGAATGTTGAGCTGTTATATTGGTTTCCCTGGTGAAAATAAATAATTGAAATGGGGATATATTTGTTTACTGTTAAGTTGCCTAATAATTATGTTTGCCTAATACACCTGATATAGGGTGTTGATGTCATTAGGCCACACCCCTTTTCACTACAGAGATGCACATCACCTGATATGCTTAATTGGTAGTAGCTTTGGGTCTATACAGCTTGGAGTAAGACAACATGCATGAAGAGGATGATGTGGTCAAAATACTCATTTGCCTTATAATTCTGCACTCCCTCTATATTAACCAGCAGGGTTCCATACATTTTTTCATATTTTCAACATTTTATAACAAGTAAACATCAATAAAATCAATGACATTTCAAAATAAATTATTATTATTATTATTATTATTAAATGAATGAGTAAAAATGAATGATTATTATGACGGTGAATTACTGAATCTTCTAACAGATCTTTACTGGCCTGCTGATGGTCTTGATAATGCTGTCCAGCTCGTCGTTGGAGGGGGGGTTGCGCCCCCCCATGGGAAACACCAGGTTGATGGGGTCGAACAGGCGGGACAGGGACTTGGTGAGGTAGGCGGCTTCATACGGCTGCAGGGAGTCTTTCAGAGCTTTCTCTGGGCTGCAGACGAGACCAGAAACACGGTTGGACATGATGAACATGGTGGGTTCATGTTCCACATGTGAGACTAGAGGAACCATAGATGTCTATATATAATTACTAGATGACTCACCAGAGCTGTCGGCCAATGGAGCTGAACGTCCACACACGGCAGCCATCTTACCACAGTCAGCATTGGCTTTTAATGCTGAAGTATTTTTTAAATAACTATAACTTACTCAGTTTTCTACTGATTTTCAATCAGCCTGGTTTGTTAAAAACGTCAGTGATGTAGTTCTGAAACTACATACTTAATGATTATAACTAACGATTCCAGAGCGGAGCGAGTTATAACCATGGACTTTAATATAATAATAAACAGGCGAGGTGCAATAAATATACACACGCCCACGGTATTTATATTAAATAAGTAAACACACATATTTCCCCTCGGGGATCAATAAAGTATATTTATCTTTATATTTATATATATATATATATATATATATATATATATATACAGGGGTTAGACAATGAAACTGAAGCACTTGGTTTTAGACCACAATCATTTATTAGTATGGGGGGGGGCCTCCTTTTGCGGCCAACACAGCGACAGTTCGTCTTGGAAATGATATATACAAGTCCTGAACAGTGGTCAGAGGGATTTTAAGCCATACTTCTTGCAGGATAGTGGCCAGGTCACTACGTGATGCTGGTGGAGGAAAACGTTTCCTGACTCGCTCCTCCAAAACTCCCCAAAGTGGCTCAATAATATTTAGATCTGGTGACTTTGCAGGCCATGGGAGATGTTCAACTTCACTTTCATGTTCATCAAACCAATCTTTCACCAGTCTTGCTGTGTGTATTTGTGCATTGTCATCCTGATACACTGCACCGCCTTCAGGATACAATGTTTGAACCTTTGGATGCACATGGTCCTCCAGAATGGTTCAGTAGTCCTTGGCCCATCTAGCACAAGTCCTGGGCCAAGCGAATGCTGTGATTTGGGCAGCTGTGGTTTTGCGTTTTTGGATACAATCCGGGTTAGCACCCGAACATCCCGTTCAGACAGCTTCCTCTTGCGTCCACAGTTAATCCTGTTGGATGTGGTTCGTCCTTCTTGGTGGTATGCTGACATTACCCTGGATACTGTGGCTCTTGATACATCACAAACACTTGCTGTCTTGGTCACAGATGCGCCAGCAAGACGTGCACCAACAATTTGTCCTCTTTTGAACTCTGATACAATGTTGTATGCATTGCAATGTTTTGAGCAAAAACTGTGCTTTTTACCTGCTGATTGAACCTTCACACTCTGTGTTCTTACTGGTGCAATGTGCAATTAATGAATATTTGCCACCAGGCTGGTCTGATTTAGCCATGAAACCCCCCACACTAAAATGACAGCTGTTTCAGTTTCATTGTCTAACCCCTGTATATATGTGAATGATTGTCTCTCTGTGTTGGCCCTGCGACAGACTGATTACCTGTCTAGGGTGTACCCCGCCTCTCGCCTGATAATAGCTGGGATAAGCTCCAGCAACCCCCACAACCCTGAACTGGATAAATGGTACAAAAAATGACTGACTGATGACTATATATACACACTACTCACAAAAAGTTAGGTATATTCAACTTTTGTTTTTGGAGAACAGAATGAAGCAGAATAAATATTTAACCATTGAACAATGTACATGTGCATTGAAAAGTTAAGAGAAAGTTTAATTCAGTTCACCTGGAAAGGTTGTAGTGGATTTTAGATTCATTCTGACATCATACGAAAAGCCAAAGATCCTTTACTTTTTGTGAGTAGTGTATATATTGAAGAGTTCATTTGCAAAAACAGTTAACCATCAGAAAAAACGGAGTTAACTGTTTTTTGTCACTGTTAGGCACAAACCTCCTATCTCCATTTAACATCATTAAAACCCTCTACTTTATATGCGAGTGTGATTTTGGTGAAAATATTCAAAAAGTAAATGAGTTTATTTGCAGAAGCAGTTAATTACCATTAAGAAAAAACAGAGTTAACTGTTTTAACTCTCATATATATATATATATATATACATATATATACACACATGTATATGTATACACACACCGGCCACTTTATTAGGCACACCTGTCCAACTGCTTGTTTACGCAAATTTCTAATTAGCCAATCACATGGCAGCAACTCAATGCATTTAGGCATGTAGACATGGTCAAGACAATCTGCTGCAGTTAAAACCAGCATCAGAATGGGAAAGAAAGGTGATTTAAGTGACTTTGAACGTGGCATGGTTGTTGGTCTGAGTATTTCAGAAACTGCTGATCTACTGGGATTTTCCTGCACAACCATCTGTAGGGTTTACAGAGAATGGTCCCAAAAAGAGGAAATATCCAGTGAGCAGCAGTTCTGTGGGCACAAATGCCTTGTTGATGCCAGAGGTCAGAGGAGAATGGCCAGACTGGTTCCAGCTGATAGAAAGACAACAGGAACTCTAATAATCACTTGTTCCAACCGAAGTCTGCAGAAGAGCATCTCTGAATGCACAACACATCCAACCTGGAAGCAGATGGGCTACAGCAGCAGAAGACCACACCGGGTGCCGCTCCTGTCAGCTAAGAACAGCAAACTGAGGCTGCAATTCACACAGACTCACCAACATTGGACAATAGAAGATGGAGAAATGTTGCCTTGTCTGATGAGTCTCCATTTCTGCTACAACATTCAGATGGTAGACTCAGAATTCGGTGTCAAGAACATGAAAGCATGGATCCATCCTGCCTTGCATCAACGGTTCAGCTTGGTGGTGGTGGTGTGATGGTGTGGGAGAGATTTTCTTGGCCCACTTTGGGCCCCTTAGTACCAACGTGGCGGTTTAACCACCACAGCCTACCTGAGTATTGTTGCTGACCATGTCCATCCCTTTATGACCACAGAGTAGCATCCTCTGATGCTGCTTCCAGCAGGATAACGTACCATGTCATAAAGCTGGAATCATCTCAGACTGATTTTTGAACGTGACAATGAGTTCATTGTACTCAAATGTTCTCCACAGTCACCAGATCTCAATCTAACAGAGCAGCTTTGGGATGTGGTGGAACGGGAGATTCTCATCATGGACGTGCAGCCGACAAATCTGCAGCAACTGCGTGATGATGTCATGTCAATATGGAGCAAAATCTCTGAGGAATGTTTCCAGTACCTTGTTGGAATCTATGCCACCAAGGATTGAGGCAGTTCTGAAGGCAAAAGGGGTCCAACCCGGCAACACCAAGGTGTACCTCAGAGGTCTGCAACCTGCGGCTCCAGAGCCACAAGTGGCTCTTTGTACCTTCTAAAATGGCTCTCAATAACATAGACTTAACTGTGAAAAACAAAACCAGTATGATTTACGGGTGAAAAACTGGCACCTGTGGTTGCCAATTTTTCACCGTAAAATTACACGAGAATGTAGACTGTATGCTATTTTTGCAACTGTAAATTTAGCAGTACACAACTGTTATTTTTTCACGGTATTTTCTTGCAATGATAACAGTTAAAACAAAAAATATTGTTGCTTTTACAAAAACAATTTTAAAAAAATTAAAAAAACTGACAGCTTATCACACTATAAATTACGTTGGCAATGTATAAATGATTAAGGCATGCCGTTTTGGTAACCGTAACTTTAGCAGTACAAATTTTTTATATTCATGGTAATTTGCTGCAAAAACAACAGTTAAATACTGAAAACTGGCTGCTGTAGTCGACACCTTTTTGCTGTAATTTTTATGCTGAAACTGGCAACCGCAGCAAACAGTTTTTCACCATAAAATTTACAGTGTAAAAATGATAAAGAGCCAAGTAATATTTTATAAAAAAAAAATATATATATATATATATATAACAAATAAAGGTTTCAGCTGTTTTTCATTGGAATAATGCACTAATTTTTTACAAGTAAAAAGTACCTGTATTTTTTTTCTACGTCTGTTTCTTGTCTCATTAGCCTGAAATTATGGGTTTCCTCTGCAACATAAGTCTCAAAAGAGCAAAATTCCATAAAGAAAAATGGAACTATGCTTTTTTTTTTTGCAAAGGTTTCATGTTTTTGTTCTGTTTTGTTATCCAAAACCTAAAAGTCAAAATAAAACTGTGACTCTTTATTTCTCAAGAATTACAATTATGATTTTTGAAAATTGACTTTTTAAAAAGGCCATGAAATATTTGCGGCTTTCAATGACTTTTATTTAACTGGGTTGAGGCAAAAATGGCTATTTGGACTGTATGGGTTGCAGACCCCTGGTGTACCTAATAAAGTAGCAGGTGAGTGTGTGTGTATACACACATATACAGTATATGTGTGTGTATGCATGTATGTACATGAACTTGTTGAAGAAAAAAGATTTGACTTTGAGTTTAAAAAGGGACAATACATTCAATAAAATTTAATTAAATTATAATATTTCTGAGTAAACTTTACTACCAGGTTTCACTCACAGATTTCCACCGACTTTCTGGCCACGTAGATTCATTCAAATGTAATCTCTTTAGCCATCGGGGAAAAAATCTGAACGGAAGGACAGGACTAGAGCTCTGTCCGTAAGTGTAAATAAGGCCTTAGACAAGGCACGTTTACTAAAACCGTAGTTGCTAAACTGTTAGCAACATAGTTTGGGAATTACGTTACGTTAGCAACAATGGTTTTGGGAAATGCACCCCAGCTAATCACACCACAACCAAAGACAGTAATTTAAGCAAAAGGGTTGATCATAAAATCGTCACTGATGTACTTAAACCTTGCAAATTGATTAAAGATCCGTGGTCTCAGCCTTTATTACTTGCGTGAGTAGGTTAGCTATATTAGCCGTGATGAATAACTGTGCAACACAATTAAGCTGTTTTTCAAAAAGAAATGCTGCAATTTCAACATGTTGAAGCATCCAGAATTATAGCCACATTAATAACGTTTGTTAATCTTTTTAGGATTTAAGTGAAATAATGTTGTTTGCGCTTGCGGAGATCACTCTCCTTCATTCAGAACCCAGAGGACCCGAGAGAGAGCTGCCTGTGGTAAGATGGCCGCCGCTGATGCCGTTCAGCAAGCCACCATAAGAGATCTAGCAATCATATATATCTATAGGAGGAACAGCCTGGACTTACTTGTAGTCCTGTTTGCAGTGTGTAAAGAGGTCCTGGCCGTCCGCGTCTGCAGCGGTGATGTCCAGAGAGACCTCCGCCCCCCCGCTGCTGACCACCGCCCCCTGCAGGCTGCTGCTGTACTGCTGCAGGCGGCGCCACAGCTCGTTGTACAGCCGCAGCAGTTTGGGATATTCCCCTTCGAAGGCCTGCTTCAGGAAGGACGAGGCTGCAGAGGAGGACAGGTGAGATCATCATTCCTGCACCGTCTCAGAAGACCTGGTCATCAGCAGAAAAACGGGGACAGAAGCAGCTGGTCTTCAAAGTCCAGCACAGACTTGGAGATGAATGAGCAGCGCGCGGTGTCTGACACCAACAGAAACACTGGAATGAGAAATGATGGCTGGAGCAGAGCTGAATGCTGGAAGCAGTTCTGTCATCCGGTGGCTGAGACGGGACACGCGCCTCCAGGAAGCCGGACCAAAGTCCACCAGAGACATCCATCAGAGCACCACCCAGACCACCGCCATGTTCAGACGCCGGCTGCGTTTATGCTACTGTCGCTACGAGGACGCGACACCAGCTGGACCTGATGGAAGAACATCATCGCCCTACAGACACAGTCCAGCACCAACATCTGGATCACAGAGCAGCCGGTAGCATCGCATCACCAACCAGGAGGCGTTAGCGGGCAGAAGGGAGGCCACCCTCACCTCGTTTCTCTTCAGTTATACTTTCCAGGGTTTTCTCGGAAATGACACGAAGCAGAAAACATAGCCTAACTCTGCAGAGGCGACTACGGCGATGAATACTCGGCTCCACACGTCAGCGTGTGGAAGAACATCATCGCCCTACAGACACAGTCCAGCACCAACATCTGGTTCCAGAGCAGCCGACACGGATCTGGTTCCAGAGCAGCCGGTAGCATCGCATCACCAACCAGGAGGAGAAGGGTCTATCTGCGGCTCGCAAGACAGGGGCGTGTCATAGAGTGGGCGTGTCGCAGTGTGACGTTACGCGACGACACGCCCACCAGGCCAATGAGAGCACGGTAAAATCAGGCCCTACCCCTGACCCTTCCCCTAAACCTAACCAGACCCACCCACACTATGACACGCCCACACTACGACACGCCCACTGGGTTGCAAGCCGCAGATAGATACACTTGGACTAGGAGGTGTTAGCGGGCAGAAGGGAGGCCACCCTCACCTCGTTTCTCTTCAGTTATACTTTCCAGGGTTTTCTCGGTAATGTTTTTAAACTTAAATGACACGAAGCAGAAAACATAGCCTAACTCTGCAGAGGCGACTACGGCGATGAATACTCGGCTCCACACGTCAGCGTCTCTGGGAAGGCTGTCGCCACTTCATCCGGTGGCATCCCTGTTTACAGAAGTTGGGGATGCTGCGCATGCGTGCTGCCTTTGCTAGTATCCGCGGTGCTTCCCTGTGATTGGCCTGTACTTCCACAGCATATAGTTCCCCTACTGAATGCCGCCTAGTCAGTCCTTTGATGTGAAATCGGCTTCTCGTTTGTACTCGATCAGAATGTGCGGATCACGAAACATAATTGGAGAAAATCTCGAGTTAATTAGTTCACTTTCACCAAGTGGCTCAGTTTCACCCAGAGGTGGCATATGCCTTTAAGCTCATATGTGAGTCAAGGCAGGTGAGCGAATACTTTTGGCAATATAGTGTACTTCAGAGGTTAGAGATCAAACTGACACGAGGCGAGCTGCACTCATCACCCACACACACACCGGCCATGTTCATGCGTGTCCAAGTATCTGCACACGGATCTCACACGGAGCCATTTCTGATTCCACAGAATCTCAACGTGAGGACAGGAGAGGCGGATTTGGCTGCTCACTAACACGTTTGGCTTCAGACTCTGTTTCAACACTTTCTGTCAGGATGTGTGTGTGTGTGTGTGTGTGTGAGAGAGATGCTATTGTTGGAATAACTCCGTTTTTTCTGAAAGCTGGTCTTAGAAAGTCACACATCCACCCACCATCATTTATCTCCCTGATACTGTGAGCATATAAGAACAACGGCCGGCTGACTGGTGAAGTTTAGAATAAAAAGATGACAGATATGTAAAAAGAACATCGATCCTGCTGCCTGAGAAGCTCCATCTGCGACTGGATCCTGATAATCAGCTGTTTCTATCTTGGACCCGTTCCATCATAGTAGCATCGGCAAACATAGTGAGCTGGTCGATTATACACTCATTCAAATCATGTTGAAACACTAATACCACCTTACATGTAGAAGCTGTTCCTATGACTGGGTTACTCTTTCAGAAGACTACTGTACTAATTCCTAGGACTGTGGTACTAATTTTAAGGAATACATAAACCATCCATAGGATTACATTTAGTTATTACTAAAACTACTAATTCCTAGAACTACTTTACTAATTCTCAAAACAAGCTTACTAGATCCTTAGACTATGTTAGTCACTCTAAGACTAGATTATGTGTCAGCAACAACCCAAAGCAATGCACACATATAAAGAAATCCTAACATTTATGTCCATAAATGAAGTATTAAATACGTTTACTGAGATATATTAAATACATAGGTTTTGGACTTTGTTGGTGTTTCCAGCCTCCAGACGCCTCCTGTATGGAGAAACCAGTGGAATATGTTGCTCAGGTGTGATTTTGGTCCATTCTTACACAAACTGACTTTAAATCTTCAAGGTTCAAGGTTTCTTCTGTCAACTCGGATCTTCAGTTCTTTCGGGTCGGGTGATTGACTGGTCCGTTCTAGCAGCTTTATCTTCTTCTTCTTAAAGCAGGTGAGTGTTTCTGGTCCGTTCTAGCAGCTTTATCTTCTTCTTCATAAAGCAGGTGAGCGTTTCTGGTCCGTTCTAGCAGCTTTATCTTCTTCTTTAAGCAGGTGAGTGTTTCTGGTCCGTTACAGCAGCTTTATCTTCTTCTTCTTAAAGCAGGTGAGCGTTTCTGGTCCGTTCTAGCAGCTTTATCTTCTTCTTCTTAAAGCAGGTGAGCGTTTCTGGTCCGTTCTAGCAGCTTTATCTTCTTCTTCTTAAAGCAGGTGAGCGTTTCTGGTCCGTTCTAGCAGCTTTATCTTCTTCTTCTTAAAGCAGGTGAGTGTTTCTGGTCCGTTCTAGCAGCTTTATCTTCTTCTTCTTAAAGCAGGTGAGCGTTTCTGGTCCGTTCTAGCAGCTTTATCTTCTTCTTCTTAAAGCAGGTGAGTGTTTCTGGTCCGTTCTAGCAGCTTTATCTTCTTCTTCTTAAAGCAGGTGAGTGTTTCTGGTCCGTTCTAGCAGCTTTATCTTCTTCTTAAAGCAGGTGAGCGTTTCTGGTCCGTTCTAGCAGCTTTATCTTCTTCTTCTTAAAGCAGGTGAGTGTTTCTGGTCCGTTCTAGCAGCTTTATCTTCTTCTTTAAGCAGGTGAGTGTTTCTGGTCCGTTCTAGCAGCTTTATCTTCTTCTTCTTAAAGCAGGTGAGTGTTTCTGGTCCGTTCTAGCAGCTTTATCTTCTTCTTCTTAAAGCAGGTGAGTGTTTCTGGTCCGTTCTAGCAGCTTTATCTTCTTCTTCTTAAAGCAGGTGAGTGTTTCTGGTCCGTTCTAGCAGCTTTATCTTCTTCTTCTTAAAGCAGGTGAGTGTTTCTTGGCTGTGTGGTGGGACGGTCGTCTTGCTGAAAGATCCAGCCTCTTTTCATCTTCAGCAGATTCTGCTCCAGAATGTCTCTCTACTTTCCTCCATTCATTCTTCCTTCAATCATATGAAGTCTGCCAGTACCACATGCTGAAAAACAGCCCCCACCATAATGCTCCCACCTCCAAACTTCACTGTTGCTATGGTGTTTTTGGTGCCATTTCTCCTCCAAACATGTTGTGTCTTATGACATCTGCAGAGTTCAGTTCTGGTCTCATCTGACCAGACTATGTTTTTCAGAACATCATGGGTTTGTCATGTTTGTTTGTGTTGCAAGCTTCAAACTAGCATCAACCTGCTTCTTCTTCAGAAATGGAGTCTTGCGTGGTGTGCGTGCATGAAGGCCATGGCGGTTGAGTGCATTCCTTCTTGTTTTCTCTGAAACAACTGTAGCTGCTGGTTCCAGGTCTTTCTGAAGCTCTCCACGAGTGGTCCTGGGCTGTTGGAGAACCTTTCTGATGATTGTTCTGACTCCTCTGTCTGAAATCTTGTGAGGAGCACCTGGCCGTGGCCGCTTTATGACCATGCCGTCATTTTTCCACTTCCGGATGATGGTCCCAATGGTGCTCACTGGAACTTTCACAAGTTTACAAATGCACCTGGAACCAATGCCTTCAGTGTGTTTGCAATAATAAGGCTTGGTGTTTCTTTAGACAGCTCTTTGCTTTTACCCATCATGCAATGCTTCTTGTCTGACACCTTGGTGATGAGAAACCTTTTTAAAGGCATCAATCAGGATTTCTGAGGCAGCTGATATTACTTTGCTCTGATAGGGGACAGGATTACTTTCTAAATACTGACAGACTCCAGCTGCTTTCTTGGCTTTCACATCTTTTTGTCTCCATTTCTTCATGTGTTCAATCTTATTCCTGTGTCATTTATTATTACACAT